>CM074947.1:14064410-14075739 GCA_037577455.1 Pangasius macronema
GATTGTTTTATTTCAAATCCATTGTGGTGGTGTACAAAGGCAAAATCACAAAAACTCTGTCATTGTCCAAATACTTCTGGACCTAACTGTATATATATAAAATATATAGAGGTGATACCACAAGATGCAAACCACTTAACAGCAGTAAGAAGCAGATGGCCAGATTGGAATTAGCAAAGAAATACAGGTATGAGCCACAAAGGTTCTGGAACAAAGATTAACCTCTACCAATGTGATGGAAAGACCAAAGTGTAGAGAAAGAAAGGATCTGCTCATGATCCAAAACATACAAGGTCTTTGGTCAAGTATGGTGGAGGTAGTGCCATGGCTGGGGCTTGAATGGCTGCTTCTGGAATGAGCTCACTAATCTTTACTGATAATGTAACTCATGATGGTCGCAACAGAATGAATTCAGAAGTCTACAGAAACATTCTGTCTGCCAATCTGTACAGAAAAATGCATCTAAATAAATAAATGCATCTGATCTAATTGGGAGAAACTTCATCTTACAGCAAGACAATGACCCAAAACACACTGCCAACACAACACACCAGTGGAAAAAAGTGTAAGGTTTTAGACTGGCCAAGTAAATCATCAGACTTTAACCCAGTTGAGCATGCATTTCTCTTCCTGAAGAGGAGACTGAAGTATATATTGTAGTATGAAGACTGAACTATATATATATATAGTTATAGCATTACTACTTAAGCCATGTTGCTTTGAAGCAGTCCAAGGCAACAAAGCTGTCAATATTTCATATCATGTAAGGAACTTGGTCAATATTTCTGTTTTACCACTGTTTTTGAGATCTTGCCTCATATACACTGAAGCTTATATATCCTTTTTTTGTATATTGAATGTTACAGGCATCATACTGTGGTCATATTGGTGTGGAATTCATGTTTATTAACAATATGGAGCAATGTCAATGGATCAGACAAAAGTTTGAGTCTCCGGACATCATGAAATTTACTGACAGAGAGAAGAGGACCTTACTGGCAAGGCTGGTTCGCTCAACACGGTCAGTGTTTGCTGAACAGTCCTTAGTAAGAGTAGTGTGACCTATATTTTTAAATAGTGTTTTTTTTTTAATCATTACATGATCTTCCAAAGTGTCTATAACAGGTCTTGGAAGGGCAGTGCCAGCACTTTATAACACCCTCACACTTTGTTCCTGATGATTAATTGTTCCTGATGGGAAATCACCAAACTGTGAGGGACATTGGTCCTGTATTTCAGTGTAACTGTCAAAAGAAAGCTTCTGCTAGCTTTCATTTATACTTGCTCTCATTGGTGATACAGCTTCGAGGACTTTCTGGCTCGCAAATGGTCTTCAGAGAAGCGCTTTGGCTTAGAGGGCTGTGAGGTCCTCATCCCTGCTCTGAAGATGATCATTGACAAGTCTAGTGCAGCTGGCATAGACAGTGTAATCATGGGCATGCCTCACAGGTATATCTATTTTTATACTCAGAGTATCTTTTATTTATTAGCTTCTATCAAAAGCAATAATAGCAGCATCTCTGTTACACAGGGGTCGGCTGAATGTGCTTGCCAATGTTGTCAGGAAAGATCTCAATCAGATTTTCTGCCAGTTTGATCCCAAACTAGAGGCTGCAGAAGAGGTGCAATGTGACTTAACTACTGCCTCAACCCTTTATGCTCTATTAGCATGGCAGATCTGAATGACACATATTTACATGCCGTTCTCCAGGGCTCAGGTGATGTGAAGTATCATCTGGGTATGTACCATGAGCGGATCAACAGGGAGACGGATAAGAACATAACTTTGTCTCTTATGGCTAACCCGTCTCACCTAGAGGCAGTGGATCCTGTAGTGCAGGGCAAAACTAAAGCTGAGCAGTTCTACAGAGGAGACAACGAGGGGAAGAAGGTAAGCACAAAATGGGCAAATTTCGGGATGTAATATATGTGCAGCAGTCTGGGAAAACACATTAGATATCTCTGCAGCTGAATTCAGTCCAACAGTGATGAAACAATGAATAGTTTTTCTGCCTATAACATACTTTGACACCTCCAAGTTTAAGTAAATATAACTTCCCTAATTTCTCCAAAATCATGCAGAACTACTTTTATTATCTTTCTAAACTTGGCTAGGATTTCTGCACGTTAGGAAGAAAAGATGCCAGTTTAAACGTGGCTGCAAAAAAAAAGCAGTTTACATGGTCATATCTTTTAAAATATTTGATTTATTCTAAATTAAATCAAATTAAATCAATAAATAGCATTGGGGGCAGTCATGGCCTAATGGTTAGAGACTCAGACTTGTAACCTGAAGGTCGTGGGATCGAGCCTCAGGCTGGCAGGGATTGTAGGTGGGGGGAGTGAATGACCAGCGGTCTCTTCCACCCTCCATACCATGACTGAGGTGAGACCCTTGAGCAAGGCACCAAACCCCCAACTGCTCCACAGGTGCTGCAGCAAAAAAGCCTGCCCACTGCTCCGGGTGTGTGTGTGTGTGTGTGTGAACTTGGATGGGCTAAATGCAGAGCACAAATTCTGAGTATGGGTCACCTACTTGGCCACAAGTCATTTCACTTCACTTCTAGACTGTCTGTGTCAGTGAAATTTGCACTGCTGGAGGTAACCAGACTTTAAAATGTTTTAACTTTATTTGTGGTTGAGATGCATGCAAAAAAGGAAACGGGTAGAATCCAGGAAACTCTGTAGTTTTTGGAGCTTGATATAGTTGAAATAAATGTCAAAATTTCACAGTGTAAAGGGTTTTCCCAGGCTGACACACATATCTTAGGATTATAACAAATCATACAAGTGCTATCTAAAGATCTTGTTTGTAGGATTTTAAATTTAAATTCCATGTCACTAGGATAAGATGGAAGTGCATATGGCTAAAAAGAGTACCACGAAAGTGAGAAGATAAGATTCACGGCGGCCTGTACATTGGAAGAACGCTTTTCTTTTAGCAGGACACAAGCGCAGTTCAAATGTGTTACCTATTAGATCTCTCAAGTTAGGAGTAACCAGTTAAATGCACTTAGGTTATAATAAACAATGGCCTTCTGCAGTGTGTCTTCAAAATACATGTCTAATTTTAGTACAAGTATAGAGCTACAAAAATGTAATTTTATTGAAATAATAGGTAATTATTGCATGCTCACCTGGTACTACAGTGTGTGCACCAGATGCTGTTTGCAGTTTACAGAATGCTAGTTTTATGAAATGAATTTTGGTGAGTTTATTAATTAAAAATGAATTACCTATTAATTAATAAAAAAAAATACTTCTGGTTTGACCTAGTTTATTTTTATAAGCAGCACTGTATAAAAGGAACTAACACACTATTCTCCTGAAACTGTCTCAACCCACTCTTTTAATTAGAGTTGGAAAAGCAGTAAACACTGAACAGCAAGTGAGGATTCTGTTAGCTAGGAAGGGATTTCGCCATTCAAATTGCCACTATCAAATTGCCCCTGCTTTACTTTTGCCTAAAGGTCGAGAGAGATGAGAGTATAGTGTGACCATTACAAATTTAACAAGGCATAGTTTAATTGCCCTGAATCTGCAGCATGATTGAGAGCCATAGCTATCTGATAAGCTATTATCTTTCAATACTACTTTCTAATTATAAGATTTATTGTGGTTTGTCACTGACGTGTAACAGGTAGTCCTGACACTCATTCTCCCTTGAGACGAAATTCTCCCTACGAAATACTGCACATACTGTATGTATGCTAGCATTAGCATGAAAATGCATATGTAGTATGGAGAATCTTCTCTTGAATGAAATGCCGCATAGCAAATTGTTATAACTCACCTTCGTAGTTATCAGTGTAACTTGGCACGTTCATCTTAAATACCTTTTCTCTTTTACTTCTTGTTAAGGGTGATCTTGTGAAGAAAGCCATGTCTTATTTTAATTCAGGACCAGCTGAGACCAGCAAAAGTCAATATACCAGAATTTAAATGGTGCCATGCTGTGTAACTGATGTGATAGTCTCTGCTGCCCATACAATAATATCTCATGAACATGCGACAGTAGCTGGTGCATACAAGATATCTAACGTGATTATCTAGTGCATACTCAATAATGGTCTGAAAAAATTGCACCATGTCCTTTCACCATGGGTCTCTGTAAAATGTGATGCAAATATTTGAGTTTTGATATCTCAGGTGATGTCCATTCTCCTGCATGGTGATGCTGCATTTGCTGGTCAAGGAGTTGTCTATGAAACCTTCCACCTCAGTGAGCTTCCCTCATATACCACTCATGGCACCATTCACGTTGTTGTCAACAACCAGGTAATAATCAAGCCTCAGATCTATATACTGTAGATGATTGTGTCTGCCTTCATAGCAAAACCAGGCTGCAAGTTAAACTCAGCAGAAATCATGTACTGTTTGTTCGGACAAATTGAACCATTATTCATGTGATAAATAAATTATCAGATTGGCTTCACCACTGATCCGCGAATGGCACGCTCCTCTCCTTACCCCACTGATGTGGCTCGTGTGGTCAATGCACCCATTTTCCATGTCAACGCTGATGATCCTGAGGCTGTGATGTATGTATGCAGAGTGGCTGCGGAATGGAGGAATACCTTCAACAAGGATGTGGTCATAGATCTGGTGAGCACTAAGCTATACACTCCTGTCTAAAGGCAGCTTGAAGCCATCAGAGGGCTGGATGCACAAATCAGATTTTGGCATAAGTATTGTAGCACACCCCTCAAACACCACTGTTGATAAATAGGAATAATTACCTCTTAAGAGTTTTAATGAAAATAATAGAAAAGAAACTGTATAGTGGGCTAAAAGCTACATGATATTTATTACAATCAGCAATCCATGATGGATGTTTTGTGTGTGTTGCAGGTTTGTTACCGGCGCTTTGGCCACAATGAGATGGATGAACCCATGTTCACTCAACCTCTCATGTACAAGCAAATCCGCAAGCAAGAGCATGTGCTAAAGAAATATGCAGACAAGCTCATTTCTGAGGGAGTCGTTACTCTACAGGAATTTGAGGTTTGCCTCTTATGCCATGATGATAGAACTATAGTGTCTTACCTATAGTGTGATGAATGCATGAGCTGATTGAAAATACAATATAAAATAAGATTGTCATTATCTTTGATTTTTTCATATTTTGGTTTTGTTCTAATTGCCTTCTTTAGCCTGTATATGTAGCCAATAACATTCATGGCAAAGATGATCTCTCTTACTGGCAAATGAGTAAATGGTTAATGTGTGTGATTTGTATCCAGACACATTACAGAGGCTGTTTTCAATTGTTGTGATGAACTTTTGCATTGGTGATGCCACATTTGCACCCACTGACTGCTGCTCAAATTCAGAGCATCCTACCCCCACTCTGTCTAGATCTACTGTAGAAAGCACAAAGCTTGAACCTAGCCATCCTTCCACTGGGCATGGCTGACATTCTGTCTGGCTCAGCGACAGCTCGTTTTATTTACAAGCGCGTCGCTGTCACTCTCCGTTCGCTGCCATAGCTCAGGGGAATACACTCGGGGAATAAATTGTGACTTACAGCTCACTGTTTTCTGTATTCCATAGCACCTAGGTGCTTTGTCTAATGAATCATTTGTCATAAACATGTTAAACTCTTCTGGATTTTTTTTTTTTTTTTTGATAAAGATGGTGGATGGTCAATGCAACATTTGGCACATGATCAATTACATAGAAATCCTGGTAACTGTTCACAGGAGGAAGTGGCTAAGTATGACAAAATTTGTGAAGAAGCATACACCAGCTCCAAAGATGAAAAGATACTCCACATCCGTCACTGGTTGGACTCACCCTGGCCAAGTACAGTTATTTTCCTTTCATCTGTAACTAAGAAACTTAACTAACTTAATAGCCAAAATGTGAGTTTTATTGGAAAATAAAATACTGAAGCATTTCTCTATTTAGATTTTTTTACAGATGAGGGGGAACCGAAGTGTATGAGCTATCCTCCCACAGGGCTCCCCGAGGACGTCCTGAAGCACATCGGCCAGGCTGCCAGCTCTGTCCCTCAGCAAGACTTCTCCATTCACAGTGGTGATCCTCAGATGTTATCCAATCTAACAGATTTTGTTGCATCTGTCTACTGTATCTGATTTGTTTCAGCCTTCACACACCAATGCCGTGATAGTGTGGCTATGGACAATTAGCAGAGCTCTCTGTGACGCTGCTGCAGCCGTGTTGGAGTGTGCTTATAGGATCTACACAGCTGTGATGCAGCTACACTCAGGGACCATTAAACTAAAGCAGCAAGCTTCAGCCTGACAGCTCTAAACACTGCTAAATCATCCTAACCACCAACTATTTCAGCCAATGCTTCTTTATGGCCTGCCCCTTTATGGCCTGCACATATTTTAAATGCCAGTCACTACGTAAAGCTTCTTTGCTATCTAAAACATTTTCATCCATGAGCTCAATTTCTCTTTATGGTTTATGCATAACCTTTTAGTATATTGTGGATGATTTATTTCCTGATGCTTTTCTTCATGGATCTCATCTTTTTTTTCTTACTTTGAGCATAATTAGGGAGCACATAGTATTTCATTTCTCAATCTTGATTAAGCAGTACTTGACTTTATTTTAGTAAATGAATACATATTGATGTCTAGCAAAACAGAATTAGAAGAAATAATATTTAATTAGATGTTGCATAATTTTAAAAATGTCCAATTTGGACTATGCATATGATTCTAAGTGGATATTCTATAAAAGTTTTTTTTTTCTCTAGTCATATAAATAGACTGTACCTGGATTTTTTGTCCTCACTTTTCTCAGTTTTGTCTGGTCTCTTACATGTTTGCCTCTGTTAAATCCCAGGAGTGTCGAGGATCTTGCGAGGCCGAGCCGACATGGTTAGTAAGCGTACAGTGGACTGGGCTCTTGGGGAGTACATGGCCTTTGGTTCCCTGCTGAAGGATGGTGTCCATGTGAGACTGAGTGGGCAAGATGTGGAGAGAGGAACTTTCAGGTGGGTGTGCAAATACAGTGCACCAGCATACTGATCACACAGTACCTAAATCAGCTTACACTCAATCTGAGCTGTAATGGAGGAACCTAAAGGTTTCACAAAGACATATTTGAGGCAAAACGCTTTTTATGAACATACATTGGGTATTTGTGACAAAAAGATTTTAACTGAACATGTCATAAACAAAGCAATCTGTGATTGCATTCATCAGTTCTATTAACGTGAAGAAGACAATGAGCCTACTGTCTCATCATTCAGAATGGCAGAGGGAAGCTCTCTGCACCACAGCTTCATTTAATGTCTAAACAGTGACAGATGACGTCAGTTTGTCTCGGAGAAGAGACCCCTGGGAGAGACAGAGATGCCCACATGGTGTTGTCACGGTACTGCTTCTGTTGGCGTTGAAGGAAACCTGTTTGACAACACCCCACAGTAGCACTACCTCAGACAGAGACAATGCTAATCAGAATTCTCTCACCTGCTTTTCATATGTGGTGTTTTTTTTTATTTACAGGTCTGCTTTCCATTTCTCATATATAGCCTCCTAAATGGAATCCATTTTGTCCTTGTCTCAGGAAGTACAGGTTTTTGAGGAGGAAATGTTAGTGAGAGGTAGAAGTTGGTGTCTCATGAGCCTGATTATTGATGAGGATTGTCTGTGTGCTGATGCATTCAGTCAATGCCACCCGGCTTTCTCCAAGCCCTAGGGAGTGAACATATCTCAGTGCCTTAGTCTAGCACTCCTGTCTTTACCTAAGGGCTATGAGAAATTGATTCTTTGTGAAGGAATCTTCCCTGTGTGTAGTTCTCCTGACTGATGTAGCTAGCAAATCGAAGAAGACAGTGCTAGCGCAGGGTAGCACAAAAAGATACGTTCACATCACAGCTGTGTTTAAATGAGCACAGCAAATAGACTTCAATTAGGGCTAATTCCCTCTTCAGTTTTGCTTTGCTACACCCTCCATTTAAGATTATTTAAAAGTGTGAATTACCTGCTGCTTCTGTGATGAGAAAAACGTGTTTAATGGTCTCTGAAGATAAACTTTGGTTTCACCAAGACCATTTGTTTCCTGTTACTTAACAGTCGGTTAATGTTGCTACAAAAGACCTTAGGGTATGTGCAATCTCTTTGATTCTGTTCAGTTAAAGTCATTCTTTCTTTGCAGCCATCTGACACTTGGATATTCGGTAACTACATAGACCTCAGTTTGAATCTAGCTGCTACATCATTACTGTGATGTGTAAGAGATTGTCAATGCTTGTCTCTTTGCATTGAATTTGATGGCAGATTTAAACATCACATCTGAGTGACCTAGCAAAACTTGTCACATCAACTCTTTGTCTCTCTTTTTTAAGTAACTCTGGACAGAAGAAGAGAAAAAGTCTTTCTGCAGTGATTTTACATCACAGAAAAATTAAGTAATAGCACAAATTTGCCAACTTTGTGACAGACGCAAAAAAGTGCATTCACATTGAAAATGACTGTTCAGTTGGATAGGTTTTTTTTCCTCCTAAAACACCTGCTTATGTGTACGTTTTTGCAGTAATGGATCATAACGGCCACTTTGACTTTGCAGTCATCGCCATCATGTCTTGCATGACCAGGAAGTGGACAAGCGCATTTGTGTTCCAATGAACCATCTATGGCAGAACCAAGCTCCTTACACAGTGTGCAACAGCTCCCTGTCTGAGTATGGAGTTTTGGGTAAGAAACCATTGGTGCTCATTACCCCAGCTGTCTGTACTGTATATTTCTGAAATAACTTGTTTTAACACAATACACAGCTAGTTATTTGCTGTTATATTTTCAGTTGTTAGTTTGGTACATTGTTATACTATTAGTTTACATTTGATGTATGTGTTGTGTGCTGGAATAGGCTTTGAGCTTGGTTTTGCTATGGCCAGTCCCAATGCCCTTGTGTGCTGGGAGGCTCAGTTTGGGGATTTCCACAACACAGCACAGTGCATCATAGACCAGTTCATCAGTCCAGGCCAGGCCAAGTGGGTCCGAAACAATGGCATCGTCCTTCTGCTACCCCATGGCATGGAGGGAATGGTCAGTACGCTAAACCTTTACTAATCTCAGTTTCATGGTAGTACACGATACACCATTATATGACTTATGCTAGGGCACAAGAACACAAGTAAGACGAATGAAGGTTAATGTGCACTCTGATAGCCATTTCTGGTAAGCTTATTACGGGACTTGAATACACGTCTAGTTCAGTTTACATCCATGTATGTTAAGTTTTCATAAATTAAACTAATGTATAACAATAACAGTTGTGTAATATTGTCATATATTATTAAAGTATATTATATATATTTTACTGCTGGGTTATTTTTTTTCTCTGCCTTAATAAGTAAAGCTACAGTCATGTACATTTACAATGATGCACAGCTACAATGATGCAATTGTTATTTTATTTAATTAGCTGGGTGATTCCAGTTATGCGAGTCTTAATAAACTCCATTCTAACTGCTGAAGCAAACCTGTACCAGAGAATAAATTATCATGGACTTGTTTCTCAATGTTTACTGTTTAAGACGAAGTAATTGCATAGAGATCAATAGTGATGACTCAAGTTTGTCAAGGCCTTTGCAAATGAGGACATCATTCTTCAGCTTAGCTTGCCGTTTGTGTGAGTGTGTGTGTGTGTGTGTGTGTGTGTGTGTGTGTGTGTGTGTGTGTGTGTGTGTGTGTGTGTGTGTGTGTATGTGCGTGCGTGTGTGCTACCAGGGCCCAGAGCACTCGTCAGCAAGGCCTGAGCGTTTCTTGCAGATGAGCAAGGATGACCCTGATCGCGATCCGGTGAGTAGGCGCTTTCGTAATGATCCTTTATTGGAACCCATTCATTGCCCATTTGGCTAATGCTTAAAGAGACAATTATTAATGTCTTCTACTTTTCAGCCTTTTCCTTTCCAGTAGAGAGCGAGGGTCATTCATAACCATAGAATATTAAATAGTTAAACAATTTTATTAGTTTTAATTGGGAACTTTTTATTAGGAGCAAATTTCTTTCTTTCTTTCTTTATTTTTTTTATGTTTTATAAAGAGAGTATGTCCATGACTACAATCAGCCATGGTATGATTCCTCTCTGTCTCTATTAATACACAGCAACACTAACTAGTCAAGGGTATCTTTTATATAACATAGACCAAACAGAGCTGTTAATCCTCTCATCCAAGTAGATATACAGTATGATGTGATTGGATTTCAACTGATATATTGGAAATAAACATGGGAACAGAATTAGGGGAAAACTCCAACATAACTATACTGGTATATTAAAATTTAGAGATCATAAATCAAGCTATTTTTGTCTTCTCAATTCCTTATGCCTCTTTGAATAACTGAATACAATGAAATCTGAATTTAAAAGTGGCTGCATAGGGCCTTGTATTCAGCAACATTACTGAAACATTCCACATAAAATTCAGAGAAATATCCATAAGGCTTTTAGTATGCAATAAACCTGTACACGTACTGCAATTTGTTGTATATTAAACTACAGAATTATTGGCACTGTGAAAATGAGAAAAAGCAGTGACTCTATGTTCCTACAAGCTTTTGTGTCTGTATTGCTTTGGAGGCAGGTTTGGAGTCTTTGTCCTGTGGAAAGATCCATCTTTGACCAAATCATTATCTCTGGCAGGAGCAAACAGATTTGAGTAAAATATCCTGGTGCTTAGTAAAAGAGTTTGTGATGCCAACAGTCTTAACAAGAGCCCTTGGACCACCAGCTGCAAAACAGTCCCAAAACATCAATCCATCATGATCTATCACCAAACTTTATTTGTATCAGGTTCTATTTTAGCAAAAATATCAATATTGTTCAAGGCTCATCTGACCACAACACATGATTCCAATTGTAGCTGCAATGATGGTTGCTGAAGATCAGATACTGCAGTTTTGTGGGTTTCTTTTGTGCAACCCAACTGGTTATAGAGCTTTTGTCTAATAGTTGATTTTGAAACATTACAAACTCCAGGAATCAACTAAACTGCAGATCTGAACTGTGTTTTCTCCATGGCAATTGATGCCAATGTGATGTTATATGTGTGTAACCACATTTTTAGACAAAAATGAGTTTATAGCAGACTGATGACAACTGGAAAATATATTTTTTTCTCAAAGATGACAATCTTTTTGCATGCATTTTAAACATTCCTCTATAAGTAATACAAGATGATAACTTAAAATGTTTTTATGATAATGATTATAAGATGAAAGGTAAGTAGCTTTAACAACTGCCTGAATGAAAAACATGAATCATTGTGTGTAATATACACTCCTGAACAAAATCTTAAGACCAGGGAAAATATTACAAGTATTCACACTTCGCACTGGTGGATTG
>CM074947.1:14075839-14093903 GCA_037577455.1 Pangasius macronema
TAGTTCTGTTGTGGGTATTTTTGGGCTATGGTCTTAAACTTTTGATCAGCTGATGAACAGCCTGTTTGAGTTTAAATTTAGTTTTCAATAAACTGCCAATCTCTGTTTTTGTCTCTTGCTCCTTTTTATTCTTTTGACGCAGTTCTTACAACCTGATTATGATCCACCAGCGCAAAATGCGAATACTTCGAATACCCCCGGTCTTAAGATTTTGTTCAGGAGTGTATTTTACCAATAACAAATAATTTTATCCCAATCTCTAGAATTCTGGAGCTGTCCTTTCACCATTGATGACCAAATTTAATCAGCTGTATTTTACTTGCCTATAATCAAGGAATTCACTGGAGATTTCGAGGTGGAACAGCTTTATGACTGTAACTGGATTGTGGTGAACTGCTCAACACCTGCTAACTACTTTCATGTGCTGAGAAGGCAGATCGTATTACCATTCAGGAAGCCAGTAAGAATTCTTTTATTTGTGTAATATATGTAGAATCCAAATACTGTATTACTTAAATATTTGCCTGTAATAAAGTTGATTCCTATTCAAGTCACAGAGCTTTGGCTATTCACAGGCAGTGACAAGTGCAGTTGTCATTTGTTGTAGAATAAAAACTAAAGAGATGAGAACTCTGATGGGCATAAAACTTATAACAGCATAAACTGTAAGTTTCAAGATTCTCCCCACACTGATGGCTTTCCGCTACAGTAATTGTCTAAAGTGTTCCCCAGTTACAGATAAATGCAGTGCTTTGTGGAGCATGAGAAAATCTCTTCCTGAGCAAATTAAACAGACTGTCTGGGGACACCACAGTCTGCTTTGTACAAAAGTTCTCTTAATTTATTGTTTTGGTTGGATTCACAGCTCAGAGGTTTATTTACAGCATACATTACTTAATGTGAAACTACTGAGAGCTGTACTTCTCTTTCACTATGATTGACATCTTATTTCCTCCTCAGCTAATTATTTTCACTCCTAAGTCCTTGCTGAGGCTCCCTGAGGCCCGCTCCAGCTTTGATGAGATGACCCCAGGTATGAGAAAAAACAAATCTGGATTTGGACTGATCAACCTTACCATTTTTAGAGAAATGAAAATAAAAAAAAATCATGTTTTTTTTTTTTATTGTTTGTTTTTGTTTTGATTTCAGGAACTAAGTTCAAAAGAATCATACCAGATGAGGGTCCTGCATCTAAAATCCCTGGGGATGTGAAGAGGGTCATCTTCTGCACGGGCAAAGTCTATTATGAGCTAGCAAAAGAGAGAAAACAACTCGGACTGGAAGATAGGATTGCAATTGTCAGATTGGAGCAGGTTAATTGCAATCATTTCTAAAGTGCAGTTCGAGATACACCGTAATCATGTAGACTTTTACATGCTATATTTAAGGTTTTAACGGCTAAATTATCTGTTTATGCTGTTTATAAAGTAGCACAATGGTTAGACTAACATACAGTAGTGAAATCAAATATGAGAAGGTCTATGCACATTTTGTGATGCAAGAGTTCCAGTTGATTCAACATGATTAAAGTATTAGAGAGTCACTGGATAATGAGGGGCACATTCTCTTTCTGTTGTTCAGGATTCTGATTTTCTGCTGATACACTTTAATACCTTTGTGTGGCTGATGGACTGAAAAATATTTTTTAGGATGCATGTACAGCCCTGCAAGCACATATGGGTGTGATGGTCAGGTGTCCACAAACCTTTGGCCATATATTGTATAACAAAGGCACATTTAGACACATTAATCCTTTACTTTTGATTTAATAATTCAATTTTCAGATATCGCCATTTCCGTTCGACCTTATCAAGAAAGAAGTTGAGATATACAGCAATGCTGAGCTCATATGGTGTCAGGAAGAGCATAAGAACATGGGTTATTATGACTACATAAGACCACGCTTCCTTAGTGTACTCTCCAACAAGAAGCCAATATGGTGAGTCCCGTCCTTTACCCGGTCCACAGCAGTGACTGTGGAAGCAAAGCAAGCTAAATTGACCTAAACATGCTTTTTCAAATTAGATGGAGTTCATGCTTTCTACGCTGGCAAAGATGACACATCATTTTATACAAGGCTTATCCATATTCAAACGTACACGGATAGCTGTAGTGCTAACTATATTGTGTAGCATCAGAAGGTCACCGCAGATGATGAACTGACATGATTCTTGATCTTTTTTTCTTTATTTTTACAACCCGATTGGCCGGTTGTAATCTAAACCAAAATGACTGGATGCTAAACTGAGTCCATTCAATTATTATAAAGCATACAGTCATTGGCTGGATAAGAGAAAAATAATGAATATTTTGAAGGTCTAAATAAAAATGTTAGGAGTAAAATGTAAGTTTTTTTTTTCTTGTAAATATAATTAAGTAAGTGTACAGTACTCAAGTAAAGTACAAATATGACAATATTATACTTAAGTATTGTAACAAAGCACAATTACTCAAGTATATTTTTCCTATCTGTCCCTCTCTCAGGTACGTTGGCCGTGACCCCGCTGCAGCTCCTGCCACAGGAAACAAATTCACACACCTGGCAGAGGTGAAGAAGTTCATGACCACTGCATTTGACCTCAATGCATTTGTTGGCGAGAGCTTTTAATGCTGAACTCCTTGCTCTAAATATTCCTTAGAACTGGTGCTTTAGCCTCATGGAAGCCTTGCTTTCAAAGCACAATGCGTACCTAGCAATAGAGTTATCCTGTATCATTCAGGTTTTCATTGCTGTGTTCATCTGTTTTAGAAATTAATAGAGATATGTTTAGTCATATACTAGAACTAGTACAGAAATGAATAGAATATGATACTAGAATGCTTATGTGCATCAATGCTGAGATCTCTAAAAGTAGAATTTATCACAGTGCTTTTGAACTCAGGTTATTCTTGACTACGCTAGATTCTTTTCCCTCATCTCCCATCACTTTGTGCCACACCTGGCTTCATTCTGAGACACCAAACAGATGGCATAGTGACAAGCAGCAATATCCTTTATGGCTGCCATGATATTCTTAGTTGCTCCTAAATTAGGATTGTCCTTTTGAGACTATGAATTACTATGAATTAGTGCTAGTGCCCATATAATACATGATTCAAGTAAAGGATAGAAACCACATATTCATAGATAAATGTCTTGCATATATCTTCATTAACAGGGACATGACAATATAAGCCTGGCTCTGTCTGAGCTCTGAGCAATAATGGTATAAAATTACTATTACAAATATCTGATTTCTTTGTCTTTTTTAATCAGTATTCCAGTATCATATTTGGTGTTGTTGGTATGCATTCCTTACTGCTTCTATGGCCTCTTGGCACAGTGGATCAAGCCGCCCATCACCTCCTAGTGAAACAAGAACTTGTCAGATACATTCAGTATATAGTATAAACTAAAAATATGTACACTATATGGCCAAAAGTATGTGGAAATCTGACCATCACATATGTGGATCTTCCCCAAATTGTTGCCACAAAGTAGGAAGCACAGAATTATCTAAAATGTTTTTGTATGCTGTAGAGGATTTCCCTTCGCTGGATCTAAGGGGCCCAAACATGTTCCACCATGACAATGTCCATGTGCACAAAGCAAAGTCCATGAAGACATGGCTTGATTTGCCAAGGTTGGATTGGAAGAGCTCGAGGGTCCTGCAAATAACCCTCACCTCAACTTCACTGAACACCTTTGGGATAAACTGGAATGCTGACTACGTTGCAGGCCTTCTCACCCGACATCAGTGCCTAACCTCTCTAATGCTCTTGTGGCTGAATGAGCACAAATCCCCACAGCCACACTCCAAACTCTAAGGCCTTCCCAGAAGACTATAACAGCAAAGCGGGGCTAAATCTGGAATATGATGTTCAAAAAGCACATATGGTCAGGTGTCCACATACTTTTGGACATAAAATAGATACAGTCATTTTTTCTAATATATTCATAAATCTTAATTAAAGCTTAAAGCTTAAGTGGTTTTGTGCATATTTTGTGATTCTATGTAAACTCAAATATTCTGATAGGCATTCTAGGATATTCTAAGTAGGCAACTATAGGCACAAGTTACTATATGTAGGGGACACTGCATAAGTGGGTTGGATGCACCAAAACAAAACAAGACAAAAAAAAAAATAGCAACCTTAAAAACCTGCTCTGAGATGTAGATTAGTAAATACATGCAAATATTCAAACAATTCTGACTCAATAATCAAGAAGTGCTATAATGCTAATTCAAAGAGATTTGATCACAGAATTGAACAACTAATCAACACACGGGAGCCAGTGGGAGTTTGATTACATTCATGAACCTGAGCTTGGTTTACTGTCTATGTGGAGTTTTGAATGATCGTGTTTTTCCTCCAGGTTCTCTATCTTTCTCTCACCTCCCAAAAACATACCGGCACTAACTGGCAATTCTAAATTGCCCTAAAGTGTAAAGGAGAGTGTAAATATGTGTGTGCAGGGTGCCCACTTATGTACTGGTATCCCAATCAGGGTGTATTCACGCCTCACACTCAGTGTTTCCAAGATAGGTTCCAGGTCCACCATGACCCTGACGAAGATAATGTGATAACTGAAGATGAATGAATGAATGAATGAATGGATGGATGAATGAATGAATCAATCCCTAAAACATGCACTAAATGCATCAAGCTACACAGTCCCCTCCAAAAGTATTGGAACAGCAAGGCCTTTTTTGTTTGTTTGTTTTTGCTATAGACTGAAGACATTTGGGTTTGTGATCAAAAGATGAATATTAAAAGATAGATCAGAATTTCAGCTTTGATATCCTGATATTTACAGCTAGATGTTATAAACAAATGGCACCTTTTGTTTGAACCCACCCATTTTTTTAAGTGATCAAAAAATATTGGAACATGTAACTAACAGGTGTTTCTAGTTGTGTACCCTGTTAGATTTAAACAATTAACAGCTCTGAATGTCTGCATGTGAAGACTGCTTTTGTTGTTAAAAAGGATAAACCAACATGAAGACCAGAGAGCTGTCTTTGGGAGAAAAGCAAACCATTTTGAAGCTGAGAAAAGAGAGAAAATCTATCAGAGCCATTGTACAAGCAAGTTCTCCAATACTGGACTGTAAGCACAGTATCCGATGACAAATTTACAGTGACTTGGTCTTAGTTCTAAGTTTATTTTTCGATTACAAGTTTAAAACTAGTTAAAAACTGACTATCTGTGTGTCCTTTTTTGCATAAGTGTCTACTTTTACACCAGTTGCAGAACTGCTTACATGTAAAGTAGGTACATAACTGCGGTTCCTAAAGCACTGCAGCAGACTGTAGTAGTAGTGTTGTAGTGATTTTCCTTGTTTTTTGTTTGTTTATTATTGATACTGAGATTTTATTACCAAACTCCAGTTTGTTGATGTCGCATTGATAGACGCTTTCTCCATGAACCACCAGCTCCACCTGGTTCCAGTCAGGTGCTTCCTCAAGAACACACACATAGCCACAGTCTCTCAGAACCGCTAATGAAGACAAACAAATAAACAAACAAAAAAAAAAACAGAGACAGACACACACATTTTATTTGCCAATGTAAGCTCTGATGTTGTACACTGTGTTGTACCTTTATTGCTCCTAGAGTTAATTCCACAAGAGAGGCAGCTAGCATTAACTACGCATTAGCCAAAAGCCGAATGAACCTTGCAGGCCTTCTAGGCGGAACGTCTTATGCTGAACAACTCCACACGATTCGTAAGGGCCATATCGAATAGTGACCAGTGAAGACATCGGGCATAAGCTCAGTTTTCTGAGCCGAAATCTCAAAAACACCAACACACTGTTGCACTAACGAATTCACAACAGCGCGCCTTGGCTGTGTAGCCACTGGTGCGGTTTCCCTAGCAACAGGCTGTCACGACACTACATAAACCGGACACGACCAGCCTTCAGAAACTAGCTAAGAGGGGAAAGGCTGAAACCTGAATGTCTTCACTGCTCCCTATATAAGTGCACTACATAGGGTATGAAATAATTGCTTCTACACCCTAGGTCGTGAACGATCTACCCAACTGAGCCATTTGGGATTCAGGCAACGACACATTCTCATATTCTTTCCTTAGACCTGGGGTAAGATTCGCTAGTTTAAATTAAGCAAAAAAAAAAAAAATGTAGAAGAATGAGGAGAAAAAGAAGTTCTTTTTAAATTTTTAATGCATTTGTTTATTTATTTATAATTTATTTATTTATTATAATTTATTTTTTTGCCGTATTACAGTGAGAACAGAATATTCCACGTATAATGGGGTCTCAACATTTTTGGAGCCAGGAACCTTTCTAATCCCTTCCGACCTGGTGTCCTTTGGAATGGACATTACGTATTTCTGGGTCTAAACCAATAAGAAATCTCTAATTTCATTGCTTATTACTGATTGGTTCCTGATTGTCCAATCACAGTGGAGAAATGACTTTTAACTTGATCTGAGAGAGCTTCAGCCATCATCCAAGACAAGCATGGCTCGGAAGCTCGAGAGACGGAGGAGTAAGTGCCTATTTTTCACTAAAAACGTTAATTTATGTTCATGCTAGCCTAATACATTTTCTCTCAGCATAATTTTAACAATTTCAAGTGTTAATATTTCAAGTTATTTTGAAAATATTTCATTTCATCAGGATTTTTTTCAAAGTTTAATGTCCATCCCAATGGACATCAGGAGTCAAGAGATATTAGCCAGCACTCAGTTAGTCAGTGTCACCAGGCAAAGAAACAAAATACCTATAAGCATTTCATAGCTAAGCTATGACTTTACAGTTGATTTATTTTATGTATATAACCTGTTTTTCACACAATCTTCCTTTAGAGTATAAAGTCATAGATTTCCTTGTACACATTGTAAATAAACAATTCACACAATCAAAATGGTCACCAATTTGGAGAAGCCAACAGAGAACAATGATGTGTTTTATGAGGTGCGTGCTCTCTATGATGCTATACGCAGAAGATGCTTGGAGCTTCCACTAGAGGAAAACCTTTGTGCTGATGAACAAATGGTGGCATTTCGTGGATCTCTCTCTCTGTCAAGTAATATGTAAAAGGCAAGCCACACCCTTGGGGGGTGAAAATATACTTCCTGTGTGGGAAAAGTGGCATGGCCTATGATTTCCTGCTGCACCAAGGAGCTACAATGGAACTGTCAGAGATGAAGCTAGGACTTGGAGCTGGAGTTGTGTACCATCTCAGCCAGCGCATTACAGAGGCCAACCACAAGTTGTATTTTGACAATTATTTCACAACGTACAATCTTCTGGAGCCGCTGGCTGAGAAGAAAATTCATGCCGCTGGAACAACAAGGGTCTGCCGCTTTGCCAACCCTCCTCTACAGTCTGACTAAGTGATGGCAAACATGCAGCGACGAAGCTACGATTAAGCTGTAAGCCGTGATGGTAAGGTTGCACTGGTCAAATGGTTTGACAGCAGATCAGTTGTGATGGCCTCCAACTTTGTTGGTTTCAGCACAATGGATGAAGTGCAGCGGTGGGATAAAAAGCAGGGAAGATTTTCTAAGGTGTCCTGTCCGGAAGTGGTCAGACTGTACAATGAAGCAATGGGAGGTGTTGACCTGCTCGATCAACTTGTTAGTCTGTACCGTACAGAAATTTGGTCAAGAAAGTGGACCCTGAGAATGATTACACATGCTTTTGATCTAGCTGTGGTCAACAGTTGGTTAGAGTACAGGCTGGATGCCAAGAGGGCCAATCTCCAGACAAAAAACACCCTGGATCTCCTCCATTTCAAGATGAATGTGGCCCAGTGTCTGGTGAGTGTCAATAAACCAGTGGCAGCAAAACGTGGAAGACCCAGTATGTGTCCAGAACCACAAACGCATGCCCACAGACCACGAGTTCAGGATGCAAGGCCTCTACCTGAAGTGCAGTACGATATGATTGACCACATGCCGAATTATGATGAGAAGACAGAGGCCACCAGATGTATTCTGTGACAAATGCAACATCCACCTTTGCTTTGTGCCACACACAAACTGCTTCAAGGCTGCTCATCGCAAATGAGAGAATATATGGGAATATCCAGCAGATGTATTTTTGTTATTTTCCATTTATTAGTAATTGTGTGTTAAAAGTTAGCAATGTGTTTGGAAGTTCCATGATAACCTCCTATGTTAAAAACATGGCCTTTTTAATCTAAGATTTCCTGGCATTTTATGTTTGTTTACCAATAAAAACATGAGTTATCAAAAAAAAATCCCTTTATTTCTATGCTGGAAGGGAGTAAAAATCAACTGGGAATTTTGTTTTGCTCAGCAGAAAAAAATCAGGTCTGAAGGGGCTAAAATAAACCTCACTTAACCCCCATTAGTACAGAGTTATTTTATGAACATCATTCGACCAATTTAATTGTAGGCTTATTATTCAGATGTACAGTACACAGTAATATTCTGGCTATTTAATGGAGCCCTTGAGCTTTATTTTATTTATTTATTTATTTTATTAATTCCTGAACCATTCCATCCACACAACACATTAGGCCCAGGTTGTAGAAGTTATTTATAGGCCTACTGATTATTGAGTTATAGAGCTTTGAATTAAAGTATTAAAAATAATACAAATAAATATAAATATATGTGATAATTGTGGATTGTGAGTTCCTGTGACAAAATACAACTCTGATACTGAAAGTGAGTGAGTGAGAATACATATCATAAACACTTATAAAACAAAGGGAAATTAGTGAGCAGTCTGTCGATCCTACTGCTGCAGGACCAGACTTTCACTGCTGGATTGGAGATGGTGAAATGAAATACTCAGGTTTATTTATTTTAAAAAATGAAGACAAAGCACACTCCCTCTGAGTGTCTGTGTGGTGACCTATATTCCTTACATTTTGTATATTATTGCTATTAATGTGTGTTACCTTTCGAACTGTAAATTCGCCTTCTATTTGTGAGGTCATTGTTCTTCCTACATCTATAATAGACTTGTTTCTGGTCAGTTGTTAGACATTCAATTATGCATCAATTATGCATTGTGAGTGATTTTAAATAAATGTATATGCCAATTTCATAAGTGCAAATGCTATACATATTAATGTAGGGCTATAGAATCTCAAAATACAATAAGTGCAAAAATGAGTACTTACTGCACCACACACATTTTGAGGTCTACTTCTTCATAATTTTATTAATTTGTTAAAATATTAAGTTTCACATGAAATATAAAAATAACTTTGTACTTTGTAAAACAAAGCAGGTGAAATACATGGTGATTCACAAATAATACTTCAACAAGTTTAACAAAAACAAATTCAATAACAACACAGACAGCAACTTTAGATAGATATCCACATAGATTTTTAGAATAGTATATATGGACATATGATTAACCTTATATCTTAATATATTTCTGTAAAAAATAATTGTCATCATTTTATAATATTGTTTTATTAATATTATTTATAATTGTTTAACTCCATCCTTGTCCAATCTTGGACACAATACATTTTGTTAATATATTTATAGATATTGTCACAATTTGTGCAGTTTGACATTATGTAAGAAATAAACATAACTATTGAGTTCCTTATACAATAACAAATACCATTTGACAGACTCACAGACGCACTGAAATGTTATTCTGCAAATACATGCAGATATTTGTTCTCTTTTATTGTCATGGTTAGAGACACGCTTGAGACAGTCCTGTTTCAGTACAGTTTTTCAGTTTGTTTTTCCCACTGGTGTAATCAGAGTTTTGCCATTTAATTTGAGCCGAAAGACAAACAGACAAATGCTTACATACAAATGCTCACTTGCTGACAGCAACATTTAAATATGAATAATTTCAATCATTAGGTATGTTTTTTGAAAGAGTGTCCTTGACCAGCTCTGGCATTAGTAACTGTGAGAATGGGGTACTACATGTACTTTACATATTTAGGGGGTGATGGTTTACAAATATGGCACAGGTACAAGAACATTTGAAACCTTTACTCTTATGGCACTCTGGAATAGATAATAAAGTCACACAAAGGTGCAACCTTAGATTAAGCTACAAATCTTTTAAAACAACATACATTTGATGGCCAAAAGCATGTGGACACCTGACCTTCACACCCACATGTGAGCCTTTCCCAACCGGTTGCCACAAAGTTGGAGACACACAATTGTTTGGAATGTCTCTGTATGCTGTAGCATTACAATTTCGCTTCCCTGTAATTAAGAAGCCCAAACCTGTTCCAGCATGATAATGTCCCTGTGCAAAAACGAGATCCATGAAGACACAGTTTCCCAAGGCTGAAGTGGAACAACTAAAGTGGTCTGGACAGAGCCCTGACCTCAACAACACTGAACACATTTGGGATGAACTGGAATGCCAACTGTGCCCCAGGGCTCCACACCCAACATGAGTGCCTGACCTCACTAATGTTCTTTTGGCTGAATGGACAAATTCCTACAGTCACACTCCAAAATCTAGTGGAAAGCCTTCCCTGAAGAGTGGAGGTAATTACAATTGCAAAGGGGAACTCATTCTGAAATGGGATGTTCAAAAAGCACATGGGTGTGATGCTCAGGTGTCCACAAACCTTTGGCCATATAGTGTAACTCATTTTCTTAATCACAGCAAAGAACTCTTCTCATACATTTACACCTGACCAAATATTTTAATACCAGCACTTATATAGCACTTATATACCATGAAAACAACAGATTCTTTATATGGTCCCATCACTAGTACATACAATATAATTAAATTTTAGTTTTTACAGTCTGTATTAAAGCCTCTGTTTTTAAAAAAAATCTTTTTTTTTCTCCATTTTTCTCCGATTTGGGCACTTGCCAATTCTCACTGACTAGCCAGCTCTCCTTTATCACACAACATGGACCAACTGTGGAGGGTCATGTGCATGTGCTTCCTCTGAGATACATGAAGACCGCCAACGGCATCTTTTCAAAGTGCTGCTTGTGCTACATCACAGTAAAGCTGGGAGGAAAGTGCTATCTACTCTCTTCCACAGACAGTGACCTTACAGACACCTACCATTGGTTATTGTCACTGTGATTGACAGGAGAGAGAGAGAAATGCCATCCCTCTCACCAAGACAGCATGGCCAAGTTTGTTTTCTTGGCCTCCCGAACAATATCCTGGCATCATCAGGATTTGACCTCGCAATCCACTAATGTTAGGGTAAACACTTAACAATCTGGAATTCTTGTTTAGTCTTTTTATCTATTCTTTGTAGTAGTACAAAACTCTCAGCTTGTTTTTTGGCACCCCAAAAATCTTAAACTGTATTATTTGACACTCACATTAATATTTTATATACCGCATAATAATAGTACATTAGTCTTTGCAGTTTTGGACACAATAGCTAAATTACACTACTCATCTTATGGTAGAATAAAAGTAATTCAGATGGAAACCTTCAGATGGAAGGCATTTACTTCTCAGGTACACTCTTATGGGTTCTTCTTTCAGGGGGAACACTCAAGTGGTCTGGACAGTGGTCTATATGGCCCCTACAACAGTATGTTTCCCTGTCAGAAAGGGTTCCGAGTAGAATTCTTTTCAGAAGCTAAAAACCCTTAATTATCTAATGAACCATTAAAGAATCCTTGAAGAACCCATTTACAAGAGTGTACATTATGTCTTTCCTCTGTCCCTCGCAGCTTCATTGGCCTCTTCAGTCCTCTCTCTGGTGTTAAAATGCTTGGCTTGAGTGTTACACAGATCCTGCATCTCCCCCAGGCACTCCACCAGAGCTTTCACAAACATGTCTGAAGAGGTCTCGGGGCTGTCACAGAAACTGGACACACAGAAAATGATGTGGTCCGACTGGGGATTGTAGCAGGCTCCATAGCCATTAGGGACCACAGGGCCATAGCAGCAAACCATCTCCATAGTCGTAAGAACCTGAATGCAGAGATCACACTGTTACCGTGTGACTAGAGTTGTCTAGTTAGCACTTGGTGTAATAGTTCATTGTGGATAACTCATTAAGCTCTGTGGAATTATTTGAATACAAGTTTTGGATAGGTTTCTCAGCAGTTGATTTAAAATGGCATAATTTATGGAGAGTAAATGTTATGCTTTCTTATTTATTCCCCGTAGTTAGCATTTAATGTACCTGACTTGTGGAGAGGATGAATTGGTTGCTGATGATGTAGGTCTCATCTGTGAAAATCTCTGGCTTCTCCAGGTTGAGCTCCTTAGAGATTTCTCGCAGTCCAAGTAAGTGATTGTCTATTGCCATCCCTGTAATAGCCTGGACAAGTAAACAGTTTGTATAAATAAGAGAACCATACTGAGGCATAACTACATCATGATAGGATATACTCTGATTGCACTGAGATGGGAAGTTGATCAGCATACTCAGTTTTAATTACCAATATTGTATAATTGGTTTGGGCCTTAATAGCATCACATAACTTCTCCATCTTCTCAGCATCCTACATAAAGAAAATAATATAGTGACATGATTTAAATGATGTTAATAAATAATGAATGAGGTTTAACAATTAATTATCTTTCTGTTGACAATTCTATACAGGATATACATACTGTGTAGTGTAAAAAGGCACACTAAGACATTTATTAACACCAAATATGTAAGTAAATTAAATTTTTTTAAGACAAACACTAATAGTAAATTTAAAGCTAACATGCATAGGATTATTGATTCAGGGACTATCAGGGCAGAGCTAACTGGCAAATGGTAGCTCAAAGACAAGCTCATGTTGAAAGTAAGATGTTTTGCTCTTTTACATAATACTCAGCAAAAGTCACTATCATGTTAATGGATACATTAAAGTTTTTATTTTTCTAACCCTTCTGTAATACGATAATGGCAACAGTACATCAGTACACCACTGGTGTCCTTACTATTTAGGCAGTATGTGAGCAATATTGCTGTTTGGGACAGAACACAGCATTGTGTTCTTATTGAATTGATTCGCCAAGTACTTCACAATAACATATTTTATACCAAAGAGGATGGAATTTCAAAATCTAACCTTCAGCATCTATAAAAAGGTAACTGGAAAATAAATAATCTACTAGAGGAAAAACTAAAAGTGTACTAAATATTATCATCTGCAACACATTTTAGTGAGTGCTGTTACAACTTTAAGTTACAGCCTAAATATTATTGATCCTTTAACAGACTTTCTCACAGACTAACCTCTGTGAGAAATCTGAAATATGATTGTGGAATCCAATGATAAAACACAATCAACTTACGTAATCTTGATCAGCTCCTTTAATTGTATCAGGCCTAATCACCTACCATCAGACTGGACTTTTTATCATTCATGGCCTTCACAAATTCCAAGGCCTCAGCAGTAGAAGAGCGAATGTTTTCCACTCGACCCTGTTGGAAGCGGCGGATTGATGCACTCTCATAGGTTGGCACAGGTCTTCCATGACATCTGGGCAAAGTGTAGATATGTTTGCCATTAAGTGTCTTGTTGTGTTGAATATTATCCATGTATTGTGAGGTAGGAAACAGGAAAATGACCTGTAAAATGCAAACTGCAGAGCCACTTGTATGTAAGCGTCAGGACTCATTTTTTGTTTCTTGATGAACTCTTTACCATAGCTGCTGAACTTGTGGACATTCATGTCTAGATTTTTGACAAGCCTAAATAAGATGCTTTGAGTTAACAGCAAGTTTTATTTAGAAAGAAGCCCCCCCACCCACACACACACACACACACACACACACACACACACACAAACATACACAATATATTACTTAGGAAAAATAAGTGTAATGTTGGCTTGCCATTGTAATTTGTCTGCTGAAGAGCTGAGGAATTTTTGGATTGCTGGAGAACATTTCCAGTGCAGGCGCCTTGGAGATCGCAACTCACTCACACTTGCTGCTCGCACCAACTTTGAAGGGCTGCCTCTCCTAAAAGTAATCCAAACATACCCAAGTATAGACTTCTCCATTACGCTAGAGGTAAACGTAATTCAGAATTTAGCAATGTCTGGCTCTTAATTCCAAACTCTCCAAATTATGGGTTAATTACACGGCTAGAATGAGAATGCCCCTGTGCCCAAAGTGAGGTCCATGAAGACATGGTTTAGCAAGGTTGGACTGAAAGAACTTGAGTAGCCTGCACAGAACCCTGACCTCAACCCCACTGAACACCTTTGGGATAAAATGGAATGCTGACTACATCCCAGGCATTCTCACCAGACATCGGTGTCTGACTTCACTAATGTCTTCACTAGTTGTGGCTGAATGAGCAGAAATCCCCACAGCCACACTCCAAAATCTAGTGGAAAGCCTTCCCACAATACTGAAGGTTAATATAACAGCAAAGANGTGTGTAGCCACTGACGATGAATTGTATGAGAATGTATGTATAAGATGTGAGATGTATTGAATAAGCAAGATATAAAACACATAGATTTACAAGATTTTAAAGTATATAAGATAAAATTTTCTATCTGCTTGTCATAATTAGGATGCCTCAAAATCCTAAATGCATTGCTATTGTTATGCATTGTTTTTAATTCATATAACGAAGAATGTATGATGATAAATTTATATAAAATAAATAACTTACATGTACTTCAGTAAATATTCTGTGCACTGGACCAGCACGATTCCCTCAAAGGCTGAATGTTCGCAAACAGCACCACAACACCCGTCTGCACCTACTATAAACTGAGATTCACCGATTAACTGCAGATGTAATCCAAACTTGAAATTATTACATGTAGTTGGGCAAAATTTAATGTTGTTGCTTTACCTGCATGGGCTTGTCATACCAGCGGTTTCCTCCATTCTTGTCCTTCCCTCCTCCATGGAGCATCATCATGGCTCGGTTTGTGTCACTCAGATCCATGCCACATGGTTCATCCAAGCACACCAAACACAGGCAACGCTCAATCATATCCAGAGAGTTCCTGTTGGTAGAATCTGCAGGAGATGTGTTTATTCAGCAGACTTCTGTATTTAGAAATTTTGGTAAATTTGGAATTGCATGATTTATGTTTTCTAATTAAAGCAGGTCTTCTTTTAGTGTTCACCCATTGCTCCAATTAATTGCATAAGTAAACAAATCCATGTCTAGGCCTGCCGTCTTGAAAAAATACACAATGTGGCCCATTGAAACAATTGTCATTTGAATAGGTAATTGGGAGGTTTTCTTTCATCAGCGCTAATCCAAATCATTTATATGCATATTTCTATTTTACTACAAATTCTCACTATATTTTCATGGGAAAATTCCTGATCTCAGAATGTTGGACTGCAAGATACATTCAGCCTCAAATGGCACCTGACCTTTAATGAGAGCACTACGAGCTTCTGCCCACTCGGTCCGCCCATCTGAGGTGAGCAGTCCAATAGGAGGGAAGTTTTCCTCCCTGCTCTCAGCCATCTTCATTATCTTCTGCAGCTGAGTGAACAGATCTTTCTCACTGAGCCGCCGGAAGTTGATGACCACATCAAGAACAAAAAACTAGGGAAATAATGTCATAAATTTACATAATTATGTTTATTAATTTATAGCCTGGCCATAAACTGTACATAACACTATACAATAACAGCCATTTTGAGTGGAAGAACAGCTGCCTAATGAGTGACTATAACTTTTATGACATTAAAATGGATTGTCTTGTACATAATTAAAAACAGCTCAAGCATAAAGATGATTAACAACAATCCTCAGTAAGTCAATAGTGAACACCTGTTAGAGGACCTTACTTATTAATTATCTTGTAGAACAGAAAAAAAATACTGCCCAAGAGAGTTGTCCATCACCTTTGTTATAGTCTCATTTAGACGCCTTGCCTCTGTGCCAGATCAGATCTAATTACACGTAACAAACAAGTGAATCATCAAACAGAGCCTGATTCCCTTATGCGTCTGCACTGGGGGTCCTACCTGGTTTTTACAGGCCACTATGATATGCTCTTGTTCTGGCATTACACAGCTCTTCTGAGCCACCAGGGTGTCTGTCTTTGGCCCGGGTAGGCGGTAGGAGTTGAAGAGTCTGTAGTACTGCTCCATACACAGTGGCATGCCAGCTAATTGGCCATTGGCAAAGTCTACTGGTAGGGCATGTCTGCAAATTATAACCAAAGCATATTATTTCAAAGAGCAATAGGGAACTTCTAGTGCATGTACAGGCCTGTTACCCAAGTTCTACTATTGGCGAGACCTACCCATCAATCAGACCCTTGTATTCTAATACACCTGAAATTAGATGAGCTGCAAATCTGTTGAAGAGAAATGAAAGGGTAAAAAAATACAATTTAATTCAAATGTAAAAACAGTATACAGTATATGAGAATATAATATCTTTGTGCAGCAAGAAAAGACGTTTTGTGAATGAGGCTTTAATCAAATGTCACAAGGCACAGTGTCTAATCTGGATACTGACTACCTTAATTTAATAAAAATTTATAATTGTGGGTTAATTTAATGTCCATTTTATCTAACATAACATGAGCTTGGAATAATTACATCTAGTCCCATATTATGATATGCAGACCTGATTTCCTAAAGCAGGAAGTATAATAAAATGTTCTTATGTTGGATTTTACATGATATAAGAAATCCATATATTCTTCCCAAACCTTTGCAAAATTGAAAGCAACAAGTAAATATAAGGCTTGCTATTAATAGTATATGTAGGTATAAGTTAATATACTGTACAATATACTAATACACTAGCATAATTTATTTGAAAAGCTCAATAGTTACTTTTCTCTTTGGTCTAATTTTGTGAAAAAGAAGCAGACTTTTTAAATGGCTTATTGCGATGTAAATTTTTAAGTTAAAACAACTCATCTTTTTATCTTTATAAAATTATGTTCTTGTTGCAGATCAATCCAATTAGACATCATCAATTTTCTAATGATGCAGACATCTAGATTATGATGGTAAGATTGTTAAACAAATCCAGGCAAATTAAGGCATGGGAATATTGCTATACAACCCCTGGCAAAAATTATGGAATCACCACAGATGTTCACCCAGCTTTTTTACTTTATAGCAAACAAACAAATCACATATATAACACAAAAAAGGTTTTGTGCAATAGCTTAACGTTCTGGCTTTGTGAAACACACAGCAAAAAAATTCAGTGACATTTTTTTTNTTTTTTTTATTAATGGCATGTCATTTTCCAAATCAATAATATCCACCATAAATTTTCCATATTTTTTGCCAGGGGTTGTATATAGGTTCCTTATAATAATACATTTTTTTTGATTGCTGGTTTATTTGTGTGATAAGCAAATAAACCAGCAATCAAAAAAATTTATTATTATAAGGAACCTATATATACACACACTATGACACTGGGGCTACCAATTCAGATAGCAGGAAAATGCAATTTACAAACTCGACAAGATTGCCCACTTCTTATGATGTTGCTACACACATACTGTACTTCAGTTCTTTATTTCTCTGAATGATTACTTGAGTGTCAAAAATAAACACAGTCCCCTCCAAAAGTATTGGAATGGCAAGGTTATTTTGTTTTTCTATATAGTGAAGAGAGTTGGGTTTTAGATCAAAAGGTATGAGACGATAGATCAGAATGTCAGTGTTCATTTCCTGATATTAACATCTAGATTAAAAAAAAAAAGATGTTAAACCATTTTCAAATTATCAAAAATATAGATACAGGTGACTGACAGGTGTTTTTGTTGCCCAGGTGTGCCCTGTTAGATTGATTATTTAAATAATTAATAGCTCTGTCTACTCTTGGTTTGAGGCCTGGGCTTCACCTGTGATGATTGCATTTGGTGTTAAAAACGATTAATCAACATGAAGACCAGAGAGCTGTCTATAGGAGAAGAGCAAGCTATTTTGAAACTGGGAAATGAGGAAAATCAATCAGGGCCACTGCACAAATACTGGGCATAGCCAATACAATAATTTGGAATGTCCTGAAAAAGAAAGAATCCACTGGTGTACTAACAGCAAGGCGTTGAACAGGTCGGCCAAGGAAAACAACAGCAGTTGATGATAGAAACATTGTGAGAGCTGTGAAGAAAAACTGAAAAACAACAGTCAGTGACATAACCAACAATCTCTACAGGGCAGGGGTGAAGCCATCACAATCCAT
>CM074947.1:14096440-14119778 GCA_037577455.1 Pangasius macronema
ATATATATATATATATATATATATACACACACACACACACACACACACACACACACAGTTATTAAATGATTGATTTAGGGGCATTTTGTCACTGATTTATAAATGACATGTTTGATGGAATGCTCATATAACTGAAATTTTCTGGTCTTCACCGATTAAAAGTACAGTTCGGTCAGATCTGCTTAAGGATTTTTAAAACACCATCAGTTTTGTAATGCATGCTCTGAACAGTTTTGTAATGCATGCTCTGAACAATTTTGTAATGCATGCTCTGAATGCTCGTTAAAATTAAATATTTTAAGTTGCACATTAAAGTTGCGAAAAGTCCATCACTTTTCACACAATTACTATTTAGATAGTAGTAAAAATACACTTTACACTGTGATCCCCCTGGTCCTTTGATGGCTTCCTCTCCAAAACCGGCATGCTCAAAGTTCCAGAGCTCAGTCAGACCAGAGGAAATGTCACACTTTCCCTCTTTGCACTCTGGAATAAATGAAGCCTCGGGGATTATCAGTGAAAAGATTTTCCAAGCTGTACATTTTTCTCTTGATTAAAGTATATATAGCCATATTAGTAGCGTATACTTGGTAAAGAAGCCTCCCTGAAGCGTTACTGCACAGTGGACTAGAGCTGAATAGATGTAAAATGAACCTAAAATGCAATAAAGTTTTTCAGTGCTATGTACTGCACTTACCAGAACTGCGCTATGGTGTCTTGGAAAGCCTTAAAAGCTTGATCCAAATTCATTTTCCCGCAGACATCTTTTTCCTAGAGAGGAAAAGAGCTGTTCCTCTGTCGTTTCTTCTGAACCTTGTTTGCGCTCCATGCATTGGAGTTGCACAGTCCGCTCGGGAAATATGCTGGAAGCTCCTCCCACCAACCTTCATGCGTCAAGTGCAATATTGGGCATCTGTGTCTGCGTCCGAAACCGCGCACTATACCTGCTGTGTATAACACAATAACACCACATGCACTTTTTACTTTTTACTCATTGTGCACTATGTATGTAGCAGGCTGTTTGGGGCCATTTTTTTCTGTATTTTCCATTCATGTTATAAACGACTTGACTTTGAGATGTCTCAAAGAGAGATACAGTAGCCTACTCACAGCAATAACGCAATTAACAATTCATTCATTAATTAATGTCTTGGTATGTAATACTGATTTTCATTATTGCGTCAGGAAGTGAACGGCTTACGCTTTATATTAATGATTAAATAATATATTGATTTCTTTCCTAACTTATCAGACAGGTAATAATCTTGACAATAGTGGATGTGTTCCTGTCTGCTTAGGAGGGAATGTCAGCACTCACTTACTTACTTTTCCTTATTTCAGTGTACAGAATGAACCATATTATTAATCGCATTATGATTTGTGCTGTATAAACTCGTATTAATGAATGTATTGTGCGTGCGTGCGTGCGTGCGTGTGTGTGTGTGTGTTGAAAACCCATCAGCGGTCCCAATTCTTTTCTTTTAAAGGACCGCATGCTTAACATTAACTTCCTTAAGTTATTTCACTTTATTTAATCATTCCGACTTTAACACATCACTGGAGACACAGTTTTCTGCACAGAAATACCTGATAAGTAAATGATGAACAGGAAAAGCGCGCATGTGCGCACAAAGCGAAAAAACGAGACAGAGAAAATGCTGCTCCCAATATATTATTTTAATTATGTACACTTGATATACACATTATGTACATTTTGGAGTTCATAATATACATCAACGCATTCCAGAAATACACCCTCACAATGTTAAGAGACTACATACAGACAGTGGAGACGCAGGACAGGCTACACACTAGATCCATCGTTTAATCCATCAAACTGTCAAGGGACATTGCATATTAGTTATAGCAGCACAGACGTGGCAAAACAACAATAACTTAAACCTGTCTTGAGTGATGATGCACATTTTTCACGTGTGCGTTTATTTATATCCCTGAACGCATTTTAAAACAGTGATATAATACTGGTGCATTTGATCAAAGGAAAAATAGTACACTATGCTACTTTTAAAGATAGATAGAAGGAAATGGTCACAAATATGCTGATAACCGGTAATCTGATTCTTTAAAAGAACACGTGGAGCAGTTAATTCTTGATCAAACATGGTCTAAGTACGATTTAGAGTTACACAACGTATTCGGCGTATAGTTTCTTTGTGTGTGTGTGTGTGTGTGTGTGTGTGTGTGTGTGTGTGTGTGTGTGTGTGCACATTTTGCACCAGTGTGAAAGAATTTCTATGCAATTCTATGGCTAGACTACATATATAAGGCTGGTTTTCCAGACAGAGGTAAAGCCTACTTTGGGGTTAAATTGTGTATTTTAATGTGTGTCCAGGAAATTGACGCAGCACTGATTAGGAGTGTGCATTTTATGCATATTCGGGTTCAGATGTTTCCTCTTGAGAGTATGATCTGGAGTTTCCAGCAAATATGCCGTTTTCGTCCACAGGCAGATAGTTGTCCGTTGTGCTGTAGCCCTGCTTCTTTTTCTTGGCTTGGCACTCTTCTAGTCTGATGGTGTCGTAGAGGCCTGTGGCCCCTTCCTCCAGCAGCATGTTTCTCTCGGAGTGAGACGGCTTCATGAGGCACACGTTGCGCAGCAGGAGCAGAGCTGGTGCGTAAAGCACGTTGGCGAGGCCCATGCCCAGGTTGAGCTGCACAAAACCGAGGTCGTGAACTATCTTACCAGCCACAACTGGACCCAGAGCATAGGCAACGCAGTAGGAGATGTCCGCAATGGCGTAGACACTGCCATACACAGAGACATGACGCACATCAACCAGAAACGCGAGTGTGGGCAACAGCGCGGTGTCCACCAGCGCAATGCCAAAGCAGATGCCGCACAAGGGGATTATAAGTTGCTCAAAGTTTTTGCATGCTGGCACAGTGCAGGAGCTGGCGCCTATTATAACCATGCCAAGAGCGCCATAAAACCATTGTAAGTGTGGGTGTCGCGCTGCCAGTTTTACAGTAATGTAGACACCTAAAATATGGGGGAAAAAAGCTGGCAACCAGGTAAGTCCGATCTGCCACTGGGACGCGTCCATGGTCTCCTCCATCCAGTTCGCGATGGTGGGCTCCAGAAACGCAAGGGGGATGTTACACGTGGTCAGTGCACCTGCCACCACTGCTATATATGGATCAATCATAAGTTTGTAAATGGGTGTGCCAACTGGCATGTTTTCCCTGGTCCTGCTGGAGAATGGCTTGAGGACAGTCATGCACAAAATAGCGTCGGCTAGACAGAGACAGGCGAGGGCGAGGAAGGGGACGCACTTCCCTGCGAACTCGCAAAGCACCCCGCCAAAAGGGGGCGCCGCCAGGCTGCCGAACGAGATAAACGCCAAGGCGATGCCCAGGGCTCGACTCCTCTCGGCTTCCTCCGTGTATTTGTCTGCTATCATAGCGATACCTGACGTGTCTGCGAAAGCCGAGCCGAGACCCTGCAGACTCCGCGCCACGAAAAGGGTCGCGTAGTTTTCAGCGAAGGCAAAAATGCACGTGGAGACAAGCATGATGGAAAGTCCAATTAAAAGCGGTATGTCGTATCCAATGCGGTCTATGAAGGTCCCAGTCAAAGGATTTACGAGAAGTTGCAAAATGGCTTTGGATGCAAATAGGACACCAATCTGCACGTCGAAGTTTTCTGTGCTGTTGGAGGAGTTGGTTGATTCACTTTCTAGGCTGGCTAAATAATATGGAACGATTGGCACGATCACCATGTACAGCATATTATCTAACAAAAGTGCCACGCAAACGATTACTAGAATAATCCTCCGCTGTCGTTCAGGATCTTGGATAGCAGTGCCTAGCTGTTTAGTTTTTTCGCCCATCTCTGAGAGTTTAACGGCGGCAGACTGCGCAAAGCCACCGGATCCCTCTTCAGCCATTATTCACACTTTTTCTTATTTCAACGCAAACAACAGGGCTATGAGCGCTTTCCCGCACTGTGCGATGCTTTTCACAGAGCGGAATCTGCTTTCGTGCTTCTAATCAACTCTCAAGCCGCTAATCATTAGTTAATGAACTTTTTCCTTCTTTACCTCCTCACGCTGCGCCCCTTCATTGCGCTCGCTTTCCTCCTCTGCTGAGTTGAACACGTTTTTTCGTCGGCGCCCAAAGTTTTATTGTAACTCGAACCGTCATTTAAGGCGATGAAGAGAAGTGAGAAGGTGAGAAGAGAACTCAAACACTTGCGATCAGTTTTCCATGGGGTGAGAAGTTGTCTTTTTGGAGACCGTGGGCGCACAAAGCCGAAATGGTGCGACCTTTCACATGAATAGATGGAGAGTGTGCAGCTATAGCGCTGTGAGGCATGCCATCACCCCGGCTCAGCTCGCCACTGCTGCTGCTGCTGTGGGTCAGACACTCGCATGTGTGCTTGCCGATTCCATTCAACCCTTTTTTTTTCCCAGGGATGTGACGCACTTCTTGCTTGCCCCCCAGTGGTTCCCCAATCAGCCCCCTTTTATTAAGCTTATTTAACGCAGCTGCATATTAAAGCCACGCCCTGCAAATAAATGCGATTCATCTGCAAATTAACATGCATTAAAAAAACAAACAAACAAACAAAAAAAAAAACACTAGGAACAACATTCATAACCTCCATCACGAGTGATTGATGTTTTTGAAAACTGATACACCACTAAACATTAAATATTTCTTCTATTACTTATTGTAGAACTGTAGCGTAAGTGTAATGAACATTAATACACACTAAAAGAAATGACTTTTCATTTCTTTAATTAGGGATTGTGTCATTCTGTCACTTAGCTAATTGCCCAGTAAATCACACTACAGTAGGCTAATTGCTGTGCTTGTTTCTGAGTTACCTATTTACTAGTCTAATTATTGAAAGGCACTTGAATAATATAGGCTACAAAACGTATATGTATATTAATAAAAAAAAAAAACTGCTCCTGCAAACAGAGAGTCTCTTCTCATATTGATTATGATAAACAGCTCTAAGTAGCCAAGAGCAAAATTAAAATGAACCCTGTCTTATGCAACTGAACAGTGCTGGTCTCTGTTATATGTACTGCATTTTATGTCTGCTGCTTGTGATGTTGTACACTTTGAATAACTATGTAAGTGTACAATTCAGTCATGGCTTTTATTTATGCAAGGGAGAGAACTGACCGATTCCAGGCTGACATGCTTTAAAAAGTCTAACCCTAAAATAGGCGAGACTACTTTCAGATGGTTAAAGTAGAAAACCAGTGGGTCATTAACATTATTTGCAGTGTGCAAAGAGGAGTATTCTTGATAGTGGGATATCTAAAGGGAGATCTGAGTATTAGGCTGGAGATTTTAAGCAGATATTCATGTTTATGTGTGTAGTTTTCTCGGTTAAGGCTGCAGCTGAATTTCAGCACCACGGTGAAGTGGACAGCTACAACCTCCTGTAAGTTTTTCAGCTAACCCCACTGGACCTCTAACCCTAACCAGCTTACCCATTTACACAGTGACACAATGCTGTTTCTGCAGATTAATGCAGTGACAATGCAACAGAAAATGCCCTTAGAACACACTTCACAAAGTTAATGCAATAATTTTATTGAAAATGGAACATATATAATTACACTTTGGGGTTTGGCGCCATCTCGTGTTAAAGCAAGTTATAGTCCATCTCCGCTTTAGGAAGACAATAGTGACATCTAGAGGTTTTGAGAAGTACAAGTGCTTATAGGCAGAAAGCCCACTTCAGCAATCTTTTTACTCACTGTCGTGGTGTAACCCTCAGACCATTCATTATTCTTGCATATTAATTAACACAATATTTTAACCTCACAGCCTAAATACATCTCCCATTAAAAGAGAGGAACTACGTGTTGGTATAATGTATGAAATGGCAGGATATATCTTTGGCATTAAAATGTAAGGTTAAACAACATTTGGGAAATAAGACATCTGCATAAAGATCCAACTAAATTTAGTAGAGAACTCTCTACCAGCAGAGGTCCATATAAAGATAGTCCACACCTTTTGTTGAACTATGGGGCCATGGGAATGCTCCTTGCAGTTTTGTTGTCAGTTAAAAATCAAGAAATGTAAGACTGTCACATTAAATAATGTATAAATTAACAGATTTAAAGAGCTAATCTTGTGCAAACATTGAGCCAAAGCTCACATACAGTGGATCCTGACTGTTGTTCTTTAAAACACTTTAAAACACTTTAAAAAGTCTACTTTATACAGTATCTCATATCAATAGCATTGCAAGTGTATGATTATAGACCTGTACTTAATCAGATTCCTTTGTTTCCAGTGATAATGTCTGAGTAAAACAGAATGTGAGGTTAATGTAGGCTACACTGACAACTGTTAATGTATTGTAAAATGCTTCATAAAATCTGGTTTTATATAACTTTATTATTTTTGTCTTACCTGACATACTCCAAACAGTTAGCTAATGTTTCATTAATTGCTTATTAATGTTTCAATAATTGTTCAATCATGTTTCATTGTTTATTCATTGTTGCTTATTTAACTGATTTTCCCCTCCATTTTCTCCCCACTTATTGGTCATATGCCAATTTCCACCCACCTGCCAGCTCTGCCCTATTATACGTCAGCTACCAACCAGGCTAACGCTTGGATTCAAACTGTCTGTAACCCTACGATAGGTCAAACGCTTTTCTGTTGCAGCACTGTTGGAGCTTCACCTCCCTGATTTACAGTGGAACAAAAAGTTACAGTTAATGAATATGGTTTATTCCTAGACACTGGTCTGTCATTTGATTCCCATATAAGTAATATTTCTGAAACTCATTAGAGGAGCCTAAAGGAGATGATAATACTACTTTTTATTTGTGATCAAGACAAATCAAATAAAGACAAAAAATAACAAAACAGACAATACACATAGCGAAAAGTTATTTCTTAAAAAATATTTTTTCCTGTAAATCCAGTGAATATCACTTTTCGCTGGTTGAGGGTAACACACTGTCGTAATTGACAGGACATAAGCATAGATAATAATTTACCCCTGTCAGTGCTGATGAAGATGTTTTTTCAAAAATGTCCAAAATTCTGAAATAACTAGACAGTCCAAAGACAAATGCACAAATGTTCCAGGTTTGTTAAAGGACACATTTTTCAACCATATGCAGGATTTAGAATGTGAATTTTATAATGTTTTTAAGGTGAACCTCAACAAATCACTTGAGAATGGATCAGTTTGTGTGGTACATTTTTGAGGGGTTTGTCCCATTTGGGTTCATCAAGCTCTTGGTCCTGTTCACTCTTAGGTGTGTTCAAAGAACTTGGAATGATCACGAATTTTAATACCACACATTTTATCTTGGATTTGTTAAGCACCGTACAAAGATCAGGGCCCTGGTCATTGGGACAAACAAGCTTTAACAAATGTCTTAATTCTATTGTACAATCCATCTGGATTGTAAAATAGAGCATAACACATTCAGCTTCTGACTAACATGTCAGTTAAAAGCATGTCCACAATGCAATGGTTACCACTGGATCAAATACTGGGTGCTCTGAACACTCCAACTGCACTTACTATATAGCTATAACACTATTAAATCAAAAGAAAGAGGAAAATGGTAGTTGGAGTGATCTGATTCTTAAACAACATTCAGAGAAACATTCAAAAAATGCATCTCTTGGTAATGATACAGATGACTGTCAACTGACAAGTCATAACAACATACTGTATGTAACAATATCACAGGCAGCAAAATATTATGAACAAATGGTATTGTTAAACTCTCGCTTTCAGTCTCTCTCTCTCTCTAATTCTCTCTCTCTAATTCGCTTTCAGTCTCTCTCTCTCTAATTCATCTTTCTGTTTCGTAAAATTACAGTACAAGTACACTATCTAACATTAATTAATACTGTTTGATTCCTTAAATCACACCAAAGTGCATGTGAGTAACTACAGTACAAATGATCATAATACAAAAATTATAGAGAACAGTATCAGCCCACATTCACAGAATTAAAAATTCACAGAAAATCATGACAATACAATGTTAATTGTCACAATTTACCCCAGGAATAAATCACTAGCACATTAATAAAAGATCACTAACAACCTTGCTGATCTGATGTGCTATAATAATTTGTTCTTTACTAATGCTAATGTTTGCTACCCAAGAGCAAATATCTCTGTGTGTGAAGTGTGGTTGATCCAGACCAACAGATCAACAGTGCCTTTTGCTTTTGGACAAAGTCCTGCATGAATCAGTGTTTACAGAATGATGTGTGTTTGTAAAAGTTTTGGCGTTTCATGGTTTTGCTTTTTGTCTGGATTATAGTAGTTTATTTCAATAGTTAAAGTAGTGTGTATGTATTTATATTTTATCTCTAACATTGCCTAAGTCTAAAGTCTAAAGTCTAAAGATCCATTTCCAAATACATATGTTTAGATAAGGAGGTAGGATTCCCCCACACACACACACACACACACTCTATTTGGCCAAAAGTGTGTGGACACCTCAACATCACACCAATACATAGTTGATGAACATCCCATTCCAAAACCCTGGGCATTAATATGGAGATGGTCCCCTTTTTGCTGTTATAACAGAGTCCATTCTTCTGGGAAGGCTTTCCACTAGATTTTGGTACGTGGCTGTGGGGATTTTTGCCCATTCAGCCACAATAGCCTTAGTGAGGTCAGGCACTGATGTCAGGCAAAGAGGGCTGGTGTGCAGTCTGCATTCTAGTTCATCCCAAAGCTGTACAGTGGAGTTGAGGTCAAGGCTCTATACAGGACACTCAAGTTCTTCCACACCAACCTTGACAAACTTTATGGAGCTCGCTTTGTGCACAGGGGCATTGCCATCCTGGAACAGCTTAGGGAAGACCCACATATGGGTTTGATGGTCAGGTGTCCAGATACCTTTGGCCACAAAGTCACTGTCACATATGTAAATAGTTAAAGATGAGGACTGTGTGAACCCATGTAAGAGGGAGTGAGGTGTGCAGGATGAAAAACATATCTAATTGCAGTATATCTTGTGCATAATCACCTCCTGTTTGGTAATTCATAACACTGGGAAAATGCCTTATCATGAAAATGTAGACAATTCTAAAACTCTTTTTTTTAGGCTTAACATATACATCATGTCATGGCAAGGAAGAGTTGCAATCTGGGGTGTGATCATATTCTTTTTTGTAGGAAATAAATGATGTCTTATTGTAAATACTGTTACTTTGCCCAACACTGCCCAATGTTCTCATGATAGTCTCTGAATTCACTACGGCCCTGACCAGGATAAAGCAGTTAATGACTATGACATGCTTGGTTTATTTAAACTTAGTCTCAGGAGCAGGAGGTTCAATCTTTTGTCCTGTGAGAAGTTGCCAGATTCCTCCTCTGTAATTCTCATTTCCAAGTGCGTAAACAAAGACATTGAAAGCTGGAGAGGTCTTAGCCACGATAGGAGCAATCTGCAAAGACACACATGGTTGCACTTATGTTCTACCTTAATAATACATTAAAACCATTATATATTGTATCATTGACAAACTAAAAATATAACAAGTTTTATTACTTAGATTTTTATGAAATTGAGACTTGACAGTGTTACCATTCTCAGTTTAGGAGACAAAACATTCACATTTTCCACGGCAGCATAGAAGGCTAGGATCCCGTAAGGGCTCCAGCAGAACAGCAGGGTCTTTATAGGAGTGCTACAGTTGAACTGTAGGGGGGACAGGGAAGTGATTTTAGCCATGGAGCCTGTCTAAATGTGATTAACAGTATTTCTCATGAAGCTTTGTACACATCATCTCAACCAGCTTAAAAATGTACTTATTAAAATTTACAATTTGATTCAGAAATAAATGTATATACAAACGTTAACTTTACTATTTATATTTGGCTTAAAAACCAATTTCATCCATAAGCCATAAGACAATGAAACATACAGTACATCCAGTCTCGTTTGTAAAAACATGAGTGTTAGATACAGGCATGATATTTTTATGCACATGTTTACATTAGATTATCTAAAATAAGCAATAAATATCTTGTTGCCTTTGGTTAAATCTCAAATGCTTTTCTTGGGATTAGTTTTCTGGGCACAGATTAGGCCTAAGCTTAGATCACACATTGTTTCTCTGCGGAAAATCCTGTTTACTCTAATCTTTATCTTATTATTTACAAAAATAATCCCAACTCCCATAGCTAATACATATGCATGTAGTATAATGAATTGTATACATACTATTTACTTGTACACATTTCATTTCAAATGTAGAAATGTATCTCTGTGTAAGTTCTTTGGATTTATTTATAATATATGGCCCCAAGTGGCACACTGGTTGAATACAATACCTATATAATATGGTTATACAAATATGAATAATTTAATGTCCATATGAAAAATGGTTATTGTTGATTTGAGCCCCACGCTAGGNCACAAGTTTGTGCACTCTCAGTGCCGGTCCCAAGGCCAGATAAAATGGGAGGGTTGGGTAAGGAAAGGCATCCGGCGTAAAAAAACAAACAAAAAAAACCTGTTCTAAATCAAATATGTGGAAATAAACTGGATTTCCATAATGGTGATGTGTGATCTGTTGTGGCAACCCCTAAAGGGAGCAGCCAAAAGAGGAAGATGAAAATGGTTATCTTAAGGATTTTGCATCATTTCATATATAACATTAACCAATCCAACAATCACCTCCCAATATGCTTTATTACTGGGTTTAAACAAAGCTATCTTGAAAAAATAATATTGTCCAAAAGTCTATGTCTGTATTAGCTAGGTCTTGATTTATGATTAAAAGCAAACGAACAAACAAACAATCAATCAAACAAACAAAAAAAACAGTAACACTTGAATGTTTTTGATGTTTAGGACAAAAACTCACAGATAAGGTTTTTCCCCCCTTACAATCACGTATCTTCTGTAAAGTGACTGTATTCTTTCTACGTTGCATTTATCTGGTAGTCTAACATTTCACTAATTTTTCCAAATAAATATTGGCATGTAGCATAAAGAATTACTTGCATAGTATTTAGCTGCACATATGTTATTTATAATTTACTGTATATGAACACGTTTCATATAACGTGGCTAATATTGATTATAATATTGTGATTGTGATATTGTTGCTTTTTGGTACTCAAGTGAGATTTAGCTCCAAATTGGGGAAATTGATGGCAGAGACCCAAATGAAATGACAAAAGAGCATATTAACTGAAAAATGCAGGCACACTGGAGTGTTCTTTTCCAGCACAGCTTTTCACAACTGTAGATTTTTTTTCAATAATATTCTTATGTGCTCTTTTTTTTTCAAGTGTCTACTTATAATAACAACAACTTTTACCAGAAGAAAACCTGATAAATATTTGGTGAGCAGCATGAGTGCGGTTCTCAGTTCACCCAGGCACAAGTCCACTCAGTTTGAAACACATCACAAGGGTCACAGGTTTATGCAACAAATGTTACCTAGGCCTTCATGATGCTAGCCACAAACAATGACATTTATGATAAATATTTTCTTACCCTGTGTTGGCCCGTCTTCTTGAACTTCTTGTCAATGGATTTGTATGAAAAGAACACAATAAGCACTTGAATTCCCATGTTACAAATGGCCATTGGAATCAGGTAAGTGACATAGTTCCTGTGAAATGCATGAGGTCATGTTATTGTATTTGTCCTCTTTATATTGGGCACAACTATAACAGTGTAAGCATCTGAACAACCCAGTCTCACAGAAAAAAAAATGTTCGCAACACTTCCTATATGTTGAATATCAATGTTCTACTGTAGCACAAGCATATATTCCATAGCAGTATATCAAACTTCCACTCTTATGGTCTGTATGAGATGTTCTGCACCACATACTTTAACCAAGCCTACGTCCACCACTATCCTATTTTAAATAAGATCAATATGAAAAATGACCTCTTTTTAGACATTTTGAGCACTGCCTACTTCATGCAAGTTTGTACTTTTCATGACATATGATTAGACTTAGCGGGCTCACGAAACAAGCTTAACTTCTCACAGTCTTTGCAAACACAATCAGTCTTGCAAGGTACATGGTAACAAAGTACAGCAATGTGGGTATTTTCAGATCATTTATAAGGCTGTAAATTCCTTAGGATTCTGATAATACAGAGACTTTCCACATTTTGAAAACACCCATGCTACCGTGCCATGTTACCATATGATTTGCAAGCCTGATTTTATTTGTAGAGAAGAGTTTCAAGAACCTGATAATTCTAACCATATGTCATGAACAGTACAAATCTTACACATGAAGTATGTAACACTCAATATGTTTAAAAAAGAGGTAAAATTATTACATGCCAATATTATTCAAATAGTATAGTGGTAGAGCTGGGCTTGGTTAAAATATGTTGATGCAGAAGGGGGCACACAGAGCATTCGAGTGAATGTTTGATATGTTGCTTGTGCCAGAACATTGACATTCAATGTATAGAAGATGCTGCAGATCAGTTGCATTCAAACATTTTTTTTCCCTGTGAGACTGGGGTGTTCTGAAACCACATGGTAAATATATATGAGTCAAAATTTGACTGTCTTTCTAAATACTATGTCAATAAAAATGTGTTTTAGTACTGTATCTCATAGCCCAAATTACTGGTAGCTATGGGTATATACTGTATTATATCACAACTAAGGAAAATCCATCAAACACTTAAATATATTATATAATATACTTAATATGTAATGATTGCACTTTTAAATGTACCAGTGTTGGCATGGGGGTTTCTAGCTTTGGACTAGGGGTAAAAACAAAAACCTAACCAAAAAGAAATGTCTCATACCTATCTCCTTTGGTTAAGTCCAGAGTACAGCAGGTCCTCAGGGGCTCATAGTCATACTCTCCCCAACCAATCAATGGCATAGCTGCCCAGAAGGCAGTAAAGAGCCAGATGAAGATTGCTATGGTGATGGCACAGCTCCACTGCAACTTTGTTCCTTTTGTAATAAAAAAAAAAAATTGACTCACATACTTCACTCATTTTTAATCTGAAGCATTTTTTTTTCACATGTTCCCATTATACAGTACCCTTTGAAAGTATTGGAATGACAAGGCCAATTCTTTTGTTATTGCTATACATTGAAGACATTTGGGTTTGAGATTAAAAGATGAATACGAGACGGTATATCAGAATTTCAGCTTTCATTTCCTGATATTTACAGCTAGAACATGGCACATTTTGTTTAAAGCCACCAATTTTTCCACATGATCAAAAATATTGGAACAGGTGACTGACAGGTGTTTCTTGTTGCACAGGTGTGTCCTGTTAGATTGATTGTTTAAACAGATAATAGCTCTGAATGTCTACTCTTGGTTTGAGGCCTGGGTTTTACCTGTGATGACTGCATTTGTTATAAAAAAGGACAAACAAACATGAAGACCAGATAGCTGCCTATGGGAGAAAATGCAAGCCATTTTGAAGCTGAGAAAAGAGGGAAAATCAATCAGAGCCATTGCACAAGCATTAGGCATAGCCAATACAACAATTTGAATGTCCTGAAAAAGAAAGAAACCACTGGTGTACTAACAACCAGACAGGTTGGCTAAGGAAACAACAGCAGTTGATGACCCCCAGAAAACCCCCAAAACAATAGAAAGTGGCATAACCAACAACATCCACAGGGCAGAGGTCAAGGTATTGTATCACAGTCTCTGTATGAAGAAGACTTTGAGAGCAGAAATATAGAGACCATACCAGATGAAAACCACTCATCAGCAGTAAGAATTGGAAGGCCAGATCGAAATTCACAAAGAAATGCAGGTATGAGCCACAAAGGTTCTGGAACCAAGATTAACCTCCACCAAAATGATGGAAAGGCCAAAGTGTGGAGAAAAGAATCTGCTCATGATCCAAAACATATAAGCTCATCGGTCGAGCACAGTGCACACACTACCATCCCAGTCTTAAACCGTGATTGTCGTACTTAGGTACCTGGGTTGCACGGAACACAGTTGTCAGGGCCGACCTGGAGGTGGTGTAATGGTGTGAGAATGATTTCTTGGCACGCTCTGGGTCCATTAATACCAATCAATCATTGCTTGAACACCACAGCATTTTTGCATATTGTTGCTGAACATGTGACTCTCTTCATGGCCACAATTTACCCATCATCTAATGTCTATTTCCAGCATAATGCACCATGTCACAAAGCAAAAGTTGATTCAAACTGGTTTCATGAACATGACAATGAGTTCAGTGTTCTTCAGTGGCCTTCCCAGCCCCTGGATCTGAAATCAGTAGAACACCTTTGGGATGTGGTAGAACAGGAGATTCACAGCATGAAAGTACACCTGAAAAATCTGCAGGAATTGCATGATGCAATCATATCAACATGGACCAGAAGCTCAAAGGAATGTTTCCAACATCTTGCAGAATACATGCCATGAAGAATTGAGGCTCATTTGAGAGCAAAGGGAGGGCCTATCCAGTATTAGTACAGTGTTCCTAATAAAGTGTCTGTGAGTGTATATGCATATTAAACACTCTGTTTTTGTTCTTGGTGGACCTTGAGTCTTTTGGATATTCCTAATTAGCACTCTATTTACAGACCCAAATTGCTGTCTATTCACAGAGGCTTTTGTGATGGATGAATGGTTCACGCCTCTATAGCCAAGTAGAGTGAAAGTCCACTGAATAGGACCTGTGGCAGATGGACTTTTTTTTCAGTGTTTCTTCAGTCCAAACTGAAGAAAATACTGCTAAATATAATCCTTAAGCCCTTTGTAGCAGTGGTTCTTAAAGTAGGGCCCCAAGTTATCCATAAAGCATACCCAGGAGGTCAGTGTTTTGTTTTTTTTTTTTTTTGGTTTGTTTGTTTGGTTGTTTTGTTTTGTTTTTGTTACAGTGGCAGAGATCGCAACCCACTATTTCCAAATTTGTTGTTATATTTATTATTGAGTCCTTATAGATATTAGTCAGTTTGACTGAATGATTTTAATTCAAATCTCAGTAACTCAAAACCATAGACCTATAAATAATATTAAGTTATTTGTTCTGTCGGTGAGAGCTTGTTAATAAAAAGCTATTTAGTGCCAATAAATAGCCAGAAATGATTGCAATAATGAGCCAAATATTTGAATAATTGGATTATGTTCTAAAAGCAGATATGTGCTGTGGGGGTTTGAGAACCTCTACACTAATGTGTATCACATGAGAGAGAGATTGGTGTACATGAACACGAACTGTTAACATTTTCCTTACCGGTACAGTATTGGTGGTATCTGTCCCAAGCAATGGCTGCAATGAAATGGATGCTAGAGAGGGCTGTTAGGAATCCATGAAAGCCATGGGTCTGGCATCCTTCAGATCCATAGGGCCAGTATCTGTAGGTTTATTTATCACAAAAAATAATGGTTAGACATGCTTTTGCAGCCAAATAATGGGTTAAATCGCATCAGGTAAAAGAAGTATTCATGGTGTGATTGAGCACATGTCTAAGCTATTGTATCCGTTTCTATTGTCAATGACTTTTCTGTTGCCTACCCCCACTTCTTTTAGCTCCTAACTGGACATGCTGATTCAATAAAAAAAATCCTTTTTATTGGAACTGAATTTCAAAACTCACCTCAGAAAGCTTGAAAAGGCAGCAATAGAGGCGTTTGTAGAAATGCCCATATCTGCTAAAGCCAAACTGAATACAAGGAAGTTACTGGGAGTCCGCAAATCTCGTATTTTAAGGAAAGCAATAACGGTGACAGCATTCATGAAAAATCCAAAGAGACCTTCGGAGCACATTAGAGAGCAAAGAACAGCGCATGGTGAGAAATTCAGCTGAACACGTACACAACGTGCACAGTAAACATTAAACTTCAGCATACTTGTTAAACGTTACAGACAATGCTTTCTTTCATTAAAAAAAATCATCAAATACTGTTTCTTACCCTCCACAAGCAGACACGATCCCAGTGCGAAAACATCGAGCTCAGAGAATCCCTCCGGCAGAGGAGAAGGAGGAAGCATGTCGAAGATTTTTTTGTTTGTTTGTTTGTTTGCTGTTTTTTTTTTTTTTTTTTTTTTTTTTTTTAGTATAATACTTTGAAATAAAAGCGGGAATCACAGCCCTAAACTGCGAGTGCGATCAGAAGAAAAGCTTAGGATGTTCGTGAGAAAAAGGCAGGAATGCCGTTATGCAAAAGCTCCAATCCACTGAAGAATTTCTTAATGAACATATCAGGCATTGTTTACACAATGCGCTCATTCAGATACACAGCAAGCCTTTCGGTGGTCCTTTCTGTCTGCTGAATGACACATGACTCAGCCCATCACAACACTCTCCTTTTTTTAACGTCTGATTGGTCTAAACATGAGGGGGGTAGTCTCTATAAAGTGTCTATACACACCTCCATCTCTGGCAGCTTTCACACTGCAGAGTGCCTGGCTATCTCACAGCTATCTCACAGTGTCCAGGTGTTACTGAGAAGACACTCTACAAAATACAGTATTTGAAGAGCATGCAAATTCTTTCTCTTCTTCTAGATTAAAAGTTGATGTTTATCAGTATGCTTTTTAATAAACAAAACATATATAATTCTTGTCAGTCAGCATTTTAGTTTCATTCATTTCATTCCCCATGCTAAGTGTAAATGTGGGCTATTTATTTTTTCATTTTTCCCCTTTTGTTTAATTTTTCCATTTTCATTTTATTCTTCATGTGAATACAGTTCTTTTCTTTCTAAGAACCAGAACTAACCGGCTTTAGGTTTGTGGTAAGACTGCTGCACACATCTCATTAAGCTAATACTTAGTCCTAAGCTAGATTTTCATGCAGCTTTTCAAGCCTAAAATTAGACTGGTGCTTCAACAACATACCATTGTATATTGTGAACGTACTACACTTTGTGGATTTTTATAAAAAATATTTAGTGTAAATCCTGTATAAGGTGCTGATCAAGCATTTACATTCTTTAAGTATTTTTGTACAATTTCACACATTGCACTGTTAAAGAATGAGGAAAAGAACATGTTCATATTGATATTTTGTTCAATACACAAGTGTTGCAATGAAAAGCATCTGTTTCCAGTATTTGTATGCAACATTGTTGAAATACTACTGGTAGTAGGCTTTTAGTAAACTAACATTAGACTACTACAACCAATTCACTACAATCACACTAGAGCTGAGCCCCAAACCCCTTTATGTGCTTTGTAAAAATGCAGTATGGAGCTAGATGGAGGTTTTCAGAAGACTGAAGAAGAGTTAAGAAATAAAATAAATCTATAAAATGCAGTAAGTAGGCTATAATTTTTTTTTGCACAATATGAACTTGAGCATTGTGTCAACTAAAACAACACATAAATTCAGTCCTTAGTCTGTCTAACTCTATTAGCTATTTGTAGCTTTGTACACAGTAATGTTATTTCAGATGCATTGCCTGTGCCATTTTTAGGCTACCTATCCATTAACAGCCATTTGTATATACTGCTTCACCAAATAAATCTCTGGGATTGACCGGCAAAATTATGGCCTTAACTGCCACGATGGGACAGATTAAATGTGGGGGGAATCATTCTGCATTATGACCAACTCATGAGTGATTTTTTTGGCTTATAATACACAACTACGTATTTGCACAGTCTATCAGATTCCCAAATGCAAGAACATGTAGATACGTGGCTCACTAATCCTCTTCTCTCTCTTTTAAATCTGAGAAAAGCGTTAGTCAGAGCAGGATGGGGCATGGAGCCAGACAGACTATAACATGCCACTACGATTTCCATAAATGAAAAAGTGGAGTTTATTTAATCAGACTCACTCCTGGGTGTTGAAGTACAGAGGGTTAAATATGATGGTCATTGTCTTCTTTGCACTGTTGCTCGCATCAGGTGGATTTCCGCCTGCACAGACCTCATGTCCTTCTCAGTGCAGCTGCAACTATCACTACCTGAGTGATGGATCCAGGGCCAGGTGAGTGCTCTAAAATATTTGTGTAAAAGACAATTTATAATGTAAACACAAAATATAATTGGATAACTTGATTACTTAAAATCATCTTAACCAAAACACCTGACCCTGTCTTTGATTTTTTTTGGTGTCTTACAATTATTTTGATTATTTTGATTATTTTGATACAGACTGCAGTACAAACTAATATTTGTAACAGCCTTGTAATCTGTAACACCCTTCCTTTATAACTTTTTCCTATTTTAATTCTTATTCATAAAATGCATGACACTCACAGGTTCACAGAATTATACCAATCTTACATTAATTATTCTCTCTCATTTATCTAGGAGTGTGATTTGTAATGACCCTGCAATAACCCTGGTGCCTGCCAGCTTCCCCACTGACACATCCAGTCTCAGAATAGAAAAAACAGCTATAAAGAGGATCCCAAGTGAAGCGTTTAAATACCTTCCAAATCTGGAGTTTTTGTGGATGTCCTTCAATGTATTGTCATCAGTGAACGTGGATAGCTTCCGTGGACTGAACAGTCTGGAAGAGCTCAGGCTTGATGGAAATTCCCTTACTGATTTTCCTTGGGAGTCCTTAAAGTATATGCCTAACCTAAAGCTCCTTGACTTGCACAGTAACAAACTCTCTTCAGTCCCTACAGAGGCAGCGAAGTACATAAGAGCTTTAACATACGTGGATCTCTCCAGCAATAACCTGCTGACAATGCCGTCTGAAGTCCTTAATACTTGGATGACAGTCAAAACCATCCAAGGAGCAGAGAATTCAAAAATTATTCTTGGTAAGTATATCATTGTTAAATAATAGTAATAATAAATAACTAATAAATGATAGTAGATAGTATGCAATATTTACAGAAACAGTTATGGAATATGTTTTTTTTTTCCACACAGCAAATATATTTAGCATGAGTGTATGGGTGTAGCTAAGGGGCTACCCCAGTAAGACATTTTTATTCAGTTAGTTTTTAGCTAACTTTACCCAGGATATTGAATTTGTAACACTAACGAGTAACTTCATGAGATGTAGCCTAATGTTAGGTTAGCTATGAGTTTTCTGTAGCTTGTTAGAAAACAGACATATGACGCTTAGGTGTGTGCCTTTTATGTCCAATGGGGATCACACACAAGCCATAGGCAAATAGGGGGAGCCACATTTTGTCACTTTCTATGGATGTAGATAACTGATCCTGAGTACTTTGCTTCACCCTAGACTGCCTCCCCAATAAAGCCATTAGGTCTGGTTATACCCCTGTAGAAGTAATGGCCTTGCAAATGTATTATGTGTATAGCCCTAGTCTCCATTCACAAAATTTCTCATAAAGAACATTGTTTTTTTTTCTTGCCACAGGACTCCATGACAATCCTTGGCTTTGTGACTGTCGGTTGTATGACCTGATCCAGTTCCAAAAGTCTCCATCACTGCCTGTGGCCTTCATTGACACCAGCCTGAAGTGTACTGCTCCTGAGAGTCTCTCAGGAGTTCTGTTCAGTGATGCTGACCTGAGACGATGCCAGGAGCCCAAGGTTCATTCAGCTGTATCCCGCATCAGGAGCACAGTGGGCAGCAATGTGTTACTGCGGTGTGGTGCTGTTGGCATCCCCATGCCTACATTGACATGGAGAAGGGCAGATGGGAAAATAGTGAATGGGACAGGTATGTCAACACAGTGAGGAGTGGTTTAGATACATTAACCAGAATCAGTAATACAATGTAGTTACACAAAAAGATGGCCTAAAATCACACTGTAGTAATTAAGTGTGATTACATAATGCTGTTTATTTCTGGCCTCTTATTAAACTTTGCTTGAGTTTCTAAATACATCTTGTCTTTTATTGTTATTTTGCAGTTAAACAAGAGAACTCTAAAGATGGAATTGTTTGGTCTATTCTAAATGTGCCTGTTGTCTCCTTCCATGACTCTGGGAAATACATATGCAAAGCAACAAACTATGCTGGGAGTGCAGAGGCTTTGATTGCTTTAATGATAAGCAAGTCTCCAAAGTTAGACAATGGAACTGGAACTGTAAAGAAAATCAAAGAAGACAAACAAATCCCTGTTGAAAAAGAAAAAAATATTACCGAATATATTTCCCCAAGATCCTCTGCTGTTCCTGTAATAACAAGTCCTACGGTTTACACTGGTCCCTATCCTGGCATGCAGAGTGACAGTGTTCCAGAGAGTGGGAGAAACGCACATCCAACTAGTCCTGATCGACTCCTAGAGGCAAATATGAGCAACCTTGCAGCCAATGCGTCCTCTCTGCAGCAAGACCTTAACAGGATTGTTCGCTCAGTCAAAGTGGTTGGAGATACAGACTATTCTGTGTGCCTAATCTGGAGAGCCCCAAAAGCCAATATCTCGACTGCCTTTAGTGTGCTGTATGCAGTATTTGGAGAGAGGGACATGCGCAGAATCAATGTCAGTCCTGGAAACAATCGAATCGTCATTGAGGGCTTAGTTCCAAAAACCAAATACATTGCCTGTGTGTGTGTGAAAGGTCTGATCCCTAAAAAAGAGCAATGTGTAATCTTTTCCACAGATGCAGCAGCAAGTGCTAGTGGGACCCAAAAGCTTATTAATGTAGTTGTAATCTCCGTTGCCTGTGTGATAGCTGTGCCTCTGACTGTGGTCGTCTGTTGCGGAGCAATTAAGAGGAAAATCCAAAAACTTCTGAGCAAAAAGTCCAAAGATATTCAGGATTCATACGTAACATTTGAGAGTCTCTCGCCCAGCACAAAGGCCAAAGGCCTGGAGGGGGACTATCTGTCCAAACTGAACCCAGAGGAGTCCAATAGATTGCTATCAGCTAGGTCTAGCCTGGACTCTGAGTCCATCACTAAGATTGAAGAACAGCGAAACGAGTACGTGTGCTGACAGTTTTCCTCAATCACTACTCCATCAACCAGCCTAAGTATCCATGCTCAGCACCAGAATCAGAATGCACATAGTTTATACCAAAACTGCTTTGCTGAGCATTGCTCAACAATTCCAGTTAGTAACTAAGGACACAGTGAGATGTCTTTGAGTCTCTCCCTTTGAATTAATAATGTTCTCTTTTACTATAGTCACAGTCTTAATTAAAAAACTGGCTGGTGTTGGGGTTGTGATTGAGGGATCTCTGAAGCATGCACACACACACACACACACACACACACACACACACACACACACACACACACACTACTGAGTACCTGACTGTAATGTACTTAGAGTATACATTTAATACAGTATATGTTCATCTTTGTATTCCACTGATAATTTAAATTAAGTAAATTAAATATCAGTGGACATAACTTTTTCACTCCCATGGTGATATTATTATTATTATTATTATTATTATTATTATTATTATTATTATTATTATGTTGGTAAATTATTAAACACTAATGGAGCATTACATATATTAATATATACATATATTTCAGTATTTGGTTATTTAGCAAATGTGTGACTTGTGCCACTGATTTGTGTTTTGTGTCCTAGAAATAAATATTTTATATGTATGCATATAAAGTCTGAGTTCTTTGAAGATCAGACTGTAAAAAGTAACACTGCTCACCTGGGCAACTACCACTACTACAACCTTTGCTTTTCTATTTACTCCAAGTCTACTAATCCCAACAGCTATACCTTCTGCTGCTCCCCAGAATAGCAATGAATAAGATTATCTGAGTGAGTCTTACCAAAAAATAATCCATTCATTATATTTTGTGAGTTAAACCTAGTCCTACATATCATTGTATGCTCTATGGAGGATTATTGTTAATTGGCTTTAGATGACTTTACCAGTAGACATGCCCTATGCACAGTGTGACTGTAACTTTTACAGGACTATGGATACCTTTCACAGTGATTTTCATTTTGCTTTGCTTCTTTTATCACCAAATCATGTAAGCTAAATCAGCTCATAATGTTTGACTGGATGCACCTGTATAGCCAATCACCATGGAAGGTCAGCTCCTTCAGCTTACACGGTGTATGTTAATAGGGGAACACTCTCAGTCACTTTTGCTCTTTAACCTCATAGCCATGAATTATTTGTGTATTGTACCTGTCTATACTAATTACATAATAATATTATTAAAATATTCTTATTTTAAAAATATTCTTAGAGGTATTGTGTATGAGCAATGCAAATGTGAAAAAAAACTTTTATCTTTGGAAAATCCATATAAGCTATATTCATCTGTACATTCTCAGTTTAGTTCCCTTGTGTGCATGGAAGCAGCATTAGTGGAGATACCTGGTGATGAAGATGTCCTGAAGATTTCACCAAAAGCTGAATTGAAAACTCACAAATAACTGAAATTTATCTGTTATAAATCCCTAGAACATTTCTGTCTAAATTTCAATAGCATCACTATCATTAATATTAGGATTAGATGGAAGGATTAGACAATTTGACAGAACTCAGGCTTGAAGGTAATAAACTACGTTTCATGCCATGAATGGCATTTGAGGATACTCTCAACCTCAGAATTCTGGATTTGAAAGACAACTGCCTCGATGTTCTCCCTGAACATGCACTGAAATTTTTTGCCAGGTCTGACCTACTTAGACTTATCCTTCAATCAGTTTACAGTCACATCTAAAGAAGTCTTTTTAACATGGCCTTTCTATGACACAGGTTTAACAAATGGAATGCAGGCAGCATCAGCTCCTAACGCTCTGGCACTTCATGGTAACCTGTGGATTTGTGATTGACACCTCAAAGGTTTTGTTGAGTCGATTAAATGCCACCTATCATATTTTTGAACTTATACTTGACTTACTCTGGTCCAGGATACAATTTTTTACAATTCAAATGAGCTTGAGCTGAAGATGTGCATAAAACGGGTAGCCACTACCCCATCCACCAACGTAACTGTCCCCCTGGGTAGGAACATCACTCTTAGTTGTGATGGCCAGAACAGAACCAGCTGTCTGCTGTACACATGTTCTTAAGATACTAAGAAGATTTCATGGTAAAGCTTTCCTCTTATATCAACATATGATCATATGAGCATTTTTTTACTATAATTATTATTCAAATTAGGAGTTTAACATACTATGTGAATTAATATGAAAATGTGAATGTTCAATTGCACTGTAGATATCCAAATAATGCATATTTCATTATACTGTGACCTGTGTCCTTCAGACCTTGCTAGACATGATCCCAAGAGATCAGAAGGGTTTACAGAACCAGTAAAGAAGCAAATACTTTGACAGCCTCCAGGGTTCCAGTGGTGATGAACTATGGAAGGAGGGGCCACAAAACTCACAGGAGGTCCGCTGACAGGATACTGTGAAGACCCATGTGTTATGAGCGTCCTTCCTGGGATGAATTGTGCAATTGCACCGCCTTCCAACTGATTGTTCCTGGATGGGATCATTGAGGACACCTGCTGTTGATTTCCTGCCTTACCTTTTAAAAA
>CM074947.1:14119958-14134042 GCA_037577455.1 Pangasius macronema
GATTTTTCGTTTCATCGTGTTTCGTTCTGGATTTCATTCATTCGTTTGAAGTTTGTTTGCTCGTGACGTTTTGGGGGAACTCTCGTATGAATAGTTTGACGTCACGTTAGTCACGTGCTGGGGGACACCTGAAAGTGATCAGTGCAGTTGGTACTTGGAGTTTTTCCCGGTTAGGTTTAGTGACTTGGTTTGAGACATGTTGTTTTTGTAGTGTTGTGGTGAAAGCGAGTAGTAGCAGCTGTCTCGGGAGCGCTTCCATGGTGTTGTGAATTGTCGCTGGTTTAACAGGTTGCAGTTCCACCCATTGGGTTCATGTGCTTAATTCCCCCCGCCGGTAACTGCATGAAGATATGAAGATCAGGTTCTACTAAGTTAGACTGTTTATTTGAAAGAGGTAGATGGGGGAAGATGCCGAGTGTTTGCACAACTAGTTGCTTGCGGTCTGTGAAGTGTTTATGGCTGATGTTGACAAATTTGTTAAATCGCTTTCACATGTATCGTTGAATAAATGCCCAAAAGAGCAACTTTTGAAAATTGCGGAGTTTTATAAAAATTAATTAGTGATAAGAGAGAAAGTGTTATTAAATTAAATAAGTTGATTAGGGGGTAACAAGGTCTGAACAAGGTAAGTTTGAGTCAGAGAAGACAACAACGGAGCTGGAGTGTTTAAAACTCAAACTATTAAATGAGAGCAAGATGAATACCGATAGCTCAGTGGAATCTGGTGCTTCTGGAAGTTTTTCACTTCATCAAAATTTGAAACTTGTTCCTAAACTTAAAGAACAAGACCCGGATGTCTGTCTGGGGAGGTGTGGGTTTTTTTTAATTTTTTTATAAATACAATCTTTTTGAACGTGTTGCTGAAATGCAAGGTTGGTCTAAAACAAACTGTGTTGTTGTGCGTTTTGATTGGTAAGGCGCAGTTAGCTTTTTCTGCTTTAACTACTGATGAGCAAAGATTGATGCTGTTAAATCGGTGGTGTTAAGTGTGAGCGCGTGCCTGAAACGTATCGACAACGATTTAGGTCGTCCAAGATGACTCCAGGCCAGACCCATTAGGAGTTTGTGCGAGACTTGAGACGACATGTTACACGTTGGTGTGCAGCCATTGATATTAAAACGTTTGAGGATTTGCTTGTGTTGATTATAATTGAACAGTTTAAAACCCCTGTTTCTGAGCAAATTGCGACATATGTTAATGAACACAAAGTTCAGTCTCCTGAGGAAGCTGGTCGTTAGCTGATGGTGAAGGAGCGAGCGTAGCTAGTTTTACAAATACCACTCCACAATCTGATCGCATTTTTCAATCAAACGTGTAACTATTGTCGTGGAAAAGGACAATGGAAAGCGGATTGTTTTTTACTTGAAAGTAAAAATAAACGCGGTGAGACAAATTTAAACCTGCTGCAATGGCCAATTCTGTTCACTTTGATACTGGGACTGAGATTAAACTTTCTAACGATTGTCTAGTTATGCACCTTTTCATAACGGAAGGTCGAGTGGTGGATGGAACTGTGGAAGTTCCAATTCAAATTTTGCGTGACACTGGAGCTGTGGCTTCGTTTATCTTAGAATCCATTTTGCCATTTTCCTCGCAATCTGACGTTGGGGAGAGCATGTTAGTTCGGGGAATGGGTTTGAATACACTCGGCTCCTTTTACATAAAGTGAAGCTTAACTCCGATTTAGTGACTGGTGAGGTAGTGGTAGGACTGCGTCTTGTTTTACCAATTGAAGGTGTTTACCTTATTTTAGGTAACAAACTGGCAGGAGACCAAGTTTGGCCTAATGTACCTTCATCTCCTATCGGTTTGTCTGAGGAGCAGATTATTCAGGAAGTTGCAAAGGGGGACCATATTGCTGATGTAACTCGGGCTATGACTAAAATTGCTGAGCATGTGCTGGCAGATGAAGCCAAAAGAGTGTCAAAGGCAGTTGTTTCTCTTTCTATACCTGACTTGTCTCTTCCTTTCTGGGTAATTGAAGTGCAGTTAAATATTTTTGCTAACTTTTGTTTTGTATATTACAGGGATTCTCGACAGACCAATGTCTTAAGGGGTGGGGTGTGATGACCCATGTGTTATGAGCGTCCTCCCTGGGTTGAACTGTGCAATTGCTCCGCCTTCCAACTGATTGTTCCTGGATGGGATCATTGAGGACACATGCGGTTGATTTCCTGCCTTACCTTTTAAAACGCAGTATGGCATTCGGCCAGAGGTGAGCTGCACTTTGGACTTGGTTTTGTTTAATCTTGTTTACTTTATACATCCAATACTGCTACGGTCCATTACACTTTCATGCATACACTTAACTTTACACCACTGATTGTTGCGTTGTTGTTGTTTTTTTTTTTTTGTATAGTTCTATTGTTAATAAATTTTGTACATTTGCACTTTCTTGTGTGTCCCCGTTTTTATGTCTTTGAACCATGGAGGTGTAACAATACACAAAGCCACATTTGATAAACCCTGACCATAGCTGATGATTCAATGATGTATAGAGAGGTATCTATAACATGATTTAATATGAATTTGAACTTTAAGTGCACTGTGAATTATCATGCTCAGGTGATCTATTGAAAAATTGGTGACCCATATGAGCTACACTAATTAGAAGTGGATGTTCAAATTGAGTCATACTGTATAATGGCTCAGAACATATCCTCAAATTTAATATCAAATGCATAGAAAAACAGAACTTGCAAATCTGCAGTTTAAGATGTCCTACTTACATTGTGTATGAAAATTGGGGTTGGGAGTATGGTATAGCTTAGGTAAAGCACTTATTTAGCTTAACTCAGGTTAGTTGTTCCTCCAAATGCATTGAACACCATGTCAGAAGAAAGAAGAAAAAAGAACAGTGTGCAGGGGGAAAAGAAAGGGAGCACAGCAGAGCTATGGTACCTTTTGGTTTAAGTAAACAGAAAGCAGAGCCAAAGTACCATCCCCAAATTTCCTTTATGACTAAGCACAGAGCCACAGGCATTATAACAGAAAAGCCTTCAACCTTAAATTATCTTAGAAATCAAGATACTTGGCCTCAAATATACTCAAACCCATTAGAAGCTTGTACTCACCAGCACATGTAAATTACTGATGAACCACCACCACAAGGTCAAACCAGAGTCACATGGCCACAGACACATGAAAGGTGTGTATATATATAATCAGAATTCAGGACTCTCTCCTGGACTGCTATGCTGCAGCCCTTGGTTTGGCAATTCATTCTGATTGATCAAAATTGATCAAAGGCCTGGGGGTGCCAAATCTGTTCATCCATTTGAGACAGTAGTCCTGCTTGGGAAGAAAGCACTAGCAAAAGGGTTAAATAATAAGGGACGTAGAGACATAATGTCACCTTATTGTATAGGTGCTAAGCTAAGTTTCAACAAACAGTAATTATTGTATTGTGAGAATGAAGAATTAAATATGGTGTACTAAATGAATGCTACTATATTCATATTCTTTGCATTTATTTTCTTGGTATATATTTAGGGGGCCAAGCACTGAAAGTGGCTTCTTTTTCACTTGAAAGAGCTACAACATTCATCGACTTCTAATTTTCTCTACTTCTCTTATTAAAGTCCATTGGCTGATCCAGCACTGTCCCACTCCACTGTTATGTATGCAGGGAAGGTTTCTCTGTCAAAGGATTTGACTTTCAACAGATTTAACTTGTACTTGCACAGCTGTCACTAATGGAAGATGTAGTCGTGTTAACAACACTAACTGTAGATTACGCTGAGCTACAATACACTGGGTAACGTAATACACTCTGAGCCTCATGGAGTGCTTATGACGTTTTAATCCTAAGCCCTGCATGAGTTTGTGGTGATGGGTCCTAAGTGGTTCTGAATTTGTTGATTTCATACTCAAAAGTGACCTCAATTAATGGCTTCCACCAAAGAACATGTTAAAGCTTAAAATAAATGTTTGTTTTGAATGTTTTTTTTTTCCTGGTGCACAAATGCACTATTGAGGTTTTAATTCTCACTTAAAAAGCATCCTACTAACTTTTTATATGGGATAATTACACAGCATGTGTGCTTTTTGTACCAGTATAGGCTGGATTAAAATACTGATGAAATGACCAGCAAAAAGCATACAGGACCTCCAAAATTTAATATAAATAGTTACAATAGTATATATTATATTGCTCTGTCTTCTGAGCTTGCTAATGCCCTTTCTGGTAAAATAGTTTCTAATAGACATTATTTGGAAATCCATATTCCCCTTTTATTCTGTGGGGTGTAGCTATGAAGACACACCTCAAAAAATAATGTAAAGATACACTCATATAGATTCGGTAATAATTGTACGTACACAAAATATGAGTTTGGACTTAATTCCAAGAATCTGTAGAAGAATACTGTATCTCTTGTCTTCATACTATTCTATATATTTATCACACTCCAGTGTTCTCTAGGAATAATATAATAAGAAAACACTCAGTGGCAAAACAATTAAAAAAAAAGACTGTTGGTAGTCAGCCTAAACAGTCTAAATAGGGAATCTGATATACATTTCATGTTAAAAGTTAGTATTGTCTGAATGAATTTATTTCACATAGAAAGACACTGAAAAACCAAACAATTACAGATAGTTGTATAAACAACATATAGCACATATTGTATAATAAAGATTCCTTTTTGTTAGCCACATGATAAACAATGGCAGGAGAAAATTAGGAAATTTTATCCCTTGGAGGGAAGGGTTACTGCAAATCAAGGCAAAGTTCTTTGGACTGATCACCTTTATCCTACAAACATTTGTATCCTGATGAAATGAAAATTATGTAACACACATACTGTCACCTTCAAAGTCACCAGATCTCAACCAAACTGAAAACCTAGGGCATTTTGGAGTGTTGTGTTAGACAGTGCTCTCCACCACCATCATCATCATCAAAACACCTGATGGAATATCTTTAAGAAGAATGGGCCTGTTCCAGGGATTTGCAGAATCAATGCCAAAGTACATAGAGGTTGTTTAGCTCATGATGGCCCAACACCATACTAAGACACATTAAGTTGTTTTTTCCCTTTAATTTGTTGACTATATGTATATAAAATAACATTGTGTGAGGGACAAAACCATTTTGTAAATTATTGTCTATCAAAACTGTCCTGAATGTATACAATAACTAGAAATCTAGAATCTATGGGAAAACAATTCACTAGAAATAATATGACATTGTGACAATCTTGTTATAATCCAAAAGATAAAGAAACCAGAAGACTCAACTTCTGATCAAATGTGCCTATCATAAAATTCAGTAGAATTTCATTGGGGTATTTTATTTTATTTTATTTTTTTACAATAAATGGCAGATTAGTTTGGTGGGAGCCTGCTAGCAACTTACTTAGCATTAAAAACTAACTGGCTCAGGTGATTGGCAGTGAAACAGAAATATAGGCTGAGATCTTGTCCGCAGGACAACTAAGTCATATATTTCTTATATGATATATGACCAGATGATTGGCAAAATTTACATACTTCTTACATCCCCACTGAACATTAGTGCAGAGTTTGTACAAAAGTGCACATCTCAAATATACACATACACTCAAAGCACTAGTATTGGTTCATCAATTTCTTCTGCTGAAGTCTTAATTTGAGCTCAGAAACCAGTGCTGTGTTGACATGGCTCTGTTTATTCCTGATGGATTTCCTCTTTTCCACTGTTGCAGAAATGGATGACACTGCCCAAGGCTGCTCTCCGAGTCTGGAATAGTCGGGCAGTGGAGGTGGCAGAGGTAGGGAGTGATGCACACACACATTGCTATTGTTACAGTTGACATTCTCTGGGACCTCGGATTCTTTCATGAACCTTTCACTATTGTTCTGTTGTTTGAAGGGATTATGGAAGTTCCACTGCTTGTGTTGCCTAGGTTTTTTTCTGATGATCCGTCGAGAAGGCAAGACCTTGTTAGAATTTTTATTACGCATGAAAATAACTGTAGAGATCAAGACCGTCACAAAAACCAAAGCTATAATGACAGCTGCGAACATGCCAAGGATTTGCATGGGATTTTCTCGACTTTTCATTAAAAAGAATGGCAGTGGGCCACTGAGTCGAGTCTGTAAAAGAGCACAAAAAAACATCAAGTCCATGGGACTGAAAGCATATACAAAGTAGACTACAGCAGGTAACTTGACATTTGTGGTGTTAGCATTAACACACATATGCTAGCAAGATCGCAGCATATTATGTGTGGATGAACAGAAGGGATAGTTCATAAAAGGTAATTAATCCAATAATAATTTGATTAAAGCAAATTTGTACAACAGAGCCTGATTTCACAGTAATACAAGATCAGAAGGGTTGAAAAAGGCACCCAGAATTGAGATAATATATTCTCATAAGTTGTGTCTTAGCAAATAGCTATGAATTTGAAGCCCAAAGGATGGGTATTTATTCTGTTTTTATTCATATTTCAAGTGTTACTGTTACTGTGCTCTGGCTCTTGCCCTCTTTTACAGACTGCAACTGTGATGTGTCATCTGAATGTAAAATGAAAATGATACAAGATTCATGGAAGAAATGAAGAAGCTCAACAATGGTGATGGTGACAAAATGCATTTGTGCAGTGCTGGAAGAGGGAATCATAACTAGGGCCTCCTTGTAATCTTTCTGATCTTGCACTGTGGGTGGACCCAGGACTTTTTCACAGCCTTCCAGTAAATTATGGAAGATATGAAAACTGCCAATAAGATTATGAAGATGACAGTGCTGAAACATATAGCAAAAACAGTCCAGGGTCGGGTTCTTAGGCTCAAGAAGTAGGAAATCAGTCTGGATTTGATCTGCAAGGGTGATAGAATAATATCAGAAACTTAAACTACAAAACTTAATATAAGTTAGAGTGTTAAAATGTGTTTTTTTGCTTAATTCTGATTTGTACTAAAATGTCAGTAACATTTCTCACAAAGAAATGCTTCAGTTTGTTCTTTAGATTAAACTGCTATCAAAATATACTGTAATCAGAGAGCTATAACTTACCGCTTCTGTGATATCAATTTTCACAAGTGTGGTTGTACTGAAAGACGGGGAACCTCGGTCTCTGGCCTGGACCACCACAGACCACGTGCAATCTTTCTGATTTGTGATGTTTTGCACTATGTCCATTGACTTGATGTAGGGCTTCAATCTGATCTCTCCTGTGTCTGCATTGATGTCAAATATATTGTCCGGTTCTGCTTTCATGATTGAATACTCAATAACATTGTTTGGCTCCTCTGCATCATCATCTATTGCCTGAACAACACAAGAAATAGTTTAGCAACTATATTCTACAACAATTCCTATGCTAAAATGTTAAAATATTCAAATAAAGAAACAAACAAAATGTCTCTGACCTCTATTTTCACTGGTGCGCCAATAATCATTGTTTTCTCTAAAATATTCTCATTGAACTCTGGTCGATGATCATTGAGGTCCAGAACTGTGACAAAAACTTCAGCAAGGCTGTATTTTCCCTCTGTGTCCTCAGCCTTAATGAAGAAATTGTACTTGGACTTCACCTCGGCGTCCAGACTGGCCCAGGGCTGGGTGTAGATGATCCCTGAATCTGGCTGGATGAAGAAGCTGCAGAAGTACAAAAGGGCAGGAAATGAGCACACATGAGCAGGAAAGTGGATTACACAATCCAAGCCTAACAGTTTCTGCAGCATTCTGAAAAATATAAAAGCAAATATTGTAAAAAAAATATTTTACATGTAGATACTTAGGTACTTAAGTAAAAACGTTGTGTAAATTGAGGTGATCATAGGGCTACATAACAAGCTGTTCATAACAACCACTTCAAGATTTTTATTCAAGATTCAAGATTTTATTTGTCACATACACAATTATGTACAGTATATACCTTGCAGTGAATTGGAAAGAGTTCCACTTAATAACAACAAATCTACATAAACATGTGTAAAGATATCAGGTATCAACATTTATATATCTTCCCTTTGCGAATTCTGACAGGATTGACATGAGCCAAGGAATAGTTTTTTGTTAGTTGACTTACATTTGTACATTATTTGTAGCTCTGTACATCTTTGGTATGTTACATACATGATGATGATTTCACATAGCTTGACAAGATTTTTGAACACATATATTAGCATAGTATAGTATATATAGTAGTGTATATTTTCATTAACTCATTCATATTATGTAATCACTTTGCCCTGGTTAGAGTTTTGGTGGTTCAGCCCACCAACCCTACACTGTATATTTAATTATTATTCATATATATATATATATATATATATATATATATATATATGAATATCTGTGGCGATTGCATTCTTTTGCAGTCTTTTGGTAGTGTCATCAGTCATCAGCTAGTCAGCTGTCACGTAAGTCAGCCCACCAAATGCCATAACACAACCTTATTCATTCATCTTCATATGGCATTCTTTTGGTAGGTGGGAGGAAACTGGAGAACGCTGAGGAAACCCATGGGGAGAACAGGTGAAACTCGCTGAAAGTAATCTATGCTCAGTATTGAACCGGGGACCCTAGAGTTTTGAGGCAGCAATGCCACCCATATTTACCAAGCTTACCAAAAGTAATATAATATTTTCTTCATTAAGAGCTGGGTCCTCTTTAGCAGTATTTATTTATCTTATAGACTGTACATACAGTATGTGATTGCTTCTGATTGTCAACTGTGTGTATGTACTACTGTTATATCACAAGAACCTGCTGTAGCTTCCCAACATCCCATTAGCAGATTATCTAAGACAGAGACATAGCCACTTGTTTTAACATTGCTTTTTAAAAATCCTCAAACCTTCAGCATTAAAGCTTTAATAGGTTAATAGGTTTTAAATGTTTTTACATATCAAAATTTTTTTTGTCTTGCAATGAACATATTAATACGGTATATGAAATTATATGATTTTAGGATATAATATATGAGACTATGAGACTATGTGATATGTTACAATTAACTATTTTAAAGGAATTCACATTAAACACTACCTTAACCAATGTTTAAAGTAAAAAAAATTGAAATATCGTAACACTGCTGGACTAAGCGATACCTCAGAAAGTCTGAATTTCATGAATTTCTCATTCTGCCTCCTCAAAACAGTGTGCAGCATGGTTAAAAAAAGCCATTATATTTTGACCAAAAGCACAATATTAAATAAAGCTTCTCAATATCCCTGCAAATTCAAGACCCCTGTCCTTTGTTTTCCCAGATTCAAGTCAGTTTATAAAACTTGAGTCTTATGTACATATCTACTACAAAGAGAGCTGGAGATATGTGAGACAGTGAAAGTAATTCTACTCACAGATCTGATCCTGAGCCATAGATGGAGTATTTGACAACACCCCACAAACCAGAGTCTGGATCCTTAGCCTGGAGAGAGAGCATAAGAACATCAGTTACATATCAAGGGAAAAACATATGTTATACACACATGGTTAAAACAAGAAACACTAAATATGACAATGATTATATTTGGAGAATCATATCTAGAATCATTATTAGACTGACAACGAACACATGCTAATCAGATTATACCACCAATTTACCTCTAGTTGTGGATTTATAGTGGTTTTGTGGTCAAGGTTAAAAACTATTTAGTCAAATGGAGTGGATCATGAGACAGAATACTGCTCATGCACCATACCCAAAGGCATTTACACTCCTCCTGAATTATATTGTTGGGATTAATTTATGTTCATGCAGCATAATCTACATATGAGATTACATCAATTTTACACATAATAGAAATGTAGAACATAATATAAAATCAAAATGTAAAGCATGCAGTAAGACATAGCAATGATATATAACTTTGAGCTTCATGTGCCATGTTTTTTTTAGAAAGAGAGCTTAATGTCACTGCAGTTAAAAAAAAAGGGGTTAATATAATTATACTATATGACGCAAATCGACTGAAGAAGCTGATATGCTAAGTATAAAATTAAATAAGTGCTTTTGCTGTTACACAACAAAGTTCCACATTGGCAGCTGGCCTCAACATTTGCAAGGAAGCTAGTCAAAATAAACAGGACATGGTATTACATTCATACCCAAAAGTTCAACATATAAAAAAACTATACAGTATATTGCAGTTATATTTCTTGTCATATCCTGTATTATGGGGTGAATGATCCATGTAAAAATGTATATTTCAATATCACACTATACTTACTGGTTTGGCAGAAGAACATAGTTTGATTGAATTTACTTACTGTCACAGACACAACATTGGAGCCACCAGGTGAGTTCTCTGGAACCCGTGCAATATAGAAATCAGATGAGAACCTTGGAGTGTTATCGTTAGTGTCAAGCAAGTGTATGACTATATCTGCGGTGGCACTGAATCTCTCAGGGGTGTCAATTTCCACTGCAAGGATCTAAAAAAGACAAGAAATCTCCCATAAATTCCTTCTAATTATTCTTCAATCCGTTCAAACTGACTTTGGTAATACAGAAACATATCAAAGATGAGCAAAAGATAACTATAAACTTTAGATGTAATTTTTGTCAATCATCCAGTATTTATATTGTTTGGAATTAAGCTGGTTGGAATTAAGGTGGAATTAATGGTAGACTTTGTGAATTATAAACCAAATGATAATGTAGTAAATCCCGTATGTTAAAAACACGATAAGCTTTCAAAGAGTTTTTCCCAGGCACAAATCTTGTCAGTCTGTACATATAATGAAGGAGTAGCCAAAGTCACAGTAAAGAACTTTATACTGTAAGTCTGTTATACCATAGTGCTGTGTCTCTATTCGGATTGATCAGAAGGTGTTGATTAATTTTCTTTAACAACAAGGCTCTGACAATAGGCAAATCATAGGTCAAAATTACTGTAACATAGGTCAACATTTATTGCAGCTATGAATGAATAAAAACTATGATGTGTTATTCTTTAACAAATGAAAAAAATAGTACCATTAGTGCTGGCATATTGCTGTGGTATATGAGGAATGAATGTGCTTTGGGTCGTTTTGTTATAGGAAAGTAATCAACTTTGGGGTGGAAATGGCATCTTACCATCCTGTAGTAGATTATTAACAGCACACCTCATAATGTTTATTACTTACATAACTAATTTATTCCTACATTTATTCCTATTTATTTCTATGCTGTGGATTCAAAATATGCTTTATTATCCTGACTTATTTTGTCATACAATAAGTCAGATTACCTTGAATGTCAGAAACTGGAATTTCTCATAGTCTATTGCAGTGGAGTCTTCTACTAATAAAGTGACTTGAGCTTCATTAAGGACAGTCTGTGGGACCACTCGTAACATATGACCTGGTCCCATCAGCCTTAAGTTGAACTTTGCATTTGCTCCCTGAGGAAAAAAAAAAGAACATAAATGAGGTTTACTTAAAGTGTACTGCATATACTATCCATAATCACTAAGAAGTAGCAGTCAGTTTTTGCACTCCTGGGCTCCATGCGTCATATGCAGATTACTGAGATTACTGAATTGAATCGTTGACAATTTGACATGATCCTGGATTTAACCATTTTTCAAAGCTGCTGTTGGACTTCACACAATAAGTCTGTAAGGTCAAAACCACTGAGGAGAAGGCTTATTCAATGTGCACATGATTATGAATTTATAAGCATAATTTATTGTTAAGAAACACAATTCTAGATATATATGTAATTGTGTTCTTTGAACACAGGATATCCATTGGGGGCAGTGAAAATCACCTGGATACCTTTTTGTACAAATGTGCACATATGCCAAGACCTTGATGTATCCCACAATATTTGCAATAAATGCTGCTATCACACAACCAACTTTTCCTGGAACTTTCTTGCCAAGTTTTTGCCTATTGATGCTGGTTCTTCATGACAAGGAGCCCTGGTGGTTATCCAAGGTTAAAAGAATCACAGTTACATATATACTGTAACTACCGTTCTATTTCACACTTCCTAACTGACAGAGAGAATCATCTAGATAATGAATACCACAATGTCAGACCTTTGGGGTAATTGCAAAGGTTTTTGGGCCTGACACACTAACAACATTGGAATAGGAGACCTTAAACTTAGAATGTGCAGAAAGTGGACAGTGATTTCCAGGCAGCAGCAGCACAGAATTCCTAGAGTAGCATGCTTATAAATAATGCCCACAAAGAGGAGACACTCCTTGTAGAGTGGCATAGCACAGCCTGTCTATAGGCCATGGTTATGACTATGAGAGCCCCTCATGCCTTTCCTCCATGACAGAAGTTCAGTTGATGGTACCATTTGGTCTACATTGTACTATAAGGTGCATATCAAGGAACTCTTTCCACATTTGTCTTCAAAATTGATCTTGAGCAGAATCTTGATCTTGACCTTGAGGTTTAGCCACTAGGTCTTCCCAGAGTCACCTGTCCACCAAGGTGAGCTTATCACCAGAGAATGCAGTTTTTCCACTCTTTCTACTGAAGCGATCACCAGCAAAAATGCAGTTTTTAAAGATACCAATTTTGGTTTGGAATCATTGAACTTCTGAGGGGTGATCCCATGATGGGATCTTTGGGAATCATGGCAAATGGAGGTGACTTGCCTCTATCAGAATGGTGGTATATTGCTCCCAGAGAGATGTAATCCATAGTGTTGTGATATGCTAACAGACACCCCATTCGTTTTTAGTATAGATGGTTGCTGCTGTCCAGCATTCCATGAAGAACAGTTAGTATTTGGGGAATTGTTGCAGTAGACTGGATCATCAGAACAGCTTCCACCAAGGGCATACATGGCATTACATTGAGGACTGTTTCCTGGAATGCTAAGTCACAGTCCGCAGTCCATTCTTCATTCCAATGAACCAAACTCAAAGGCACTGGTGACTTGGCTGGATTGGCAAATCTCTCCATTCATTTGGAATATTTTACATTTATTTGACAAATGCCCTAATAGAGTGACTTACATAAATGAAAGAACATTACACTTTACATGACTGAGCAGTTGAGGGCCTTGTTTAAGAGCCCAACAGTAGCAGTTTGTCAGTGGGATTAGAACTCACAACATTCCAATCACTAGTCTAATAACTTAACCACTGAGCTACTGTTCAGACCACTAGCAAAAGTAGCAGTGGAAACAGAAGCTGATCTAAACTTATTTAGCTCAGTAATGCCTGAGTTGAATATAGTGGTTCAACTGGTGGATCATTATCAGACCAGCTGCAATTTCCAGGCAATTCAGACACTGGCTGGACAAGTGTGATTCTTGCACATTGGCTCATTTAATCACATTGTGTACTTTGGGGTATGAGAAGAAAACCAACTCCATCCCAAAAGCTGTGTATTTATAGCCCAGAGACACTTAGCCACAAGCTAGTCAGTTAGATGGTGGAGAGTGTGGAAATCTCTGAGCAAAAAACAGTGAAGCAGAACCCAATACAGCAGAGAAAATGAGGAGCAAACAGAGCAAAACCCAACTGTGGATTCAGTTTTGCATAATAGCAAATCCAAGCTGATGTATTTCATTCACAAGGGCAAGTTTCCTCTTTCTGCCTTTTTCTCCAAATGATGCATCCCCCTGTTATCACAACTATAAAATAGGCAACAGGGAACTGCTTGCAACATTTTTGATAATATTCTAATCTAGAATATGCCCAGGCTCCTGGGTGCATCTGTTGGCCTCGCCTCTGGCTTTAATCCCCATTATAATGGACAAACTGTGAGGAACCAAGATGTGGAGATTTGCTTCATTGCCTTTATCCCCTCTTGCTGCAGTCACCTCATTTGCACAACCTCCGCAGGTGTGCCTCCATTTTCAAAGTCCAGTATAAAATGAAATAAATCCTTTGCTGGATTTGGTCCCAATTATTTCTGTGTGGTATCTGAAAGTGAGTCCAGCTGTGATCCAGTGGTGTTGTCTCTGCTCTCTCATCCTGTGTTTGAATCCCTGATTTGAAAATACTGCATAATATAACAAAAGATGAATAATAATAATAATAATAATAATAATAATAATAATAATAATGCGTTTTATTTAATGGCGCCTTTCAAAACACCCAAGGTCACCTCACAAGCAGGCAAAAATAAAAATACAAATACAAATCACTACACAAGACAAAGACACACAACAAACACTCAGCATATACAAAT
>CM074947.1:14134614-14172888 GCA_037577455.1 Pangasius macronema
CTGAGACTCGAACACACGACCTTCAGGATCACCTTCAGGTTACAAGTCCGACTCTCTAACCATTAGGCCATAACTACCCCCAGGAGGTAAATGAGAGATAGACTGACAGAAGCCATGGTGAAAAGTACTAATAAGTAATTGCTCATGAACATTTTTAACCTTAGACTCAAAAAAAGTCATAAAATGATCACATAAGTCAGTGGAATACATATCAGACAGCAAAAAATCAGGAGGTCGCAAAATGTTGTTAACCACCGAGAAAAGAAACCTGGACTTCCCATTGCTTACTCCAATTATCTTGGAATAATAAACAGATCTAGTTTTGGACAGTGCATTTTTGTAGTATTGAATATGATCAGCATACATTTCTTTATGAACAGTAAGGCCAGACCTGACATACAAACGCTCTAATCTACAGCCTTTAGTTTTAAGTTCACGCAATTCAGGTGTAAACCAAGGAGCTGAATGTACAAATTAAACAGTTCGAGTTTTCACAGGTGCAAGATCATCTAAAATCATGCATAGTCCATCATCGTAATATGAAACCAGTTGATCAACAGTAGAGAAATCAGATTTGCTGGAAAAGATGGCATGCTCATCAGCAAGAGTAGACATATCAGTGTTCTTAATATTCCGGAATGTGATCGGGAGACATAGTTTTACCTTAAAAACTGCCAGTTGGGCACAAAAAGACACCAGCAGATGATCTGATGTGGACAGGTCAGAAACAGTACAGCAAACAAGATCAAGAATATGTGCCTTGGAGTGAGTGGGCAGTGTGTTAAATTGCTTCATACCAAAACAATCCAAGCATGATAAAAATGCACTTGTAAATGCATTACTGCCATTGTCTATATGTATGTTAAAATCACCCAGCATAATAACATTTGGAGACACAGAACATAGATAAGTCAAGAATTCAGAAGGTTCAGTTAAAAAGGCATTATTGCTCTTAGGAGGGCGGTAAATAGTTGTGAGGATGGTGAGAATTTAAAGCAATTGATTCAAAAGAAGAATATACAGGCAACTTCTCAATTTCAATTTCTCTTTATAAAGTATTGCTAGCCCCCCTCCCCGTCCCGAAACACGGGATTTACAAACGTAACCAGATCCTGGGGGAACAGACTGGTTAAACAGAGAAAGTCAAACTTACGGTCAGACAGCAAATCGCACACCAGTGGTCCTTTAGTGGAAAGTGATCGTATATTAAGTAATCCAAAGGAGAAATTGTTATTACCAGAATCGTTACCAACCGATCTGGCCAAGTTGGTTAATACACCGTGATCAGCAGTCCGTGTGAGCCTCCTCGCCGAGCGTGGTTTAGATGACCAAAAGGACCGTATTTGACATGAGCCATCGATGTTATAACTCCTCGATGTATATATTTCCGACGTGGTATGTACACAATATCTGAGGGAAGATGTAGAGCTGATGGAAGATTAAAAGGACGCGAGCGGAGCTGAATAAGTTCCGCCGCCGAGTACTGGAGCATCATCCATACCGCAGAATAGTATACAGCAGAAAGGACGACCCAGATGTAGTTCATCCGCACCCATAGTGTACGAAGAAACAGCTCAGTAACCGGCAGGCAAACCGGCAACCGCAGAAAACATCAACACGCAGATCAACCAGCGTGCAAACCCGCCGAATCAACGCGGATACACAAATCAGAGTGTCTCCTTTAAAACAGTTTAAAACAGATCATCAGTGCATGAACATTTAGAAGTACTAAAAAGTTAAATTTCCCTCCCTGAGCAGCGGCAGCTAATTGCGCCAGCGTTCACCCGGAAGGAGTTAAAAAGACATACCTGCTTGTTTGCTAATTAACTTCACTGACATAACAATAATAAAAACACCAGTGTCATTGTGACGTATCACTCTTGCCAAACAAATGTGAGTGACGCATTAAACTAATGGATACTCTTATAAGTCCATTCAGGTTATGAACAATTGATATTTTTAATTTACAATTTGTCCCTTAATCCCCACCTTACACACACACACACACACACACACACACACACACACACATATATATATATATATATATATATATATATATATATATATATATATAGATAGATAGATAGATAGATAGATAGATAGGTATGTAGGTATGTTATGTATGTTTGTATGTATGTATGTATATTTTACCATAGCCAGCATTAACTAGCCAAGCACATCAGTGAGCCTTGGGCGCCCATGACCCTGTCACCGGTTCACTGGTTGTCCTTACTTGAATCACTTTTGGTAGGTACTAACCACTGCATACCGGGAACACCCCACAAGGTCTGTCGTTTTGGAGATGCTCGTCTAGCAATCACAATTTGGCCCTTCTCAAAGTCGCTCAGGTCCTTACGCTTGCACATTTCTCCTGCTTCCAGGACATCGAGATCTGACTGTTCACTTGCTGCCTAATATATCCCACCCCTTGAGAGATGCCATTGTAATGAGATAATCAATAATATTCACTTCACCAGTCAGTGGTTTTAATGTTATGGCTGATCTCTCTCTCTCTCTCTCTCTCTCTCTCTCTCTCTCTATACTCATTCATGCAATTATCTAATCAGCCAGTCGTGTGGCAACAGTGCAATGCATAAAATTATGCAGGTATGGGCCAGCAGCTTCGGTTGGTATTCACATCGACATCATTAGAATGGGGAAAAATGTGATCTCAGGGATTTTGATCATGGCATGATTGTTGGTGCCAGAAGGGCTGGTTTGAATATTTGTGCTGGGATTTTCATGCACAACAGCCTCTAGAGTTTATTCAGAATGGTGCAATAAAGAAAAAACATCCAGTGAGTGGCAGTTCTGTGGACAAAAATGCCTTGTTGATGAGAGAGGTATACAGAGAATGGCCAGATTGGTTTGAGCTGACAGAAAGGCTACAGGAACTCAGGAAAGTGTTCTGGCACACTTTGGGCCCATTAATACCAATCAATCATTGCTTGAATTCCACAGCTTATTTGAGTACTGTTGCTGACTGTGTGGCCACAATTTACCCATCTTCTGATGGCTACTTCTAGAATGACAATGCATCATGTCACAAAGTCATCTCAAACTGGTTTCATGAACATGACAATGAGTTCAATCCAATAGAACATCTTTGGGATGTGGTAGAACAGGAGATTCACAGCATGAAAGAATTGCATGATGCAATGATGTCAACATGGGCCAGAAGCTCAAAGGAATGTTTCCAAAACCTTGTGGAATACATGCCATGAAGAATTGAGGCTGTTTTGACAGCAAAGGGAGGCCCTAGCCAGTATTAGTGTAGTGTTCCTAATAAAGTGTTTATTTATTTACTTTTGGATAACACTGAATGAAAAGCTTACCTGGTCTGAGTCATTGACTGTAATCCTCAAGCCCCTCAATATCTCTCCCTCTGGAGGATGTTCATACATGGTCAACTCAAAGGTGTCCTGTGGGCCATTCTCACCATAAAAGGTAGGTGGGTGGTTGTTCAGGTCCACTACTCGAATAGTTACAGTGGTGATAGCAAAGTCCATGACACTTCCCTGTGAATTCACTTCTGAAGCCTGACAATAAGCAAAATTGTCACTGCTAAGCAAATTAGTGCAGTTTAATGAATCACAACACCAAGCATAAAAATAGTACCTAAAGAAAAGATATAGATTGTCTAGAGATTCCGGTTCACAGAGCTTATTCTAGAGACTCACATAAAAAAATACATTTGAATACATTCTGACCTTGACCTTGATGTTAAACATTTCCTTTCTTAAATGATCTGGATAGGCTAGGAGAGTGATGCAGCCACTTGTTTTGTACTACGATTTATGTGGTAGTCGAGGATGTTTTTGTACTGTGTGTTTTTACATGTGTCGTTATTGTACCTTTTGAGTTCAAACCGCAAGTGAATGATGCAGATAGATTATGCCAAACATAATGGTAACTCATTACCCTTAATTACTTGCTGTACAGTAGCTGATACATACCACTTTCAATAGAATAAACAATTGGATTAGGAGTTTCTACATCTCCATCTTGGGCAAAAACAGTGAATATTTCAGATCCCTGAAAAATATTGAAAAGTAATAATAAAATAAATAATCAAATAAATAATAACTTTAAAAAAAACTGTATATATTTTCTTGCTAAAGTTCACTTCATACCTTACCACTGAAAAATACTGAAAGAGTTGTCCTAATGCATTGGTTAGGGGCTTAAAATGGATCTTGTGTCATTCACACAGCGGAGTGGAAAGCAATGAATCTTTTTTTATAAAATATTTTAGACATAAAATTTTTCTCAAGGGACTCCTCAAATGTGCTTTATTATTTTTTTTACAACCATGTGAAAAATGAGTGCCAAACAGATTAGGTCAAAATAATAATGAGGAATGGATTTTTTTACTCCTGAGTGTCCACTTCTCTGAAGTATCTGCATCGGTTTCATACCACATGGCTGTTTTGACCCTCCTCTGTCCTGACTGTCAATCACATTAATTGTCAAGGTAGCAGACGATGACATCACCTGTTCCCTTCCATTATAACTTCCGCCTCCATCCTTAAAGTGATGAGAATGATCATATTAAGTTATTTTGAATATTGCATATTTGAATCACAAAACTATTGGTACCCTTGGTGAAGTTAAAAAAACGGACTGTAAACAAATGTGTTTTTCACGCAATTTCAGTGATTACCGCTAACAAATCAAGAAAAACAATTTTCAAATTCTAAACTATTTTCGTTCATTTCAAATGCTGCATAATTAAATAGGCACACAATGAATTATTTGTGTAAAAAATATTTTAATGTTAATTCTTACTAATTGGATCACATTCAAAATAATTTTTTAATTCAGGTAAATCTAAACTAATAGGATCTGTATATCAACCTTTGTAATCAGATGTATAAAATTATTTTTCGAGTGTCGTTTATAACCCATAGCCACTCAGTTTGTGAGTAATAGTACTGCTTGATGCTTCTTTCTGGCTAGAATAGACACATCAAGCTTATTTAATAAGCCTAGACTTAAGCTTATTTTTTACTGTATGTTTCACAAGTTTAAGAAACACATTGGAGACTGTTCATTTTTGATTGTATGAGTTTAGTTTAGTTTAGTTTAGTTTAGTCATTTATAAAGCACATTTAAAAACAACTAGAGTTGAAAGCAAAGTGCTGTACAAGTTGTATAAAGCAAATCTATACACAAAAACATTTAACAATACAAAATACTGAGAGAAAAATGGACATTTTCAAGGCTCAGAGTGAATTAAAAGATAGAGAATAAAAGTCTTCAAGGAGGATTTGAACAAAGCAATAAAGGAGGATGATCTTATATGAAAAGGGAGACTACTCCAAAGCCTGGGAGCAGCCACTGAGAAAGCCCGCTCACTCTTGGTTTTGGAACGTGAACGTGGGACTGAAAGGAGCAACTGACTTGATGACTGAAGAGATCTTGGGGCAGTGTACAGACTAAGGAGATCACATATGTATGGTGGAGCAAGCCCATGCAAAGCTTTAAAAACAAATAATAAAATTTTTAACTCAATGCAGAAATTGACTGGCAGCCAGTGAAGAGAGGCAAACACAGGAAGAATGTGCTCATGCTTCCTAGTGCCAGTCAAAAGTCTGGCCGCTGCATTTTGCACCATTTGCAGGTGATCTGCGTATTAAAAACGATGTAAAGTCTCACTCACCTTTGCCACCACAGTAACAAAATGTGTCCTCACTCTCTCATAGTCGAGAGCCTCATCCACTTTTATCCTTAACACTCCACTGTGGCGGTCAATAGCAAACTTAGTGTTTGGGCCAGTGCTCTACATATTAAAACAAAAGGCATTGTTTTAGGCAAGCCTAAATACCTATCCAACACAGAGACTAGTGTAAATTCATTTGTACTTTAGTTTGTACAGTATAGTACAAAGGGCTCTCGTTACAGTATTATTCCAGCTGAATAAACATTATTAGTGTCAGCACTGGGTGAAATGTATCTACTGTATATTGGATCTGGATGCCCATGAAGTGCACCTTAAGCTCATAAAGCTCATATGCCCAGATTGTTGAAGCTGAAATGTCACTCCTCTGCTATCATGAATCACTACCACTTCCCAGAATGCTGAGAGCTAAGCCCTTAGTATCTGACACAAATGTGATTATAATCTAATCCCAAACAGCACTAATGCTTAGTATCAGCTGTGCTGCACATTTTAGTTTTAGGTTAAATGCGCTTAAAGTGAGTTGATATTTTTACTGCAATCATATTAACCTTCCAGTCCTCAATCTTTACAATGATTTTCTACTAAAAAAAATTTGAAGGGTAAATTTTGTAGGTTTGGAAAGATGAGTAGTTACTTGAAGAAAGTAGGTGACAGATCCACCTGAGCCTGTATCTCTATCCACAGCCTGCACTTTAAATATACTGCTCCCAGAGGGTGTGCTCTGTATACACACACACACACACACACACACACACACACACACACACACACACACACACACACACACACACACACACNAGAGTATATTCAATTGTGAATTAGTTGTTTAAAATGTAAAAAAGCCATGTCATTTGTTTCAGTAAAAGATCATGACCCTTACCTCAGGCACGTCCACAATGGAGGGCAGGTTCTGAAACTGTGGCTCCTCATCATTGGCATCCATCACAAACACCCTCACTTTTTCTACTACCTTTCCACATAGTAGTTAACAACATATTATTAACAACTTTACACATTTAGAGCAGAAAATATTTTATGATAGATTTTAGTCTACCTACTTTATTAAAGTCATCAGAAATACTGACAAGGACCTCAATCTCATCCTGTATCTGCAAGGGTAATCAGATTATGAATTTTTAAAAAGTATATCTGTGTCTTTGCCCAGAAATGATAGCTTATTTAGTATGGCTTAGAGACCTACCTCTCTGTCAAGTTCCTCGATCAGAGTAACTATCCCAGATATGGGATCAACACTAAAGTATTCTTTAGATCCTGGATCAAAGCCCAGGCCATATCTTACGGGCTGTCCCTCTGGATCAGTTCCATTCAGAACATATATATGTGTTCCTGAAGTATGTCTTTCTCCTAGTAATAACAGAAGTTTTGTTGATTTATTTACTGACTTGTTTTATTTTATTTACTTACGTTATTATACCGTAACTATTTCTACATTGTACCTGAACTTCTATTAGTGTATGATTTGTAATTTATGGCCTACATGACACACTCTAAAGCAGACATCTAGACTTGCTGTAAACAAATATAGTTACTGTACAGCAGCCATGTTAATGCTGTTTATTCTTAGCCAGAAAGCACTTCACTGCATGATATCAAACAATTAAAATCTGGCTCAAGAGTGGCACAACAGAAAAGTGTTTGCCCTATCATCTAGTGATTGTAAGTTCCAACCCTGGCAATGCCACAGGCATCCGTGGCTGGGAACCAACGGAGCAAAATTGCCTATGCTTTCTGGGTGGGATGGATGGAAGGACTCTCTATCTCCCTTGACCATCGCAGTGACACTAGGTACTCATGGGAGTCAGACAGCACTTTCCACTGAGTGTGCTACACTCCACTGTGACACAGCATAAACAGCAGTTTGAATAGATGTGGCTGGTTGGCTTCATGTGTCTTGGAGGAAGCACTTACTAGTCTTTATTCTTGCTGGTTGGTAGATGCTATATATCAGAGCTGTGACCAAATTGGGAAGATAAATGGGTGGAAAAATTAAATCTTTTTATTTGGTTGAGGTTGCGAGCATGTTTGCTCAGGCTGTGATGCTCTTTTATCTTTAAATCTATGTACTGCTAAAAACTGTTTGGTATATCAGTGTTATAGTGTAGCTCTCTTACCCTTTGGCGTGTCCTCTGAAAGACTGAACAATGCCAGATTTCCATTGTTACTCTGGGGCCCATTGTCATAGAAATATGGTGCGTAATCGCTCTGTGCTGTGAACGTGGAAACAAGAAATTATTTCTCATGTATCACATACTGTACGTGTAAACATATAAATGGTGCTTTACATGAGGAACCGATTCTTATTGCAATCTACCGTTTTATATACTACCAATCCTTTGGCTACCCACTTGCCATGTCTTACTGGTAATGGACACAGAAACTACTGAGTTATGATACAGTATATAAAGCAGTTATTCCCAGATTACAGTTTGTCAGTCTAATGTTCAAGAATCCACACATACTCACTTGATGCTGTTTGTGCAGATGTGTAGATAATGCAGATATAGGAAAAACATAAATACATACTGTATTAGTAGCAGTAATGGAAATATTTTTCCAAGAAGACTTTTTAAACACTAGATTATTAGCATAAAGATTATTTCAGCTCAAGATATTCTAATTTTAAATACTCACCAAACTGGAAATGTACCAGTAACAAAAATGGTGAAAGTATCCTTTTATCAACATTCATCCTAAAAAACTGAAACAGTCCGAGAAAAGTGGCAGCGGTTGGATCTAAGTAAGTGTCTCTCTGAAGGTGGCTGTTTTAGACTGAGGAGAGCTAAAGCTAATCCAATGATGAGTCTTAGACCAGGGCCATTTTTAACTCCCTTTTCTATCTCGACTACATCAACACACCACAGGGGCTTCTGAGCTGCTCCTCCAGGCCTCGTAGGACACATCAAATTGTTTCAATATTTACATTAATTCTATTATTTTACAGCTACATGTATACATTGATATCTTCTTTTGCTAACCAAAATATGTGTCCTTATTGCGAGAGTATAAATGCTTGATCATTCTGATAATAAATATTGACTCACAGACTCTACAACATGCACTGTGAAAGACTCTCAAAAGTGCAGACGTCTAATTGTAGTTCAAATCTAAAATTTTGCTAAACTAACAATAGAAAAAAGATTTAGCCTAAATCTGTGACTGAAACAAAAAATAAAATAACAAAAATAACAAAATTAAACATATTTGTCTGGCTTGCAGTAATCATTATGGGCACAATTTACGTGAAGAGTTGACTTCACAGTTTATCTGTTGAGACAGATTTCTTAAATTGCCCACTGTATTTTTCTGTTACCTAACATAACAGCACATTTTCCAGAAGTGTCAAAAAGCATACTGTAATTAACTTTTTATTCCATACTAGAAGGAGTTGTTGTGTTCTACATACTGTATATGAATGAATTTAAGGTGTAAAATATGTAGTATGGTATGTAACTTCTCTCCTCAGATAGAAATACATGAAAGAATGTGTAAAATTTACTGTTACAACCATCTTTTCCCTGAAAAAAGATATAGTCAAAATATAGCATAGCTGTGGCATTATACTGACACTTGGGACATTCTCATATTTAGGTGAAAAAATGTGATTATATCGGCTCATAAGTGAATTAATGAGAACAGGTTGGAATTTGATGAGAACTGAGGTGAACATTTTCAAAAGATTTCCGTTTAAACATTTGTCCACAATACTGAGAATCAGTGCATTTTTGCATTATTCTTCTCACGTTATGCAAAAATTATACAGATTCTAGCTATTTTTAAGTCCACCATTTGCTTTTTCCCAAGCTTTTTACATTTTCTTTGGAAATATATGATATTAATATTTACACAATAGTTGTAAGAACCANATTTGTATCTTATATAGAAAAACACCTATAAAAAGACACACTTGCCAATTTAACTCCGTAAATATTTGTGGCTGTTGCTTTGCTTTCAGGTTTAATTTGAATGGCGCTGGCAGATGGCAGGCAAGCAGATTAACCCAGTGTAATCCTTCATCTTCTCACAGTGCTCAGAGCCAGTCTACTGGGACAAATAAACAAGGACAAAAAAAAAATCAGATTTATGCAGGAAAACGGATTTAAGCACTTAGGCTTGCAGTGTGAATGTAGCCAGAGTGCTATGTCCTAGATGTATACATTACCCAGAATTGGTCTTTCCAACTACAACTGTAGACCTTTCAGTTGTCATTTAAAGATCTCATTGTCAGTGACCCTCTAGGATGCCCCTCCAGTGAAGAATATGTGATGCAGTGCCCCCTACAGTTTCCCTACCTGCAGGGAAACATGATGAAGGGCACCCTAAAGATGAGATGCAATGCTCTATATGCTTCCCTACATGCGAGGAAATGAGATGAAGTGCCCTCTAGGAGATCCTACGTGTGAGAAAATGTGCCCTCTATGGTGCCTCTATTGTAGAAAAAAATAATGTTAATGCCCTTCAGATGCCCTGTTTATGTTTTGCCCCTGCCCCTCAGACAGCCTGTGTCTGACCCTGTGTTCATTTATTATTCTAAAATGTGTGAAATTGAGTGAAATTGAGTAGCACAGGATCATTTTTATTTAAAAAATATTAAAAATAAAAATTAAATATAAAAACATACAAATATAAATATAAAAAATAACAACTAAATAAAGATAAAACAAAGTTGTACAATAAAAAAAACTGGAGAAGAAGCTCTCAGTCTTTGGAGTCAGACCATCTGCGCTTCTTTTCATCCATGAATCAGCCATTGAGAGGGACTAGGAAGAGAAGTTTACTCATGGAGGAGAAGCTCATGTTCTGACTCATCAGACTGCAAGCTTCTCTTCCACGGTTCTATCTATTCTATCTAGAGATGTGCATACATGGACAAGCTACATTTTCCTTAGCAATAGAAAGTTTGTTTCACACACTCATGGTGTGACACATTAGACTGTCAGTTTCTCCTTCAAGTTGCTCATACTTAATGGTGTGCATTGCACATTGGACTGGTCACACTTGTATAAGAAACCTTATTCCATAAGGTTCTTGGGGGAACATATTCATAAAATTCCCTGCAATGGTTTCAGGGAAATATCCTCTGACATTCCCCGGGGGAACTTTTACGCAATGTTCCTGGGGGAACATTCACCTAAAGTTTCCTGGGGAATGTTTCCATTATGTTCCTGGGGAAACATTCCTGTGACGTTATCAGGGACTTCTTACCATATTTTGTCTCACAATTCGTCGGTTCTTCATTTTAAACTCTGCCTGGTTATATTTACAAGTAATACAAATATAGTTATTCTTTACAAAACCGTTTCCCTTCATGTCTATTTCCCAACTACAGGGCAGCGACAAGTCTGTGCTCATTACCACTAGTTCTTTTTGTCTACATTTTTAATAGAATTTTAAGCACTTTACAAAGCATTTAGCAAAAATATTCATGTGAATGACCAACAGAACATAACAACAACTACTACATAACTCCAAATGTAACACTGTAGGTGTAACTCCAAATGTACACTGGAGATGTAAATTTAATTTAGACTTTGGCTCTGGGTCCATTTACTAATATGGTTTCTACTGCAGCCGGCCACTAGAGCGCGCCTGAGACACATTTCAGTTGCTCTCACTTTTCGATGGGTGCATCTTGATGCCTCCTTGATTCCTCAATCTTACACCCTTCAGCTAGTGAGCCAGAAATTGTGCAATGTCTGGCATCTGTAAGGACATATCAATTCTTAAAACGCACTCAGTGGAATCAGTAAGAGATACACAGTACTTCCCATACTTCAGCAAGGATACACAGTACTTCCTATGTAGGATTGAGCAATAAAGGAAGCATCAAACTGAGTATTGGGATGCTCCGTATGGAGAGACTGACTACTGTTCTCTGAGGTTATGGATGGATTGCTTGTCCACATTCTAGATGCACACCACCACCTAGTGTACAGATATCCATGGCACACTAATGTCTTTTACCCCAAGTGACTATCTTTTTATGGAATCCCCAAAATGGCTATCCGATAAGGTAAAATATAACTGAATACAATAGCTGATTATACATGGTGTCCCAAAAGTTTCCATACATAGGGGAAATTAACACTTTTTAGCAAAATGTAACTTTATTTACAAAACCTCCTCTACATGATTGCCATTTCTTTGTAAACACACACAGAGTTGTCTCTTCCAATTTTGGCTCCCAGTTTGGCAACAGTGTCATGTGTAATGTGCTTAATGTGTAATGTGTAGATTACAACCTGCTCTTATCAATGTCGACATCATTTACGAATACGAAACCTTACATACATTTTCTGAAATGCCTTTAACCAAAATGGGATTAAGGCTTAATACCTACTCCACATGTAGGCTAAAGAACTTAAAGCCTTTAGATAAATTTAGAAATCCCAGGGATTAATGAAGCACTAGACTTCATATACAGACCAATATCGAAACTGTGTTAGCAGTGGCAAACCAATTCCTGTTTGGACCCATTAGAGCTTGTGCGCAGTTGGGCGAATCTGTTTTAATATTGCTTTATTAAAGCAGGTGGAATGCTAAGCACCAATTAGTGATTCAACATAATACTTCAGGGTGGCACAGTGGGGCAGGGTGTAACATAGCCACCTCATAGCTCCAGGGTCCCTGGATCAATGCTAAGTTTGAGTTACTGTCTGTGTGGAGTTTTGCATATTCTCCCTGTGTTCACATGGGTTTCCTGTGTGTTCTCCAGTTTCCTCCTACTGTCTGAAAGCATGCAGGTAAGTGGACTGGCTACACAAGCTTGCACCTACAATAGGTTATGAATGAGTGTGTGAATGTGTGTGAATGGTACCCTGCGAGGGACTGCCATCTTATCCAAGGTGAATTCTCTAGACTTGCACCCAGTGTTGACAGGATAGGCTCTGTATCCACTGCGACCATGACCAAGATGAAGCAGTCACTCTAGATCAGTGGTGTCCGAAAGGGTCAGTTTGGGTGCAGGTTTTCATTCCAACCAAGCAGAAGCCACACCCCATAGTCTACTGAAAGCCAAGATCAACTGATTAGACAGGTAAATTCAGATGCGGCTCTTGCTTGATTGGAATGAAAACCTGCACCCACACTGGCCCTTTGTGGATAAGACTGGACATGCCTGATGACTGAATGAATAAATGTAATACTTCATAGATACACAGGCGTTCTGCATTTATACCGCTTGGCCACATTACCTGTTTTTATATTTACAACTACAGAAGTAGAGCTTACTGCTACTAATTCTCAAGCATAAACAAAACAATATGTTTCATATAGTTACAGACATTAGACTCTCTGATAATTTTTTTTTTCCAGATGTTTATGTTCTTGACAGTGAAAAGTCTCTCGGCTGATAAACTGAAATACATCCTAAAATACTGAAAATCTACCTGTAGTCCCACTGACTTCTCTTTTGTTTATTATGGGATCATTATTCCTAGACTATAATAGTCAGCGCTTCTTTTCCACAATGATCAGCCAGTGACGCATCATACACCGCTGGGCTAAATCAGAGATTAGGAAATGTTGACGTGAAATAGGAAAGAGATGGCAAACAATAACATGCTGGAATCAACAAAATAAACAGAAAAATATGATGTGACCATAAATGATAAACAGATGAGTGCAATAAAGACATGTTTAATTTATTTTATGTTTGGGGAGTAATTAAAGGCAATATAATTTTTGTTTAACTCATTCCATTATCAATTTTTGTTATTTTTGACACATATGATCTGGTGTTCGGCTGTCCATGGTACACCAGTGCCTCAGCCCAAATTAGCATTCTTTTGATGACTTGTTAGCGTATAAAACAAGCTACAAATGTTTACATTTTAATATCAGATACATTCATCTTAATATGCCCTGCACAGGTAGCATATATGGTGTCAAAACTGAAATTGCTTTAGCTAGGTTAACATACATGTGCAATCAGCTAGCATTAATCTGCCATAATTACTTCCCTTGCTTATCACTGTAACTACACTATATGGCCAAAAGAATGTGGACATCCCTCTTAATGAGTGAGTTCAAGTGTTTCAGCCACACCCATTGCTAAGAGGTGCATGGAATTAATTACATAGCAATCTCCATGCAATCTCCATAAACGAACAAAGGCAGTAGAATGGGTCATGTTGAAGAGCTCAGTGACTTTAAACGTGAAACTGTCATAGGATGNACCTTTGCCACATGTCAGTTCTTGAAATTCCTGCACTGCGAGATCTGCCCCGGGCAACCGTAAGTGCTATTATTGTGAAATGGAAGTGTCTAGGGGCAACAACAGCTAATCCACCAAGCAGCGGACCACACAAACTCACAGAACGTGGCTGCAGAGTGCGGAAGTGTGTAGCGTGTAAAAATTGCCTATCCTCTGTTGCATCACTCACTACAATATTCCAAACTGCCTCTAGAGCAAACATCAGGTCTCCATGGCCACGCAGCAGCACACAAGCCTAGCATCATTATGCGCAATGCTGAGCGTGGTCTGGAGTGGTGTAAAGGACACTGCCACTGGACTCTGGAGCAGTGAAAACATGCTCTCTGGATGTGATGAATCCTGCTTCACTATCTGGCAGTGAACGAATCTGGGTTTGTCAACAGTAAACTTTATGGAGGAAGGATTATGGTCTGGGGCCGTCTTTCAAGGTTTGGGCTAGGCAACTTAGGTCCAGTGAAGGGCAATGTTAATCAAATACAAAGACATTATAGACTGTTGTATGTTTCCAATGGAACACTGAACAGTGCCTGACCTCACAAATGCTCTTTTGACTGAATAGGTACAAATTCCCACAGACACACTCCAAACTCTTGTAGAAAGCCTTCCTAGAAGGCTTAGATTTGGAATGGAATGTCCAACAATCTCATATAAGATGTGATGGTCAGGTCTCCACTTAGTTTTGGCCATATAGTGTATGTGGTAATGTGTTAATATGATGCTAGTTTTAGCTGTTTCACAATCACCACCTCACCTCACAGTTTTGTAATGAACTAACAAAGAAAGCAGTGTATTTACCGTTAGAAAATGCACACATGAAAATCAAAGGTGGCAGATCCACTTTGCTCACGGTTTTTGGAGGTGGGATGTGGGCGTGGTGCAAGTCCACCCCTCTTTACCCCTCCAGCTCCCCCGAATCTATACGTGGAAAGTCATCTTAAAGAGAAACAGAGCATCGCTTGTGAGCTCCGCCACGAGGGGCTTCCTACCACGTGACTGCGCTGTAAGCCTTCTCGGCACCGACACTACTTTGCAATTAGTCTCTGCAGCAACATGTGTTAGAGAACTGTTTTATTTATTTATTAATTTATTATTATTATTATTTAGAAAGAGATCATTTTCTTTTCCCTACAAGGATGTGAGGAGTTTTTGGATTACTTTCCAGCTGGCTTGGATGCATAATATCTTCATACGTTTTTGCGTTAAGGTTTTAATCAGGGTTCATTTAGAACAGTTAAAAAAAAGGTGTTAATCGAACAGTTGGACGCGTTCAAGCTGAAGTCGGCTTTTAGGTTCATAAGTGTGACTTGTGAGAGCACGTGGAGGCTTCAGTGTGCGGGAGCGCGCGCGCGGCAGCGCAATGAGCCATGAAACATCTCGCAGCGTCCAGAGGGTCTGAATGGAGAAAGGTAGGACTACACAGAAAACTGTCACACCTCACACAGGAGGTGGTTTTCAAGCATTTAGTCTTGATTAATAGAAGCCCTTTGGTGAAATCAGTGGGCGACTGTTTTTAAGTACCTAACAGTCATAACACTACACTTATTGTCAATAGTGTTAATAACCCTAATGTAACTAACAGCCATAGAGACATTCCCATCTTCCTGAGTGTAGTTCATTTAACTAACATATTCCTGCTGAACATAAACGGAGATCTCTTCTAAGAAGTCAATGACAAACACTTATCAGTTCCTGAGTTTGCATATACTGTGCTCATACTGTTGGGGGGAAAATGATGTAGTGTTTGATATGGACCCAAAACAGTGTGTCTATTGTAACTCCATATATCCCCATGTGCAGCTGCAACTACATATATGACCACACATGGTGTGTACTAGCCTCTCCACCAAAAAAAAGTCATTAGGCAAAATTTATACTCAGTTTACTCAGTTTTTTTTTATCCCACTCATTATAAGTTTAATTTCTGTGATTTAGAAAAGAGTGTTTGATTTAAGGTTTTTAATTTACTTATCTGCTATGAGCAGTAGGATGTACAGTATGTAGGCTTATATATACAGTGGGGTTCAAAAGTCTGAGATCAAACTGGAAATCTGTTTGTTTGTTTGTTTGTTTTTATTTAAAACTGGAAATAAACAGACCGTTTTAGAATTTTGAAAAACATTTCTAGAATTTCTAAAACAAACAAAAACAATTCAGTATTCAAGATATTGCACGATTCCGAGGTAACTGTTTAAATGTACGCAAATTCTGAAAGCAAAACATTGACTACGTTGACTCCTTTGAACAAAAGGTTAGATTTTATGTGAGTTTTATTCCTTCTATTGAAGCTAGTGTCACTATAATATCATTTATAATGAAAACCTTTCCATTAAATTGAAGAAGAATGCCAAGCAGAAGCGTTTTCACTAGTGTTCTCAAACTTTTGGACCCAACTATATATAAAGCAGTTGCAGGGTTACAGTGGAGAAAATTCAGCTTGCTAATTCAGACCAGTATTTGTACAGTAAACACTTATAGTGTAAACACGTTCAACAGATAGTAAGCCATTCACAATGTAAATAAATAAGTCTATTTCGACATCAATTTGGCATAAAGTACACTCACTGTTGCGTAGCGATCAGCTACTGATTCTCCCAGTGCATCCTTTACGAAATATAATTTTAACACTGTCATAAATTAGGCAAAGGGGGTAGTTTGTGTGGCTTCTTCTAGGTCCTCCAGGTTCTTCAGACCTACATGTGGCTATTCTAATTTACGCCTAGGTGTGAATGAAGGTGCGGATGCATGTGTGCATAATGCTCTGCGATGGACTGGTGTTCTATCTAGGATGTATTCCCCATTCACACCCAGTGTTCCCCGGATAGGCTCTGGATCCACTGCGACCCTGCTCGGAATAAAGTGCTTACTGAAATGAATGAATGAAGATCATAAATCAGTATCCAATTTGTTTGTCCTGTAGTTCATAAATGCTTGGTATACATTCAACTGCGAACTCTCAGGTGAATAAGCATCAAAAAGGTAACATTAATTGCAGCTGATGCAGTAAAATAATCGTTGAATATAGGCTGTAAGCACTGATATTGTTCGAAACATCAGTCTGCTTCTATGTGCTTGTGTAGGCTTCCTGCCATCTCTCTCCTTACCTCCTTTGGCACAGTGTTCTCCTGGCATAGCTGCACCTTGTGGGCCCAAGCAGCATCAGTGAGCCTGTCACTGCTGATTGTGGATTTATATTGCACAAGAACTCCCACTAAACAGTGCCTGTCTCCTAGGACATGCCATCACGCACTGCTGATGGTGTTTCGTGAGTCATTACTTTGTTCTGTTTTTGTGTCCCGACTTTGTACGAAGAGTGTGAGTATCTCGAATGTGATCTGCGATACTGATTCTTGCTTCTGCACTGTGCGGCATGTTTCTTGACATATAATAGCAATGACACGTCTAAAGCAATAACAAACAAATAGAGCTCAACCACGATCTGACTAGTATTGACCTCCTGATCACTGAAAAATTAGTAAAAATATGAGTACTAGCAAACACTTAACAGCTAGCAGGATGAAAATTTTACAATATAAAAGATTATTTCGGATTAAAATAATACTCAAAATAAAATTACTTCGATATTATCTCACTAGTTGCATAAATAACGGAATTATCATGTTTTTAGTCTTCCCTTTGCATTTCATGCCACGATCGGTCTATGAGAGCAGCAGTTAATGTAATTTGTATGGGAATAATAAACAGAGTGATGTCCGTTTCTGCTTCAGCAGATCATCAGATTTGTCAAATGCTCCACTGGGTTTTGAATATGTAAAGATCTCAGCTAAGACACCACTGCTGACAGTTTGATTGCTATAAGATAATAAGCTCGCATAAGTGGTTTATATTTACTTACAGTGCAAACTATCATTCACTGTCGGCATGAAAATTGTGTCTTTTCCTAAATGATGTGCTTTGTGCAGATAATTTACTTACTTGATGGACCCAAATAGTGGAAAGATTCTGCTTGCATTTTATCTGACAGTTGGTCCGACTGAAAACACGTTACATTTGACAGTGTACCACACACACTTGGTATAGACAACGTTTGTCTACAATTTTCTGTTTCCGGAACCAATCTTGGAGGGTACAAACACCGTTTCATAAAACCTTTTTTTCAAAACATTTAGTCCAGATAAAAGTACTTTGTTTTTCAAAAGGAGTTGTTGAGATAGTTAGCGATAGTTATTCTGTGTAATGCTGGTTATCTGAGAACAAACAGGAAACGCTTCCAAAACAGATGCTCACCTGTACACAATGTACACAAGCCTGCTAACATCTTGAAGAGGGGCCTTTCTACTAATATCTCTTGTGTAGGTTTTGTGTTTTTTTTTTTTTTTTTGTATAAAACTCCATAGATTTACAGGCACCAGTTTAAATGATATGATGTTCATTAATAAATGAAATATTTAAGTCATTGGCAAATTGCTGTGGTATAAATGGAATAAATATACTTTAGGACATATTGTTATTGGAAAATAATCAACCGCTTTGTGTCAGGCCACATAACACCATCCCTTCTTTGATTATTTACCTATAACATCACATCTTAAAGTGTTTCATTCCTTACTTATTAATTTTGCTTTGTCGTAAGAGGAATTGATCCTTCTGAGTGCTTACACAATAAACATATTAAATAATATGGAGTACCAGTGCATAGTAACATTTAATAATAATAGTAGGCAGCTCAGTAATCTTAACTGTAAATAGTACATTTAATGTTAACAGTGCAGCTTCAATGAAAATATAGATTTTCAGAAATCGAAAAATGTCTTTTTAAATTAATTTAAAAAAAAAAATGACATTAATAAAACAAACTAAATTGGGACCTTTGATCTCAATTTCTTTCATTCTCAGAAATCATCAGTATCTGAGAGTAAACTTGATTAAAAATCTTAAATATTAATAAAACTATCTGCTAGATGTAACTAAAAGCATTTCTTAACATTTAAGTGTTATTAACTCGACCACAGAAAATCTACATAGATCTCTTAACGATGGATTTTTAAGAGGATGTGACATCGGAGACTCAGAATGACGAGATGTCAGGGCTCATGTTCTCTGAGCCTGTTCTTTATTAACAGCGCTCACAGGGCGGTGCCACAGTTATACTGTCTTCAGCTGAATATACTTAGGCCTTTAAACAAGACATTGTGTCCTGCTGAAGGTATTTCAACTCCTCACTGCTATTAGTGGGAAGGTGTTGACAGCATTTGCTATTTATTGGACCTGGAGGAACAAAGCTCAGGTTGTCTCACTGTGCTGGCTCTCTTAGTAGTAGCTAAACAGTCATGAGTCTCTCATTGTTAGTAGTCTAATTTATAACACACAAGCAGCTGGTTAGCTGATTTTATGTATTTTGTATAGCTGGTACTCTGAGCTACTCTGTACAATGGAATATAATATACAGAATATACATAATGTGAACAAGAATAAGATAATTTTGTATTTTCTTATTGTGTGGCTTACTGCAGGTCAACTGTACGTTATGTCCTGACATGAGATGAACCTGAATAGCTACACATACAGACTGTGGAGAGATTTCCAAACTGAATCCTGTTCAAGAATGAGGAATAAATATGTTATCCTCATCATCTGCATTGTGGCCCTTGTCATCATTGAAAAGGAAAACAATATTATCTCAAGGTGAGCTCTTTGATCACAGCTTACTACTTGGTTATTTATCATATATTAATCAGGTACTATGATAAATTATTTATTAACTACATTGAAACTAAATAGGAAAATTATATACCCACTGATGGGTTCTGGCAGTTTAAGTGGTAGATATTGTTCAAATATAGTGGATATAAAGGACTTCTTCACAATCTGTGAATAAAATTGTCTGTATCTTCCAGGGTCTCTGACAAGCTCACACACAGACAGACACAACAAACCCCAGGGCTTCCTTCATTCTTCAATGGCTCCAGTTTGGATGACAGTGGGCTGAGTATAAATTCCACACAGCTTGTAGATCCATACCAGGCTGGTCATAAGCACATTCTCTTATTGGCCACCACTCGCACTGGATCCTCCTTTGTAGGTGAGTTTTTTAACCAGTTGGGTACCAACATGTTCTACCTGTTTGAGCCACTGTGGCATGTAGAGAGGACCCTTTCGCAAGACACAGGGATCCCCAATTCCAACATCTCATCCATTGCGTACCGGGATGTGCTGCTAAGCCTATTCTTGTGCGACTTCTCGCTGCTGGAGAGCTTCATCAGCCCACCTCCTCTAGAGCATGTCACTCCAGCTCTGTTCCGCCGTGAGTCCAGCATGGCCCTGTGCGAGGAGCAGGTGTGCACACCAGTGCAGAAGAATATTTTTGAGAGATATCACTGCAGAATGCGCCGCTGTGGCCCTCTCAACTTCACCTTAGCGTCAAAGTCTTGTCTGAGGAAGAAGCACAGGGCCATCAAGACGGTTAGGGTTCGTCAGCTGGACTCACTCCGTTTGCTAGTTGAAGATCCTAGACTGGATATTAAGGTCATACACCTGGTGAGAGACCCCCGTGCTGTCCTAGCCTCAAGAATGGTAGCCTTCTCTAGCAAATACCAGACTTGGAAAAGTTGGGCAGCAAATGGAGAGGTTCCCATTGATGATGAAGAAGTGAAACGGCTCCAAGGAAATTGCAATCAAATCCGCGAGTCCGCCGAGCTGGGCTTGAGCCAGCCAGATTGGCTGGAAAATCGCTACATGCTTGTGCGCTATGAGGACATCGCCAGATACCCCATGCAGAAAGCGGCTGAGATGTACAGATTTACTGGGATCCCATTCACATCACAGGCAAGGGAATGGATCATTAAGAACACACATGCTTCAGAGGTTGCCAGTGGAGTGTACTCTACACAGAAGAACTCTTCAGAGCAGGTAGAGAAGTGGCGTTTCAGTATACCCTTCAAATTAGCCCAAGCTGTGCAAGAGGTTTGTGGGCCGACTATGGAACTATTTGGATATCGATTTGTTGACAGTGAGGAGACACTAGTTAATAAGTCTATTAGTTTGCTTGAAGAAAAACATTTTAACTTATCATATGTTTCAGATTTTAACTCATAGTTTTAGTAGCAAACTAGTGTTCTACATTTTAAACAGAGCAGTGAATGTATTTCGAATGCATATATACCACACTGGAGCACAGATGTTGTATGCCTTCAGCGCTTACCTCATGGTGTAGCTTTAATCAAAGTGCATTCAGTTTGGTTCAACTAATTAATTTATTGAATGATAAATTAATTGTATTTGCTGCTTGTGTTTGAAAAGAGATTTAATTTGTATAAGTAAATTAGGTTGTTGTTTTTAGTCCTGGAGACGCTTTTAGCCAGACATGTTTACCGAAGATGTTTTTGTGTCTTTTATAGTGTCTATTGAAATTTGGTGATGCTGGACAAAACTGTGTTCTTTAAACAACATAAATGTGTGCATTTACTGTTCGTGTTCACAAAATGGAGTCAAAGCCAGAGAATGAGACTTTTGCACAAGACTAAAGGATACTAGATACAGTTTCAAAGCAGGAACTGTTAAACAGTTAATAGGGTGAAATTTTAATAGGTCTTGCCTTAAGGCAATTGTTATATAACTTTTGGTTTCTTGATTTCTGGTTTTCTGGTTTCTGTTGCCACAAAAAGACAGGCAAAGCACTGTTAACATTTGGGTAAAATGTGCATTATAGGATGATTGGGTATATGTAAAATGGGGAGAATTGGATTATAGTGAAAGGAAAGGGTTAATAAATAATTAATAAATAAAATGAAATAATACAAGAAGGGGTTGGTTTAATAATATTAGAAGACAATGATCCAGGTACTTTGCCAAAGGAAGACTGGANTAATGCTAGCTCTTTTAATTTTAATTACATTAAAGAGTAAATTGTAATACAAGTCACACAGCAATATAAACCAAAAATCTACATCTGCCTGAAGGTCATGGCTTCTTACAAATGGACAGTACTTGTGTATTTATGACTCTTGTTTACAAATAAAATTAAATTAATGTGAATCAGCATTGTGAACTGTCCTTTGAGTCTAAAACCGTGGTGTCAAATCAGTCGATATTTTGGGTGTGATTGTAAAATCTGAAGGAAGTTATCCATGATTCAAATGACCTTGCAATTTATAAATCCCTGACTGTGGTCCTTATCTGAATATTTAATATTTGTCTTAGTAAATGCTACAAGAACATGTTTGTTTCTGTATCAAATTCAGTTCTAAAACTGTACTAAACTCTTGTTAACCAGACTTTAAGTTCAATTTTTAATTATTAGAGATGCACAGCAAATTGTGTATGACTGGTTCGTAATCTCAGCCTAGGAATATGCCATGCAATACAGGTTATGTTTTCACTGCTCTAAAACACCAGGCAAATTTAGTTAATGGTCTGTTAATGAGCTGATGATTTGTGTTGGATCAGGCAAAACATAAAAATGTATAGTACACAGTCTCTCAAGAACTGGAATTTAGAAGCAGGGGCACCAAAATTGTGGAAATTGTGGAGCGAGTGAATGATTCCAGGTGACTAGAGCCCTGAAACACGTGTCTTAAAGAAGAGACCTTTTGAAGTGGACTAGGGTGGAGTGAGAGGTGAAGGTGGGCACCATGGTGATGCAACCATGCTCAGTATGTAGCGAGATTTTTATGGTGTGCCTCATCTTAAGAAACTTGTAAAATCAGATGCTAGCTGTGTCACAAATTCCCCATGAACCCATGGAGCATTAATCATTCTGTGTTAACCAGTGACCTCATAAAGGACCATGTGTAATAAAAGACGGGCAGACCAGTGAAGTCAAACCTCACTATTTTTCTTTTCTTTTCCGTGAATGTTTTTCTTGAACTCATTTTGCGCTGCCTTAGAGTGTAGTTCACTTTATAAGGCCACATTGTGCATACAGGCATGCACGCAGGACACATGGCTCCTCGTGTGTGTATGTGTGTGTGCTGTGTTCCCAGGATATGCTGCGCCCGCTCTGAGAGCCGCTCGGAGCAAATTGAGGCTCACCCAGCTGCTGAACGGCTCTTTCATACAGCCCCTCTCCCCACCACCTCCACAGCACACAGACCTGCCTATTCAACACTCAGCAGCACCAAAAACCTGTGAAACACACTGGCAGTCTGTGAAGAAGACATTACTGCACAGTCAATGGAATTACAGTTTATAGGTAAGTAAGTGGACTAGTTCAGTAACAGACTGAAAAAGTTCAAAAGAAATTGCAGTGGTGAAAAATGACACAATGTAGTTTATGTGTAAGCAAAAGACTGGCCCCAAGTCTAACAGAGGATTTATTAGTAATGCTAATATTTTGGTCATAGCTGGCAGCACTTGTTTTTTTTTTTTTAATCTTTAACTTCAGTGCTTTTCCTGAGCTTTCCACAGGGACAGAGAGAGTGACGCTGGCCTGACTAATGGGGGTAGAGAGAACATTCAGCCCACATATACTCTGATGGTCTCTGCTGCCTGCATAAAGAAGCCTTGTCTCCATCCTACTGATACAATCCAACTAAATATAACCATATCAGATTGGCTTTCTTCACAAATCCCACAAACAGATTATATAAAATAAATATTACACACAATAATTGAAGCCTACCAGTGAGTCCCTGCATTTGAATTGAAAACCTGTGGCCTGGAAAGGCTCAGTGTATAATTCATTCCACAGGGATCTCACCAAACATTAATTGTGGAGATGCAAATCATTTTGAAAACAGTGTTAATAATAAATTAAATAATAATAAATATGCATAATAAATTGCACTGCTTAACCAAATGTTTTTATGTTCAAATAAAGCTATATGTTCAAGCTCAAAATATCGCTCTGCAAATTTAGAATGCTTAAGGGTTTTTCAGTTGTCCCTCTGGAGAAGCCCTTAAAGGGTCTATGTGGAACCCTACAAGCGTTTCCCTTACCCTTAAGGATCTAAGGATTTCATTCCTGCCTTTTTCCTAAGAGTGTGTGATTACTTTCAGATATTCATGAAGGGTGCCAATAATTCTAGTGCTGACTGCATACTAAGTACATTATCACAGGAGCTGTTCATTGTATCTCTTTACAATAAGAAATCCAAGATAAGTTAAGGCAATATTTTCTTTTATTTTATATTGTTTATTTGCAAAGCAGAATTAGGGATGTCCAGATTTCAGTGGTAAGACACTTTAAAAGCCATGGCCCTAAAATCAGTGACCTCACTGCTGGCATTGCTTGCTGTTGTTTTTAATCAGTTAGCTATATGTCCTGAAACTTCTGAAGCTTTTTGCATGTACAGCTTAAGTGTGTCCATCTGAAATGTACTGTTTGTTGAGAAACAGGATGTTATGGGTAAGTGTGCTAAGTCCTTATTGATGCATGTACTGACCAGCTGGGCTGTTAAAATGATATTCATCATTTCTATCCAAGTCCAGTTATAATCAATAGCTATAATCGACCAGCAGAGGGCAGTAGCGTTCTTCCTGTCCACCTTTCAAACAAACAGCCCAAGTTTTGGTTTTGTTCTTGTTTTCCAACACAACAGCTCAAAATCGTGATAAATTATCAAAGACTAAGGTTAAGGCAATGGGTTCTGTTAGTTTTCCTTACAACATTGTTCATATAAAATAAAAAAAAAATCAACCTTGTTAGTCAGAATTCATTAAAAAATGGTGTTAGATTGGGTTAATTATTAAACCATTAATTAAACCATTGAAAAATATCTGCATGTGACTGTATATTTGAAGGCTCACTTTCCCCTTACTTAAACTTACTGAATGTGTGTGCATGTTTACAAAAGTGGCTGACAGGACTTCAGTGTTCTGTACAAAAGGTTTAAAAAAACCTTCTGTGTGTGTGTGTGTGTGTGTGTGTGAGAGAGAGAGAGAGAGAGAGAGAGAGAGAGAGAGAGAGAGAGAGAACTTACTTTGAAGGAATCAACTACATTCCTCTTAGGACAGAAATTACTCACAATCCGGGCCTTGATTAGGTGTCAATTACGCAGACACACAGAGCTGACCTCTGCTTTCACCCTATCTCTAATGTGTAGACCACACTCACCGTTAAACACTGCTCACTACATACTGTATATATCTTACACCCAGTGAATTTTATTGATAAGTGGTTATTCACATAGTGCAAATAGCTGATAAAACACTAAAAGAACAACAGAGCACTTGTTTTGGATGTGATTTCATTCTGTCTTTTCTTTAAAGAGTTATTACTTCCTGGTAATATCCTATATGCCTATGGCCAATGCTTTTGGTGAACAATTGCATGTGTGTGATCATTGAGGAGTGACTTGGTATCAAAGGAAACGGAGAGCATGCAGAGGAGTGCCCCTGTGAGTCAGCCAAAACCAGCCTTTGTCAAATATTTCCCCTCACATCTGAACTCACTGATACATAAATTACTTGCACTGTTGCTTTGAACTGTTTACAAGAGTGGCAAAAGTCTGTCTCTGAGCGTTTCTCAGTAACCTCATCCTCTTTTATATTGAATACTATCAAAATCCACTGATATAAATAACTTTCTTTTCAAAAGACTTTTCATTCCTGAATGATAAATCAGTATGAAAATATGTTTTATGTTTTAAGGCCTTCTTAGAGATATTTTCTTTGGTGATTATATATTTAGAAATAGCTGAACGTGTTAAAAGATGGTTGGTAATACATGGTGGAGATTAACTGGTGTGAGATGAAAACTTTAAGCGGGTATAAGCAGAGAATTAGGTGCTGAGTGGAAGCAGCCTGGCCATGCGAGCGCTGATGGGAGGCCATCCACTCCCATCAGACCTCAGTGCTTTCCCAAGCTGCCACGCTCCACCTCCGAACCCTCCCACCACAGCGCATCCGGGGGGACGACTCTTATGAATATTTCAAACACAGATAAGAAACCGGGCACTAAGAGGTCAGCCATGCTTCAAATCAGGTCAGTATGCAGCGACTCCGATGTTAATTTCAAAAATGAATATATATATAAAAATTATAGTTACATCCACATTAAATACATGTGTAAAAGTGTTTTTGCATTTAGAGAACATTACATAATGAGCATTAAACAAACAGAATATATAACACATATAGCCTTGATTAATGTGTAGCCTGATATTAGTTTAATTTCCATTGCTATCAGAAGCACAAAGTTGTCACTCCAAAATGGCTCTAGGATATATGTGTACATCAGGAACCAGTGGTGTTTTTGGGGAATGTTTTCTCTCCTCAGAAAATATAAGTATTGAACTGGCAAGGCCAATTCTATTGTTTTTGCTATACACTGAAGACATTTGGGTTTGAGATTAAATGATCCATATGGGACAATAGATAAGAGATTTTAGCTTTCATTTCCTGATATTTACATCTAGATGTGTTAAACAACTTAGAACATGGCACCTTTTGTTTGAACCCACCCATTTATCAAGTGATCAAACCTTTGGAACATGTGATTGACAGGTGTTTCTTGTTGCCCAGGTTAGATTGATTGTTTAATCAGTATTATCGAGACTTACTGAAGAGAGTCAAACTTCGGACCCAAAGTGGACACTTTTGACGTAAACAACAATTTTTAAAAGAAAAAAAAAGGATAAACAAACATGAAGACCCGAGAGCTATCTATGGGATTAAAGCCTTTAGAGGCCATACCACAAGATGCAAACCACTCATCAGCAGTAAGAATTGGAAGGCCAGATTGGAATTAGCAAAGAAATACATAGATGAGCCACAAACGTTCTGCAGCAAGATTAACCTCTACCAAAGTAATGGTTTTTTTTACGTTGTCACACTACTACAGTCACCCAGTGGCCGAACTTCGTCAATAACGTTCGTTCCCTATACGTTGGTAATATTAAGTTTGTTTACTTTAATTTACTTTAAGACTATCTGTTCCAATACTTATTATAATAAGTATATATATAAAATCAATATTAAATCCCACATCTTCAATAATATAAATATTGACATGACCTTTTAATTAAAGAAGAGCTGAAAACTGAAATCCCCAAAGGAATTTGACATTTCTGATCCATTATGTTGTTCCACAAGAGTGACGACTTGTCTATCATCTGTTTCCTGAACTGTGGACCTGCCCTGTTGAATTTTTTTCTGTAATGTGAGAGGCTGTACATCTGCGTGTGTCTGAATGAGGCAGTGCTTCACATAGACCCTATCGCTTACACACGCCTGCACCCACCATTGTGCTGCAGACCAGCAGCTGCCATACACTCGTGGGCCCCAGAGAGGCCTGCTTACATTCTTAATTCTTCCCACAATGGTGGGCACAAAAAATATGTATGCATGGCATTATTTGACCTACTACATGTAGAGCATAACTGATACATACACCCCATTCATATCTTGCTTGACCTTTTAACATACAATTAGCACAGAGAGATGTACTCTTTAACCCTATAAGGTTTAAGCCAAAGCCTAAAAGTTGCTGTGTGTACATACCTTATATTTTCCATATAATAATAATAATAATAATAATAATAATAATAATAATAATTTGGGAAAATATACACTTACCAACCATCATGCTGGTCAACAGCTTCAGTTAATGTTTACATTAAACAGCTAAATGGTTCTGGTTTGAGTATTTCAGAATCTACTGATCTCTTGTGATTTTCAAACACAACAGTAAAGTTTAAACAGAAAGGTGAGAAAATCCATAATCACTCTTTACAACCATGGGGAGCAGAAAAGCATCTCAGAATGCACAGCACACCAAACCCTGGGGCTACAACAGCAAAAGACCACAGTGGGTTCCACTCCGGTTAACCAAGAACAGGAATCAGACCATAGTGGGTCCAGGTTTACCAAAACTGGAGAGATGAAGATGAAAAAGACCATGCGATGGTTTAAAAACCAATTCAATCTTCAACTGTGTAGTTTTAGTAACACAGTGTAGCCTCAGATTCCTATCTTAACCCAATGTGGTCTTCTGCTGTTGTAGCCCATCTGCCTCAAGATTCGACTTGTGCATTCTGAGAAACTGTTTTACTGGCCATTGATGCCCAGTTTGGCCATTCTCCTTTGACTGCTTCAGTCAGCAAGGTGTTTCTGCAAAAACTGGTGCGTACTGGATGTTTTTGTTTTTCGTACCATTCTCTGTAAATCTAGAGACTGTTGAGTGTGAAAAGATAAGCAGTTTTTGAACTCAAACCACCCTATCTGCCACCAGAGAGATCATATTTTTTCCCAATTCTGATGTTTGATGTGAATGTTACTTCAAGCTCTTGACCTGTATCTGCATGAGTAGTAAAGGCTCATAGTCGTGAGATGGCAAAATGTATTAATTGTTTATCATGTGTTGGTGGAAACTCAGTTGACATACACTGAGTAATACATGACTGACAAGCCGAAACCAAACCAATTTCTTTACTGCTCTTTTAAATGAATGCTGTAATCCGTGTGTCTTTGTTCTTGTCCAGGAACATTTAGGATTAGTAAAGAAGCACTGATGATTACTGTAATGAATATTTTATATACACTGTGTTAAAAAGTAAAAAGCATGAGGAAGATGAGTAGTCAGGAAAGAATGCCAGCTAATTAGAAACAGTTTGTATACATTTTGGCAGTGTAAAAGGTGTCAAACTCACATCACCACAGCCCACAGGCTTATATGGCCCATTAAGCCATTCAACATTTATTAGGTTCCCTTGAAAAATGATCTTCTGAGAGTTTTGAAAGCTTCTGGTTTAATTACCAAAATATTTTTTACGTGTCTAACAAAATATTTTAAGGCATTGCCATAGGGTATACACTTGCACACATGATCAATCAGTGAAAACAGCTAGTTGTACTTCATATCTATTAGGATATTTACAGGCTGTTACATAATGTGCACCAAAGGTTATGGTATTAAACACAGAATACGGAATAAAGTGGAGAAACATGCTGATCAGATGTCAATTAAACATGTGAAGACGTCATCTTTTTCCAGGACCAGAATGTACCAGTGGACTTTCTCATTTGTGGCACTCAGTGAGGTCAACACTTTGCTTCCATAAATAATACACTTTTTTTTTTTTTGTAAATGTCCGACATGTCATACTATCCCTAAGCTGTGTGTATCTGCCGACCTGTCAGTCACTCATGTGGGAGTGCCGTCTCAGGTTGCCTGAGCTATGATTAGTCATTTCATGACTATTTGTTCTGCTTCTGCAATATTCATGCCCTCTGTAATAGATATATCATAACAGTGTGTTTTGTTCCGTGTGAATGTGTGAGGGAATCCCATTCTGGCCAGCCTGAGAGAATGTCTATTACCTCAGTAAGAAAGCCCTTGAAATTTTAATTATTCAACAACTGGTTCATGTATATTTCAGCAGAATCAGTAGTAATAGGTGGAGCTCTTCTCCTGAATAGGCCAGCAAATGAAATGGTATGGAAAGTCCAAGATAATATGTGCTTTGTGCTTCTTTGGAAAACACAGCCTTCTTGTAAACAGTGTCCTCTTCCTGTCCTCTTTTGGAATAAATCATTTAGAGAACTTTCATGCCAAAGGAGGGAACTGTAGTATTTTAGTAAATTTAGTCATATTTTTGGAGTTCTACTTAATGTGCATTAAACATAAATGCAGGTTCAGTTCAGGAAATTATTTAAACCCTTCACAGACATAATAGTAATCCTTTTCTTTCCTGGTTCTATTTTATCTTTAGTGGCTATGGAAAAATATTATGTTAGTATCACTGCCAAGGAGAATAGTGTCATCCTTGCTTTCAACATGCCAGTTCTAGTTCTTAAGCAAACTTGTTTTCAAGGCCAAATCCCTCCCTAATTAGTTTGCACATAGACATATAGTGATTTGCACTCATAAGGGATTGATAATGGGAATACTAGAAGCTTAATTCTTTTTTTTTCCTGCCAGCGCAAACGTCTGTGTGTAAGTGAGAAAGTTTCCTTGACACATTAGGAAAACAAACCCAGAGCCATTTCTCAGTGTTGCAGGCTTTGATATGTAGTTTATTGAAGCTTTAATTAACAAGGAAATACACTGGTAGGGTTACAGGGGAAATCTTCTACAAGCAAAATAAACCTTCTCATTCTTTCACAGGGTATAGCCTATTTGAAATATTTCCCATTCTGCTGCAATAAGACACCAGTCAACTGCAGAGTTTTTTTCCTACAATAAACTGATTTTGACCTTCAGGATTTACACCCACAGAAACACACAAATATTTGTATTTTCCCCCCATACTCAACAACTATCATAAGCAGAAAAAACCCATCTGTTTTCATCAGTGAGACATAGGAGTCTGTGCTTGGAGTGGCCCAAGAGCCAGATATTTCAGCACTTCTACTATTTATAGTGCCTCAGGTTAGACAGGACCAGCCCAAACAAGGTTGCCTTCTCTGTCTCTATATAAATGACATCCAATTCTTTCCAACTCGGCACCTGAAATATCTGCATTTCAGTTGAGACAGACAAAGAGTCTGAGGTGTTTGCAAGTTTCTCTTAAGTGAATTTGGTCAGGATGAGTTTCTATATAGTCAGCAGAGATATTTTTTTCATTGTGATCAATCACAATTCACTGACAGCAAGCCTGAATATTGTTCTCTTCTTCTCAAGAGGAATCATCACTAAATACAAACACAAATAAATATATAAATACAAATATAAAGCTTGTACATATGTACATAATATGTATTACTTCTACATATTATACATATTATTGGTATATTAAAGCTTGTACAAATAGATGTACATGTTTATATCACATATAAATGAATCTGGATTTTCTGATAACGATTTGATAACCATATTTTTCTGGTAACCAAAGCCGCTCACAGAACACTACAACATTTAGTGAGAGTGTTATGGAAACAAATATCTTGCATGGCATGCTAGCTCTCTTCTTCGTGAAGAGTATAGGCTTTCCCTGTCCACCACCCCCACATACACATACACTCTTACACCCTGAATATAGGTGTCCACTTTTCACGGCATGATTGATGGCACCACTTCAAGTGAATAGTAGGCAGTCTGAACTTTCATTCTTAATGCCAGGGTCACCAGTGCCTCTCTACTTCCCTACCTGCTACTTTAGCCCCGAGGAGACACCTAACCAGATTCCAGTCCCACTGCTTATAAACAGTGTAATCTCTCAGTTTCTGACACAGCAAATAAACACAGTGCACAGTTAAAACCCAGGAACTCAATATCCTACTTCCTTCCTTTGTGTGTAGCTGACAGGCTTTAGTGAAAGCCTGAAAAGCCGAAAGAGAAATAAAAGAGAGCCTTCTTTACAGGTAACAGGACAAAAGTGGCTGCTTTGTGGAGACGTCACACAGGTTAAGTGCACAGAGTCTCTTCTCCGACAAAAGAAATTGAAGAAACATGCCAAAATCTACACGAAGTATTTCGTCTCAAATTTCAATTTCAGCATGATTATCACACCACCAACGTCCTAGCAATATTTACTCTGATATTAACATCTGACACTCATATATGCTTTATATATAGGTATCTGTACAAATGAACAAAATAATTACATACATAAGTATTAATAAATGCAACATTAGAATCCTAAATAAATATACCTAAAGAAATATAAATAATATGTAAAATATAAACATAAATGCATATAACAATACAAACTGAAAGTCTATTTATGAAGGTATTAATATGAAGATACTGTAAACATATCAGCAATAAATTTACATTTACATTAATAAACATATATATGTAGAACAATCGATATTTCTATTTAATAGTATTTATTATGGTTTTATTTAATTGTTACATTTCAGTCATTAATAATGGTTTTATATATGACGATTTAACACTGCAACCTCCTGATGGCAGTGTTTGCTGGAATTAAAATGCTAAATCGCATATACAGCGTTCTTTTTCTCTGAAAGCTCTCATTCTCCACAACATTTCAGATTCGTTAATAATTCACCACATTTATTTCATTATTGGACCAATAAAATGTGCTTTTTCGAATGTCACTGGTTGGCTTGTGCTGAATAAATATTAACCAGGTCATGTACATGGCAGGCAGTTCCCAGGATGCTGTGTGCTGAAGCTTTTTGTCGAGTGGAACAGGGTACGTGTGTGGGACAGGGTAAGTGCACTCTGACTCTTCTCCACACCCCTAAGGGGCAGCAGAAGACTGTGCAATGAGGTCTCTGCAGTCCACCCTGCACTTCCCCTGAAACCTTTTCCATTCAGGTCATAATGTACTGATCATTCACCTGGCTTCTCTACAGATTACAGTAACACAAGAGAGCTGTACTCAAGCCTGATGTTTTGGGGTTTGGTTAATGCTTGAGGATAGCTGTTTACGCTAGAGGTGATTTTATTTTATTACATCGAAGGAGCAAACTGGGTGTAAGATCTCATAGTATATATATAGATCTCATATATATGCAATAACAATAACAAATTATTCACAATATTCTGTGACTTTGCTCTTTTTGGATTTGGTTATTACTATAAACCTTAACCTTTAAAGGTTACAACTGATTATGTAGAAGTATTATTTATGATTTATAAAGCAATCCCACGATTATTTTAAAGTTCATGATTTAAAAAAAAGAAATACTGTAGAATCGTACAACATATACATAATAACTATAACAAGACCAATTTTACTCCATGACAAGTTGAAGTCTTATAATAATAATAATAATAATAATAATAATAATAATAATAATAATAATAATAATAACATACTTGCACACAGAGCATCAGCACACATACACACGCATGCATGTACATTTAGAAACTACTCCATATCAACAGCAGAGACTTTCCCATTCTTTCAGCAAACTCGATTAAGTGAAGGAGGACAGATATGGGCTAGTGTGTGTGGGCTCTATACAAAGCAACAAAGACATGCTCTAGTTCAAGGCTATCATGTTAATTGTTGTTCATATAAAAAAAAATGGAATGAGTCAGAAGTTTTGCGATAAGTGACAAAGCGGGCACTGCCTTGAATTCCACTGTGGGATGCAACACAATTTAATAAAGAGAGGAGGTCTTGAGAGAAAAAGTGTGACGTGAAGGTTAGCTGGAGGTCTTCCTCTAGATGAAAGTGGGAACTCTCTCTCCCACTGCTGTCAGCACTTTTTAATGTGAACTTTGCGATTGATTGGCGGCTCTGGCCAGGTTTTCCCCAAACTTTCCCAGCCTCATGTCAGCTACACCCTTCCACCCATCCAGCTCTCTCGCTATGCTAATACTCCCCTTCCAAATAGAGACCTTCACATGAAATTTTACCACCAAACACTCAAAGTGGTGTACTAAATTACACTGAGTGATATGTGTCAAGAACTAAACTCTAATTCAAACAATCTAAACTCTAAAGCAAAACAATGCAATACAAGAACAATAAAATAATAACAATAACACAGTAAAAGGGAACAGAATTAAACATTAATTCCAGAGCAAATGATGTCTGATTCTGAAGCCAGAAAAAAAATCATAACAAAGAATTTCTTATTCTTTATTTATTTTAGAACTGATTTCTGTCTAGACCTCATTTCCTCAAGTAATTATTAAAATTCCTAGAGAATTTGTGCAGTCCACCCTTAGACTCCACACTGTGTATGAAGTTTAAGTTGCGACCTTTGTCTACACAGCAGTATAAAAAAATGTCAGAGCAAAAACTGAAAGACGCGCACGCTCATTTCACATAAAGGTCAGAAATTCAATCACACTGCCCTAAAGTATTTCACTAATAAAGTATGTACAAGCAACTCAGTTTCTGACTTTATAATGATTTACTGAGTTCTTCTGCAAACTAGTTTTTTTATTGATTAGACCAAGTACCTGTAAGTGTGAGACAGAACAACAGTTTATTTATTAATTTATTTTTTAAAATTAAACTTTTATTATTTTTACTTATTTAAAATATTTAATAAAATACTTATTAAATACTTTATTTATTTATTTATTTATTTATTTATTTATTTATTTATTTATTTATTTATTTATTTTTTATTTTTTATTTATTTATTTTATTTGGTAAACAAATAAAAAAAACATTAAAAGATATGTTAAGATTAAATATTAGGTTTAGGGGCATTAAGCTTTATTTAACGTAACTCCAGATCTACCAGAATAGGTTCATAACTCAAACACGATCAGACAGAAAGTCTAAAAGGCAACAGTTTAGTTCTCACAAAGATGAAAACGTAAACTTTACTGTTAGCTCTGCACAGATCTCCAAGAAAAACCTTTGTACTAAGCACAACCTGTAGTGTATTTTGTTTAAAGTATTTGAAGGTGTGCCAAAGCATAAAACCTGAAATCTAGTAAACTGTAAATCTGTACAGTGCCCTTCTCCCGTTAAACGCATAGCAGCTTCCAGTTAATGTTGTTACTGTTTTAGTAGACTGATATCAACCGGTGTAAATCAAATGCTGCAAAAATTGGCGTTTTAAATAGCAACAGGGAAGTGAAGAGGGACAAAAATAATATTCAAACACAGAGGTGGCTGAGGCAAGAGTTAAAAAAAGAAAAAGAAAAAAAACAAAACACAAGCACCGAACTTGAGCTGAAACAAACGGCCTCGTTAATGCACTGTCACAGATTTCATTAGCCAGTCTGGCCATGGTGGCGGCGCTATAAATCAGAGAATGAGATAGATAGATAGAGAGAGAGAGAGAGAGAGGGAGAGAGAGAGAGAGAATTTTTTGTGCAGTCTTACAAAAAGTGAATAATATGTGCAAAAATATAATAATGCAATAATAAATGCAATACCAAAAAAGAGTGTGGTAATTTAGTATGTTAATTCTTAAGGCTAAGAGTTCCATTAGGTTCACCCTATTTCAGAGACAGCAAGTGTCCTACCTGCCTGTGTGTGCTGGAGGCAGGAGTCGATATGTGGAACAGAAGATTTAAGAAGAAGGCTTATACACACACACACATACACACACATACACACACACATCACAATCCAGCGGTCAGGAGCAGTAGGCAGCCTGGTAGAACTCCTGGGGCTTGTGAATCCAAGCTGAACTTTGGAGCAGCCTCTTAACAGATGGCATGACTGGCTAAACTCGCTGACTGGTCCTGCACAAGCACTCTGCTGTACAGAGACCGCAGTTTCGCCGTCAGATTAAATCTTTTCATTGTTATGGTCAGTATCTGCTCAAAAATCGAACTCCTGGGCACCCTGATGCACTACACTGTGTTTCAGCTTATTACTACATATAAATTAAAGCCATTTACCCCTGTTAGTGTTGCCAATTTTACTGATAAATGTAATTAGAGACAACTGAATTTGTTGTGCTGCTAACTTCATGGAAAGCATCCGGTTTTGAGAGTAGGTGTTGTTTAAACGCTAGTATTTGTGGCTAAAAAGACACTCCATATTCACATGCCCTGGAGACATTATTTCTGCCCTGAACTCTAATTGATCTGAGAACATAGTCCTGAGGGACCAGGCTAAATCTCTGAGCCTCAGGGATAAAGCCTATTAAAACTACATGTCTATCACTATGTCAAGCCAACAGCAGGGCCACAAATACTCTCAGAAGTGCTTTCACCAAAAATAAATAAATAAATAAATAGAAGAAAATTAAGAAACGGTCATAAACTGACAATAAATGTTTGTGAGCCGAGTGCAAAAGCCTCGTCTGTATTTCCCAAATGGATGTGGTTCATAACAAAACTGGTATTTATAATGTTCTGCAAGATTCAATGTGCAATTTAGACTTCTGACAAGAAATCTAGAGCAACAACGAAAAACAGCCAGGTTTCTACTGGATAGGACCCGTTACTGTAGCTAGATGTTAGCAATTCATACTCTTAGAAATTCATAATTAAAAAAGCACTGAGCAGTGTGTTTCTAAATGAGGAAAGGTCACTCTTGCTGGTTTGTTAGTACTCAAAGCTAATGCAGTCTAAACTTTTTGCATCCATTATCCTCTCCTATGTAAATATCTACTGCTGGAAACATTTGTCAGCTTATGTGCTTGGGTGAACAACGTTTAATATTAGGAGCTGAATGAGACACACTGCACTTGCAAATAGTACAGTGTAGACGAGGAATCTCCACACACATAACATTTTCACAAAAGGAGAATGGTTCAATGGTCTTAATGGTTCAAACACTGAAAAAGTATATGCTTGTTATTAATAGATGTAACTTCCCCTGATAACCAAATGTAACTTCCCCTGATAACCAAGACCTTCCTGATCAATTTAAAAATAATAAAAATTAGAAAAATAGTGTGGGTACAGTATTTAGAACATAATATACAGATGTCATACCTTTGGCAATCTAGCTAATGAAAAAACGAAAGGAAACTGACTCAAGTTATCAAGAAATTCAAGATAACTATACTGCTTGCAATTACTTACATGGACAATATTAATTCTGTGAATATTAATCCTAACTATGGTCACTGCTGAACAATACATGGCCCGACCTACATTTACTAAAGGACTGTATTATGTCTTGGCATTACAGGCCAACAAACATAATTGCGGACAGTTAAGTCTGCAAGGACACATACTCGCTCTGCTTTAAAGCCTGATTAAAAAAAACAATAAAATTAGCATTTATTCATTTCCTGATGTTGATATGTTGACTCACTTAAGATGGTATTGTTAAGTTGGGAAGATTCACACAAATATTAAATGCTGTAACCTACATATAATCAGTTTGGAAAAACAAGGAAAAACTAACACATTATTTGTTTAGAAGGACTTTAACATATTGGGTAAAAGGAAATTACATTATATGATTCCCATATTATGTGCTGATACATATAGGAAAGGAAATAACTGGTGGCTTTGCTATGCTGTGGGAGAATGTTGCTAGGACCACTTGTCCTAGCAAATTCTTGGGAGAATTTTGGTTTAGGACCACTTGTCCCTTTAGAGAGAACTGTTACTGCAAAATGATTTAAATCACATGCTATGGCCTTCACAGTCAACCCATTTGAGCACTTATGAGAAATTTTGGAGATGTGTTAGATAGCACTCTCTACCATTATCAACAAAACAACATTTGAGGGAATATCTTTTGGTAGAATGATGTTTATCCCTCCAGTACCGTTCCAAATCTTATAGTATCGATGCCAAGCTGTTCTGGTGGCTTGTGGTGGCCCAACATCTTACTAAAACACTTTATCTTGTTTTTTTTTCTTTAATTTGTCACCCTTCTGTATATTACCATATTCCTAATTATTTTCTTCACTTCATCATTATTCAGCAACAATTAACATTCATCATGACTTGGGGGTGAATTAATCTAAACTTTGACACTGTTTTGTACTTTGGATTGTGTGTGGAGCAACTATCAAACGCACAAAATCATTTTTGAATGTTTTAAGGCTATAATTACGAACGTCAATTATAAAACATTGAAAGCAATTTAATTCAAGCACTGATTGTTTGTGAAGCTTGATGGAAAAAATATTAAAAAATTCAGACTAATTAAACAAAACAGTGAAATACAAGGATGGAAAATGATGTTAGGAATGGGGTCTTGAGGCATAGGGAAACAGTCAACAGTCTACATTTTAGTTTATTCATTGAAGTCTTGCAAAAACTTGGTTTGATTCCTGGGTTTAAACAAAAGGGGGTAATTATGTAATCATTCTCTTTGAGACTATGGCACCATACAGTATTTTAGATGGCACACCTGACACATTAAACATAGTCATTTGCACAAGATCACTTTGTTTCACAATGCCACATGGCTAATTTTCTGGATATGTGCAACACAAGCATGGGCATTTTTCAGTGCTGTATCTGCTAAAACCTTGATCAAGACAAATGTCAAGATTAACTTACATTACAGTGAGATTTGAGGGAAATCTAATTTCTTATTTGCCTTGAGCAGGGTTGGAGCAAAGAGAACACTGAAGAGCACCAGACAGCCTATACAAGAGTGAAACATGAATTAATCACTCTAGTTCTGCAATATCTAAGCCACTGGCCAGCAGAGTGTATAAAAAATTGTAGGGTTGAGGGTAAGGAAAGCAATCACTACATGCAGTTGTGCTGTGATGGTCCTCTCTTGGCCCCTGTGGAAAGCACTGTGCAAACAGCAGAAAGTTGCTGCTTGTGAAGGGTAATGGGACATCGAATGCCAGAGGACACAGGAGGAAGTGGGTGCACAGAGAAAGATGAAGTAATCTCGGAAGCAACTAGACACACTCCACTTGGAATTTTGCCCCAAACAAGATTTAAGTGAAGTTATTCTACATGAGTATGGCAGGGATATCAATCTTCTGCTCAGAAACAGAGGCAGAAAAAAAACACAAGCACACAACAAAAGTCGCTCCGAAGGTCTTTGTGCTTGCATCTGTAGTTGTACTGTGGTGTTCTTCGGGTTCCCTTAGGAATAATACACACAGTCCAGACATATTTGGACAATGACAGTTTTTGTGATTTTGCCTTTATACACCACCACAATGGATTTGAAATAAAACAATCAAGATG
>CM074947.1:14172919-14215419 GCA_037577455.1 Pangasius macronema
GTTCTCAAAACTCAAATTCTGAGTTTCCTCCATGGAGATGCTTTGCCAGGCTTCACTGCAGCCACCTTCAGTTGCTGTTTGTTTGTGTGTCTTAACACTATACACCTCAGAATTCATCTTCTACTTCTGTCAGCAGTCACACCATCAATAAACACCAGTGAGCCTGTTCCATTGGCAGCCATACATGCTCATGCCATAACACTGTCTCTACCATGTTTGACACATGATGTGGTATACTTTGGATCATGAGCTGTTCCTTTCTTTCANTCTTATTCCAGAACATGGGAGGCTTTTTTAGATGTTTTCTGGCAAAGTCTAATCTGGCTTTCCTGTTCTTGAATGTTGTCAGTGGTTTGCACCTTGGTGTAGAAGAAGGCATCTCTTGACTGTAGATTTTGACAATGATACACCTACCTTCTCCAGAGTATTCTTGGAAAAGAATCAGAAAGAATTCTCCGATCATCCACTTTAGTTGTCTTCTGAGGTCTTCCAGGCCTTTTAATGTTATTGAACTCACCAGTGCTTTCTTTCTTTTTAAGAATGTGCTATCTCTCTCTCATAGATTTATGCTGTTTTTTCAACCTAATGATTGCCTCCTTCACTTGCATTGAGATCTTCTTGGACTTCATACTGGTAGCTCCCATGCTAAAGGCATGAGGACATTAAGGACATTGTAATGATTTAAATAAAATTATTAACTTTTAATTCATTAACTATTACAACAGAGTTTTACTTTCAAAGTATCGCACCAGTCACAACATCACTAGAATAAATAAAAAATTATGAGAGGACTTGCTTTACTTCTTCCAGTGATCCTCGAGAAATATGGAAGCTGTAATCTCCTGTTGAGATCTGAGAAATATGGAAGCTGTAATCTCCTGTAGGTTCTTGGTGGATCCGAAGAATCCGGATCAGGAGAATTCACTCCAGATATTAGTCCAATCCAGTTTTAGCTTTATTTCAAAAACATATTTGTAAATATATTATTAGTGGTGCACAAATGACACTACAGTTGTGCAATCAGCCATCAGAAAAGTCATTTAGAAATGTGATGTTAATACACCGAACATTGGGTTAGATTGTAGATGAAAAGACTAACACAGCAATAAATGTTATTTTAGTTTGCTTAATTTACTTTCAGTTACTATAATTAACCAATGTTAAATTCATCATTTACTGTGTATTTGTCAGTAGGTAATTATATATGCTTTGGGCTGCTCAAAATATATTTCTAGTCTTACACAAATAAAGACTATAAACATTTCCATTAACTCCCCACTGAACACTGGTGGAGAATGTGAATAGCCGAACCTTGCCAGGCCTACTGTGGTGAGTCAAGCCCGGGAACTCAAAAGGCATCTGCCCGAGCTATTTAAAAATTCAACACCATTAAACCCATTAAGTGAGGATAACACAGAGTTTTTGTTTCAGACCTGTTGCATAAAGGATCCCCTCCCTGCTGCCTAAAGCCCTACTGAGTGAGACAGCCTTTTAACGAGGGGGGGATAATCCAGCAAAACTCCCCCACTAATGGGCTATCATCATGCAAAAATGCCAGCTTGATACACATTAATTGGATTCCCACTTTTTTAACCAATTAATTGACCTGCATTGTCATGTTGCCTGGCTGCAGTGGGTTTCTAAGAGAGATCCCTTGTTTAGATTCAGAGACTCCAGTGGCCAGAGGAGTGGTGAATAGAAGTGGGGTTTAGTGAGATCAGCTCTCTCATTAAAGGCTTATGACATTTGTTAGAGTCAATCCCTTTGTTGAGAAAACAGTTCATGCTGCTCAGTTGAAGCCTCTACAGTGGGACGCTTGCCTGTGCTGACTTTCAGTTTTTACCTGGTTTGAAGCTTGGGTACCTCGAGGCAAATCTGATGGCTAAGAGAAAGTATTACCAAGAAGTAATGAAGTCTTGCCTAAATAGCAGTGACATTCTTTAGAGTTGTTGTTTTTCATACAACCTGTAGTTTTTGTATATTGTGATAGAAGAGTACATTTTTAATTACTTGTATGGACACAGAAACCAATGCACATTTCCTATTTAAAAAAAAAAACTGTAAGGAAGCATAATTTTTTACTTAGAGAAAAAACGTACCATAAAAATTAATACCATAAGAACGTTCATCAGTAAAACAAAAACTGGTGGTTGCTTCAAACAGGCACATCATATGAGCAGGTAAAAATGTTTAGCTTTGGGAGGTCATAACCTCAGAAAATGATTTACATACAGTGAATGGAATGCAGTCTGTTCCCTTTAGTCAATGATCCCCTAAAAGAAACAATATTTTGAAGACAACTCCTACTTGCCAATGTAAATTAAAGCTCATGGATTAAACATTAACCATGAAAACAAGTTCACAAAGAGCAGAATACTGGTCATTTAAATGAAATTCCCAAGAGGGTAGTGAAAGCCATAAAAACAATACCTGACATAAATTTTCATTATGCACTCAGTGATCTAGCTTTGGGTCTTCCAGACCACAATAAGTGAACCGAGAACCACTGGACACAGTATGTTCTATCAGGACAGTCAGTTTATAAATGTGGATGTGGCGTCTCCATTAATTGGGCCAGCAGAAGTTGATGATGGTTAACTCTGAGCCATTGATTTAGGGAGTATTGAACAGGTTGGGATGAACAGCAGCATTGATCTAACCCTGATCTGCATGTAAGAAGCTGATCTATAATCTAGATCATAATCTACAAGAGTCACAGAGAAACAAACCAATGGCAGGTAGAGGGTAGAAGGTAATTATTTTGATTTATCAAACAATTTAACCCAAATAAAACAGAAGCACTGGCTTGGTTTAGAAATTATTTCAAGTGTACATCAGCTGTCACTGAAACTATCCTTTGTCTGCTTAATAATAAAATAAGGAGAAAACTGAACAGAGCAAAGATAAAACATATGACCTCATACACACTAATGCCACTGCATTGGAAAACCAAGACCTATGTACAACATATCCAAATCTATTTCAATCCATCACTGTGAGTGTGGTGGTAATAGCACACATTAGTAGAAGATCATTACCTCTCGTTGTGTATTCACTTAACTATAGACAGTGGTTAGCATGAAAGGTGTGCAAATGGAACAGCAGATGTTGTTTACTGGACTGTTGAAAGAGAAAGTAGGAGCTTAAGAAGTCAATGCTATAGAAGTCAGAGGATTTATACGTTTACCTCTAGAATTTAAATTTGGCATGTTTAAATTGCATGTTAATCCATTTTGTATAATTCATATTGCTTAACAATTAGTACATAACAAATAAGCATTTCTTGCATTGCTAAATGCTTGAACAATTCCTCAAACACAGTTTCTGTATGAACCTAGTTGATGGTTGTTAACCTGAAATTAAAATAAGTAACCTTATAAACTTGTACCATGAATAAGGCCACAGTGCCTATTAAATCGATCTCTGAATGATCTCATTTGCTTTAAGTGAGGGTCAGAGGGGAAAAGGTCAAACCTTGAGATCTCTTATAGTTTAATTATCACAGGTGGCTACATTGGGTTTAATTACTGCACAGCTTAGTAGAGTAGCAGAGTATAAATAAGACTAAACCATGATTAGTACACTTAATTGTGGACATTTCAATTATTCACATATTAGTGCCACTGAGTTGTATGAAGTAAAAAAAATCTGTTTGATGTTATCTATGTGTAATCAAGCATAACTTCATTAATACACATAATTAATTGAGCACAAATTGTTGCCGTCATAATGCTACCTTTACTTTTCAGCTCTGACAGATGTGCTTGGCAGTAATTCCTGTCCAATCCTTCTTGGGGTCATGAATTAATCTACATGCCCTCATGCCTGTCACAAACTAATAAACACACAACTAATTGACTTTGCATGCCCCCCTCTCTCCANACACACACACACACACACACACACACACACACACACACAAACACACACACACACACACACACACACACACACACACGCACACAATCCACCCCATACCCTATCCTCATGCCTATTTACATGGCTGAACAAAGAAACACTTTGCACTAAATTCCACATAATTCCATATAAGTCTCAACAATTACTGAAATAAGAAAAAAAATGACTAAACTATAAATTCTACAGACATATAAATGCATAAATTAAAAACACAGCAGCTTTGATGAGAATGTGAATATGAATATATGTAGATAAAAATGCAGATAAAATGGAAATACAGAAAAAATTATGGAAAAAATAGAGAACGCCCCAGGGTTAATACACAATAATGCTAACTTTCTGGATTACGAAAGAAGAAACGTAACAGAACAGTGTATTTATTGGATACAGATTTATCATTGAACTTCACACACTGGAGTTCCTTGTTATGTGAGAGAGAATGAAAGCCTTTGCTCAGCATGAGGGCTGTCACAATATGTCACAATAAGTAAGGGTCAAGGGTAATGTACAGCCCCTTTCCAAGAGGGCTCTCAACATGGTAACAAAATCACATGAGCAACCTGACAACAAAAGAGAAATCTCAACTAAACTCCTTATCTGGTGTTAAATCAATGAATAGCCTACATTCTTAAGTTACAACAATGAATAGCCTACATTCTTAACTAAAATTAAAATCATTCTTATATACTTTCTCCTCAGGAGTTGGTATGTGGATCAGAAGATTTAAGAAGACACACACGCCAACACACACACACCAATCAGCCATAACATTATAACCACATGCCTAATATTCTAACAAAACAGCTCTGACCCATCGAGGCAAAGATTACACAAGACCTCTGAAGGTGTGCTGTAGTATCTGGCACCAAGACGTTAGCAGCAGATCCTTAAAGTCCTGTAAGTTGCGAGGTGGGTCCTCAATGGACTAGACTTGTTTGTCCAGCACATCCCACAGATGCTCAATGGGATTGAGATCTGGGGAATTTGGAGGCCAAGTCAACACCTTGAACAATTTGTCACGTCCTTCAAGCTATTCCTGAACAATTTTTGCAGTGTGGCAGGGCACATTATCCTGCTGAAAGAGGCCACTGCCATTAGGGAATACCGTTGCCATAAAGGAGTGTACTTGATCTGCATCAATGTTTAGGTAGGTGGTATGTGTCAAACTAACATCCACTTAAATGCCAGGACCCAAGGTTTCCCAGCAGAACATTGCCCAGAGCATCACACTACCTCCACCAGCTTGCCTTTCTGTCATAGCCAGCAGTAACTTTTTCAGCAATTTATGATACAGTAGCTCTTCTAGGGGATCAGACCAGACATGTTAGCCTTCGCTCCCCAGGCACATCGATGAGCCTTGGGGGCCCATGAACCTCTTACAGGTTCACCTGTTGTATACAATATATACGTAACTATGCATATGTAACAAAAAATTCTCTACATTGTATCCTAAACCTAATCCTAACCCTATCCTTAACTGCAGCAATTACAAAGAAATTATTTTACCTATTGATTTTTTAAAAACAAAGCTTATAGCTGTTATATATATTTTTTTTAAAAACTCTCTTTACTTTGTTTGGACTATCTCGTTTGGACTATCTTGCTATTTTTTCTGTTTTTGCTACATAGTCAGGACACACACATGCACACACACACACCTCACAGCACTACATAACACCTTGCCGAACCCCTTCAAAGCTCTTGGCCTTATTTGCTGGCAGTTAATGAACAGATTAGCAGCACGGGTTCAGCTCAGAGGAGAGTTCAGCACTAAATCCTTTAACAGGACCGACAGTCAGTGTCAGGTGGGTCCACACTTCTCCCATCATGCCTCTGAAATATGCCATGACTTGACTTGTGTCTGCATGATTGCCCCCCACCCCTACCCTCTTCCCCACGACCCTCAACCTCTTCTCAGCGACGTGAGTAAGGAGAAGGAGCCTTGAGGAGTTAGCATGTTTTAAGGGCTAAATTGGATACTTGTTGGCAATGTGCCTTCTCTTTGTTCATATTGTCCACGGCCATATTTACAAAACGGCATGGCAGGATCTTCTGAAGCACATCGTGCTGAATGGGACTCCCTCAGAAGAGTGGAGGAGACTTTCTAGAGCAGGCATACAATGAGAACTGAGGAGCTGAACGTCTGAGGGGGAGGCCGAGGGTCTGCCATTTGCGCCTGTTTTCATTCATTTCTTTAATATTCCACAGAAGGTTCTGCTTCAGAGAGATGGCCATTGTGCAATGCTGAATGGGAGACTGAATGGGTGTCTCTGCTTTCATTAATTAGGGCTCACTGCTGTTTCCGCTTCCCAAGAGAGCACCTCATTATGATTTCCTCACATTCTTTAACACAACTTAACCCCATTCCTCAGTTCTAATACCAAAGAAGTACACAATATGCAACACGCCTCAGACTGGTCTTGTTTTAAATGGTTTGCTGCTGTCATCAACTATGATCCAAGATGTTGTCTTTTCTGCAAAAAATGCTGAAAAAAAAATTAACTCTGCAAATCTTTCCAGGAAACATTAAAAAAGGCCATTCTTCTCAGATCCAGGATGGCTAGCAAAATTTAATTTGTACATTTAATATCATGACAGAAGGACGGGTAACTCACAGCATATGACAATATATTTGCATGTAAAAGTCTGACACATTGATCAGACAACTGAAAATAAACCAAGGCATCATCATAAAACAAGACCTTATCTATAGTGTTGAATGCAGCTTAATGTAGGTTTATGCAATGGATGGATCTAAAGGATCAATGAAAGCATTCAAGAGAAAAATTTGGATTACAATCAACAGTAATGTATGACACAACCGAAATGACCAACAAATAGAGAACCCACTCTATCAATTTCATCTTGCGTACACGCAAATGCCCAGAGTCCCATTCCTGATTGCTGAAGAATAATAACGATTCGTGACCTTGGGATCACACAATGACACTCTGTCGAAATAGTTATTAATGTGATGGTCCAAGTGTCACTTCCCCTGCAAAGCCCAGAGATACAAGGCTAATACTGTTTACAAAAGGCTAAGTGTTACATTACATCCAATGGGAGAAAAATCAATAACTGCCCTTTCTTTGTGATAGCATCTTTTTGAAAATCGATGACGCACACTACAAAGACATTTTTGAAATGCTAGTGGGATACACTTCATTGAAAATTGAATATACAGTATATAGAGAAAGATTTTTTTTGCAGAGGGATGTAATGGCATGAGCACATGCGGGAAAAATTGGACGACTGAGACATGTTGGAGGAAAGCTGATACAGCAGCCTTAATTTCACTCATTTAAAGAAAGCAGATAGGAAACAAAACAAATAGACAAAATCATATGAATTTCCTGAAGCGGCTTATTTCTGAAGGTATAATAGCCTTTTTCATCATGGTACATTCTTTCACATGAGGAAAAAGGATTTTTTTTTCCAGATAAGATTGCTTGTATGAAGGGATGGTTCTGAATGAATTAGGCTATTTTGCTTAAATTTGATTAAAAACAGAAAATAATACCTCCAGCCTAATGTACAGAGCACATAATGAAGTTCTTTGTCACCATATGAGAATCTTTTTTTATTTTGTAGAAATTGCCTCATATACTCCACTTGAGGCTTTAAGTTGAGTGCGCAGTGCAGGAAACATGAGCTAGGCCAGGTTCAGTATGAAGCTAGGAATCATTAGATTTTGATGCAAATTCCTCATTCAAATCTTACTGCAGACACATTGAGCTCTTTTGCTTGCAGCTGAGTGTAATGCTCAGAATAGACCCAGCTTTACTTTTATCAGAGACAACATCACCATGATAATTAACTTAGGATGTATTCCATCACATCACCCAAGCTTCCATAAGCTGTGGATTTTTGCTCTTTGCCCAATTAAATATATACTTTCTTAATTTTAACAATGCATTGCTAGAGTCCTGCCAGCAGAATCCTTCCCTCTGTTGATCCTATGCTGAGCCATGAGCATGGTTTGAGAGAGGGTGAGGGTTTCTTCTTCTCCCCCCTTTACTCCTCTACTAACTGGTTTAAGACTTGTAATTATCTCTTGCTGGGGGTGGCTGTAAATTGGATTAAAGTGGTGAGTTACAGCTGAGTGAATTACCTCCATCTCCCCACTTGGTGGGCCAGGCTTGATAAACGTGCAGAGGGAATGGATTTGGATTCATGTCTTCCACATGGAAAGAAATGAAATTTTCCAACAGAAGGAGCTGATGTGCTAGTGGTATCTGTACGTGCCATGTTTCATCTGCTCCAGCTCTTCCAGAAATGCAATTACCTCTGTTATCGGCAGCTAAATGGTCAGAGCTCGGCAAAGAAACCCACCTACCTGCCCAGGCCACCTGAGTGCGCTGTTTTACATAGCGCAGTGGCATGCTCGGTAAGACATACTATCAGCCTACTCCAGCAGCAGAGACCTGCATTTTTATTTTTTTTTGCAGTGCAATACTTTTTCTCTTTTTATGTAAACCAAATTGCATGTCACCTGGTTAGTTTCATTTGTTTTTGTTTTTGTTTTTTCCTTAGAAACCATCTTTGAAAAACCAAATTCTGATACTAAAAACAACTACTGTGCAGATTTAATACATCAAAAACTGTATTTCACAGGGTAACAAAGTAATCCTGTATTCCACAGATTTATACACCAACAGATATTTTACATTACAGTAGAAAGGAAAACAAGTGGAATAATGTGACATTATCCTTTTCATGGACTTGGAAACAACTGAGATACAGAAAAGTGCTGATAACTTTAGACCAGTTATGACAGACGTGTTAAAATCAACACAAAATGCATAATCTTGAGGGATTTCATTTAAAAGAAAGAATAGAGTGATTTAATGAGAGTACCAGGGAACTGTGAGTGACTGATAGGTCACTCCGAATGTAAAATTGTAATCCTGGAGTGAAATACTTTTCAGTCTTTAAGGACAGCATGGACTCTGGAGCGTGAAATAGTAAATCTATGTTTCTAAGTGCTGAGAACCACCTCTGCCATGACCGCAAAAGTCACATTCATCTACAAGCGCCTTCATTTACATGGAATTGCTTCTGGTCAAATGGTACAAAATGAAACAATGTACTATATATACTTCTTTATATTGATTACATTTCTTTTATTTCTTTTATTATACTATATAACAGCAGACTACTTTTATTATGAACTTATATCAAATATTGTTATTGTTTCAGGCAGGAAATGTCAATAGAGACAAATTTTATGTATACATATCATATATAAAGCATTTAAATAGATTTTACTTAGTTATAACTGAATGGTGTAAATATATCATATATAATATTAATTACTTTTAGATTACATATTAGATTGTATATGAATGTAATTGCACCCTTTGAACTATGAACAACCACATAGATGTTACTGATATTTTTCCACCGTGGACCATATTTACAATGCAGTTTGAGAAGTAAAATTTGAATAATTTCATACCTAATAACAAAAACAATAAAACATAAAATGGTAGAGTGAGGAGCAACAAATCCATAACTTGCCTATTGTGTGTTTTTTGAATTTAGCCAAAAAAGGCCAAGTGTTTCAGGTGGGCATTTCATGGTAGACTGGAAGATAAGTGCTGCTCTAGGGTATACACCTGCATCTTCAGTTTGCACTTACAGCCTTGCAAGGTCAAGAGGTTCATAGACAAACCAAACGGAATGACTTGCAATTCACCCATCCTACATAATTTTCTAAAAATAAATAAATAAATAAATATTTAAAAGTATTTAGTAATAGTACATTACATTAACCTTTCAGATAGAATGCCATTTTGAAAGATGTATGGAAGATATGTAACTGACAAATTTAAATTGCAAATCAGAGACAGACAGACAGTCTAACATTATCTCAGTCTGTCTTATTTAAATAAAAACATACAATTTAAAAATGAATGAATGAATGAATGAATGAATGAATGAATGAATGAATGAATGAATGAATGTTATCCCCAATTTGCTGAAGCATTGCGGTTAACTGTTTATATATATTTTAAAGTAACAGCTGCTCATCTCATCTATTCACAGGTTTGCTTATTGTGGTAAGATTAATTAAAGTCATGGGATGTCCTAGAGGTTGAGGAGGCTGGGCTGCTCTTCTTTTGATGTGGGCCGGCAGTCTGGTTGCTCTCTTTTCCCTCTCAAGCTCTGGAAAATATGGTAGGGAGTGTTAATTGAGGGAGATTCTTTGCCACAGTGGGGGTTGTGCTCTGTCATTCAAAGTGTTTATATAAGATAGCAGCTATTTGGAGACCTCCTCAACACTAATTCATTTACTATTAACCACAAGAAATATGACCGAGGAGAAATGTGAGGGTTTCTCTGAACATCATGCCAGAGATTATTCATTTGTTTAAAGTAATGTAATGAGCAGAATAAATCATGCGGATCCACAATCAAGAAGCGAATTTGAATAGAAAAATATGGCAATACATATTCTTTACATTCTTTACATATTCAATATGTGATCGAAACTGTTTGTCAACCTTCATGTTCAGAGGTTGTTTTTTTATTATTATTTAAACCGGGATATCATTTCATCTCTATCATCTCATCAATTAAGAATTTATTGTTGAGCATCCGTGCTATTATGCCTTATTGTATTTAGCGTAAAACAGAGTAACAGCTTTACAGTTGTTTAACAAATGGTTCACTGCAAACTTTCACTTAATGTATGTGAGCATGGCCAGAGGCATTTCATTACTTTGAAAATAAAGTGGATATAGAGCAGGCTAAAATCCCTATAGGAGTCGTACACAGCCTGAAAATGAGTCTGTGTGCTCCCGCTGTTTATTAGACAGTAGTCGCAGAGCTCTTTCATCTTTAATTTCCTGCTGTGTCATCTAGAGAGACAGATCAAACAGGGGACAAAGTGGCCCTCCATGCTCCCCCATTACAGATAATGACCCCCTCCCCCTACTCTTATCTCCTCACTTCCTCTCCCTTTACCCCCCTCCTGAGGACCCTCCCGCAAGGTGAAAGGAAAAAAAGTTGATGAAAGATAATTAAATTTCCCCTCCTGCACACAAACATTTAGGAAGGTCTGTCAATAGCGAACAGTTGGGGTTTATTTCCAGCACAAGAAAGCCAATTTGCACCCCACCTCACTTCACCTCCCAGTCTCCAAAAACAACATGAAAATCTACTGACAGGCTACAAAAGGATACATGTTAGGATACAGATTGGTTCTATAGTTGTGGAACGTACAGGTAACATACAGAAGAAATAGCTCTGCTGGATAGAAAAGTGTTTAATGAAAACCTGGAATGAAGTAATAGTAATAACCATAAAGAGTAGAGAATAAATAATATCACTCCATATTCTCTCTCAGTCACTCTAAACCACTTTGTCCCAGACTGACACATGGCTGTCCTTCCTCTCTAGTTGATTTTGATCTTGAAATGCTTGTAAATGTAATGACAACAAATTAAGGATGAAGGTGAGTGATCACAATGTGTCCAGCCCTCCCCAGCTGGCCCTTGCTCACGACTAATATGTTATGTCTTCCTGACTTATTCCACAGATCCTGATGAACTACAGTGGGGAAGAGGATGCACTGAGGATGAGTGCTGGAGGTCACAAGTCATGCAAGTCACAGAAATGCCTTATAACCTGTATTAATAATATTAATTACTATACTGACTATACTATATTTACTGTACTAATTAAAAATATTAATAAGTATAGTAATTGGTTGCTCTTTTTAGGTTAAAAAAAATAAAAACCTAAAATATTTTAGATTACAGAATTATTCTCAAGGTATCTTATATTAAGCCAACAATAAGTTTGTAAAATATTCCAAAAAATAATGGACTGTAATGTCTTTAATTATCACAGACCAAAGAGTTGAATCTTAATTTGGTTTTGCTTATATTTTTGGTTTTGCTCTTTTTAGCTTTAGACTTATTCAAATTCCTTTTTTAGAAGGAAGTTCTAGAATAAATTTCTTAGTTTTAGAAGGTAAATTATTTTTATTTTTAGTTTTAGATGGTATAATATTCAGTGCCTCTGTAAAATTGTTAAACAAGCAAGCAAACAAACAAATGGGACTTTTTTTGGTGGAGGCTATATGCAGTACCTCTTGAATAGATGTCAATACATCTGTGTTCTGTTGGTAGCTGGCAACTTAACTTAGTTTTATAATATTTTTATGCAAGACTAAGAAAGTGAAATACCAGTTTAAATATGTATAAACATGAGACAAGATTGTTTTATCACTCGTGTACATACAGCCTGATCAAGAGGTAACCAAGCAATTTTTTCGTCTGTATCTGTTACTGCATATTATTTATATTCTGTAATATTTGAGATGCAGATTTGATTTGCACTAACAATCAAAAGTTTGGACATGCTAGTCTGATTATATATGTTTTGTTGTCTTAAAGGCATTTTTATGATGGCTTATGGTTTCTGTTTTGAGGACAAAAAATAAATACTGAAAATAAAGTCCATCTATGAATCAAAAAGTAGGTTTTACTTACAATAAATTTGTTCCCTTTAACATGTAGTGTTCATTTAGAACTTAGAAGAAACAGTTAAAAGGTGCTTAGACTGAACCCAGCCCTGGTTTCCTTGTGAAGTTGGTTGAGAAGTTTCCAAGAGTGTGAGGTTTTTAAATACTTTTCTTGTTCAATAAATAATTCTATGTTATTTCCTAGTGCCATGTCGTCATTACTAAACTAAAATAGTTTTGAGACTGATAGTAGGTCATAAATGTACGGATGAGGATGTTTTATTTTACTTACAACTGATAAAAGCAAGTTAAATCAAGATGGAATAATCTGAAGTTTATGGGTTATTCAGACTCCACCAAGTTAAACAACAGGATACAGAGAATCTCTTCACCTTTGCAGTCCTTCCACTGTTTACCCTTCCAAACGATCATTGAATCAATCCTCTCCCATCACAAAATTTTAATGGGCCATCAAAATGATTCATGTCAATCAAACATCTGTTAAGCTATCCACGTGTTATCATCAGCACCTGCTGACCTTTGTTTGACCTCCATAGGTGAGCATAATGAAATAGTGTGTCTTCTCAAGGCTCCCAGGATAGGCAGTCCTAAACTGTTTACTTATGAAAATAGATCATGGAGAAGGCCAGACTACTTAAACTTAATTTCTTTCCAACCCCCTATCTTTATTCGCTTTCAATAAAGCACCCAAAAATCCTGCACAGGGGACAGGGAGGTGAAATTTCTCTCATCCAAATGGATTGCAATTTTCCTCCATTTAGCACCTGAAGGTAATTAGCTTGAAGAGATTGCAGAGTGAGCAACACGTTCATGGAACATTAACTCTTGCACATTCTCCAGTTGCAGGGAATTAATAGGAAAGATTAAAGTTTAAAGAGAGCAAATGCCATTACCGCACAAACCACCTCTCCATGGCTATAACTAGCTCTCAGTAAACCAAACCTGCTGCTTCTCCTCCCTTTCCTCAAAATCAGTTGACGTTAAGACTGCGGAGAATAAAATAATACCTGCTATCTGTGATTGCGTGTCCAGGTCCAATAGCCTGCAGCTGATTTTCTTCTTCCTAACAGCTTTTTGCATGCTTTTTCACTTCGAGGACAGGTTTTGCTAATTAGTATCTTGGCATTCGTTAATCTGGCCAGCATGCTGAGTAAATGCACATACAAATTCAATTTAATAAAAGAACTTCATGGTAAATTATCAAGCTCAATAACCCATATTCTCATAATTAAACTGTGCATGTTTTCTGCATTTTTATTTTATTTTTTATTTTTTTTATATTTCACAGTTATTTTTCACTAAAAGATCCCACAGCAGCTGGACTGCTAAAGTCACTAAAGGCACCTGCAATGTTTATTCACCCCAACTGCGTTTTATATGTGTACTTATTCATAATTATATATAGCACATCATTACTCATCACTAGCTACAAACAAACATACAATACTTGTTTAGTGGTGCATTTATCTCTCATCCCCTCATAGGAACGGATTGCAGTTGCCAATGAATTTTAGAAGCCACACCATTCACAGATTCAATCACTGCCTCAGAAATTCTGGGTGGAAAAAAACGAAATTGAGACATGGTAGAATTTATTGCCCAGAAAATTCCATTCTACTATCTGATTTGAAAAGTCCAGTCCTCCTAGCTTCAGAAAATCTATTTTCCACATTTTAATACCCCACGTAACAGTCTTCATAATTCATTCGACTGTGTTAAGCGCAGTTTTATTAGATCTGAAACAAATTTTGGTGGGGGATCCTATAGGTCATTAACCATGGAGTAATTTTATCCTTGTTTCCCTAATGACACCATAATGGTGAGTGAATTTCTTAACTAAAGACCAAAGAACATTTTGAAGGTCAGCTTCATCTGCAAGCTCCTTCAAGCGCTTCTCACAGAGATTGGAAAAGCCGGAGATTTTTGAAGAGTCATTAATAACGCTAAAGCTGAAAGCCTATTTGCGTTCTCGCTTTCTACCTTTTAATTTCATACTCTTTTTTCCCTGTTTCTGCTCCCTCTCTTCTTTCCTTTGCTCCGTTCCCCAGTTGCCCTCATGCAGAAAGAACAGAGATTTGGGTGAGGGGGGCTAAAATGGCAGTGCAGTCACATCCAGATCCCAGATGTGACGCCGCAATCATTTAAATTTTATGCCTTTGTTATCACTTTAATCATTTTCTTTATTCGTTTTGTTTCAGTGCTCAGGGAGAGATACCTGATAGGGTAAAATACCAAGGGAACAATTTTTATTTGGAATGTGGTGCAAAGTCTAATTAGAATTTGAATTTTGCTGAGCCTTGAAATGGCCGGTGCTTTATCCTGATCGCCTTAGATATTGTTCCAAGTCAATCACTTGTCATTGCACGGCATGCTGGGAAGGGTCTGCTAATCAACTCTATTTTTAACACTTTTTTTTCTGCTGTCTTAGCATTCCTGTCCATTTAGGCATTATGTGAGGATGTTCTGAGAGAGTACTTTGTGTCTATTTTACATTTTCATTTTAAATATTTTCAGGGTTATATTAATTTAATAAAGACATACATTTAAATGATATAAGTATAAATAAATATAGCCAGTGATTCACTTGTTGAAAAAAAAAATACTGTAACATTAATAGCAAAAATAAACATTCATATGCTTTATATAGAATTACATGCACCCATGCTGACCTCTACTTAATCTCATGCCTCCTTTTCTATTGATTAACGAAAGAAATAAATGGCTTCCATGGAGAGGGTGTAAGTTGTGCTATCAGTGTTTTTTGTCATTGCTTGTCAGGCTTAATGTGTGCCTTGGGAGGTGGGAAGCCTCAGTGAGAGGCCATGGGCATTTTATCCCCAGGTACAAAAGGCTCCGGGAAAGAAATTGGAGCTGACAAGCGTTAACATTTAGAAATGTACCAATAAATGGCTCTTATGTGGAAATATGCTGGGCATTGTTGGTGCACCTTGTGTGTGTCTTTGTCACAGAAGTGTAAGCTGGATTGGAAACAGAGAAGCAATAACAGCCTAATTCAGCCATTGCTGCCTAGTGCTGCTGAATGGAAAATATCACATCAATTATATATACAGCCTGTAAAAGAACATGGGGACGTACATAATAACATGCACTCAATAGAACATTTGTCAAGTTTTTTTTTTTTTTATGAGTATTCTCTAACGCTAACTCAGAATTACACAGCAGAACCTTCACCTAGACGTCACAGGTTTGTACTGACTGATAAATGATATAAATTATATCAGTGCATTTATATTCTAATGCACCTTCCAATTCTCAGTATTTGCTCCTAATAGCAAAAGACATTTTTCCCATTTCACCTCCAAGTTTAATTGGAAAGTAGTAGGGGCAGCTTTGAAGGAGAGAAAAAAAATACAATCTATGTGACAAGATGATCGATTACCTGTAAGTCTACCTGACACAGAAATTAGGGTTTTTTAATGATGAGCTGCCTCTTCTTGCACATGAAATTCAAATTCTCGGCAAAGTCTCCCTAGCAGCCATCACCTGTCTTCAGCCTGTGCGTTGCCCAAACACAGCTACTTTGTCTCTGTCACCACAGAGAGGACATTGTTTTCACCAAAAAGTGTTTGTATTAACCAATTTCACACAGCATCCAAGACACATCTCATTGAGTCCTGCGTCAATGATGGGTTGAAGAGAAAAGAAAAAAAAAATCCCACAAACAAAGTAGCATGGTTTCTGTAGGGGTTTTTTTATTCATAGGAAATACAAAATACTTTTTTTTTGGATAAGACCTCATTTAAAACTTTAAAAATGAGAAAAATCTGTAACAAACAAAAAGATCTCTTAAAAGGAGATAATAGAATATTATAAACACAACCCTGAAAATCCAAATAATATTGAATAATAGCTGTTATTCATTAGGCAGTGGCCATGTATGTACAGAATATGTTTGTGTGACCTTGATGGGAAGTAGATCTAGTGGAAAGTTCTACTCAGAAGTTGTGATTCTCAAAAGGTCTTTTACACTCAAACTCTTAGAGCAAAAGAGCCATATTACTAATGACAAACTTCCTCCAAATTAAAGCTCAAACTTTAAGTTCTGTCACAGGAACGGCTTTAGCGCCTTGTTATGTGGGAGATGTTCATTCAAATATTTAATGCATTTAATTACTGGTCGCCAGCTGTGTTCAGTGATTTAAGTTTATGGGTTTGAAACCTGTTAATTATGAAGTCAAATGCATAAAGCAATCTCCGGTGGTCTATATTGGATGCAGACAGTTAAATTTACTTTAGTGAATTTTCTGCAGAGGCGCAGTGTACTGCTCTCCTCTTCATGCGCAGTGAAATAAAGGTATTCAGTCACAGCACATATGCCATAATACTAATGTTAATTAAAACAGCTAATCACAGAGCTTCTTTAGAGAAGAGTGCTCACAATGTCTTGTACAATAAAGGAACATACACGTTCACATATGCATGAAAGGTACACATGTATGTAGTATTGAATCGGCATCATACCAGCACAATCAATAAAATGACTAAATAAACTACTGAGGCAAACAGTGGACAACAGAGGACAGTGGTCCACCATGGACATTTTGTGAATATAGAGATATTGAGATACTTTCTAAGCTCAGGATTTTGTATGAATGATTTCTTATTCTCATTAATGGTAGATTTGCATAGCCACTGTGCATCATTTGCAAATCTGAGCTAAGTCTGAGCTCCAAACTCCTGCACTCTCAGGTAAAACTATACTCTACCTATCCTTGTAGCTGGAGTGGTACACTCAAGCATACATCCTTTGTAGCTTTAATATACAATTTACCTAGAAAGGTGCATGTAGCATGCTTTTAAATCTTACTGTAACTAATTATGATCCATTTATGTACCTTAACCCGTTAAAAAAATACATTATATCCACAGTTCCAGGTGAAAGATTCATGTTAACGATACATAAGACACAAGATAAGGTCACAACCCCAGCAACAAGGAAGGTACTGTGTTTTTTTTGTTTTTTTTGGACAGAGCATAAGTACTGCTCAGAAATCAGCTTTCCGAATCTTTTCTTGCTTTGTCCTTATCAAACCACTGACAAAGTCTGACCAGTAACCCGCAGCTCAAGGCAGAATGTGTGTGCTTCACTCTAAGGGCTTAGTCTCATTAAGAGGGACAACAGTGAAGAGTGACCAAGCGTCCAAGACCCCTGGGTATCTGTGCCAGTCTTGCCTTCTGCCCTCAAATGTGCCAAGCTGCACCCCATGCCTTCCAATAATAATCCCTGTGTGCATGGTACTTAATTCCACAGGACAACACAAACCCTCTTAGATGTCCTGACAGTTGAACAGTGAACGGTACTCATCTATACAATGATGTGTGTTGGATGTGTTCGATGATGGCTACGTTAAGCACGTTCTGATGTGGCCTGCTTTCTCTGGTTCTGCTTGCATTATTTGCCAAATTGACTCGTGAATGCTGGTTGGTAACAGGCTTCTATAAATATAATGTGTTCAATTTTTCTTCTCGCTCTCTCTCTATGCCACACTTTACTCTTTCCCTGCTTCTTTCCAGCTGACTAGCTGGAGACTGGACTAGGACTGATGATTCCAAAAAGTAATTCCATTAAATGTTTTTTAAAAGCCGCAGGAGCTATGGTATCATGGCCATTATTGATGATATCATTATTATGTATAGGATCTCGCAATGAATAATAACCCATTATCTTTCATTTTTCCTGTTTTTGTCACTGCAAGTTGGAAAGGTTAGGTAATTTATTTTAATGTGCAAAGTGTCAGCCAGCACCACTTCCATGCACTAGTCTCCGACAAATTCTACACTTACAGGCATGATTGTTTTTTCTAAATCAACCCACATTTCTTGAAAAAAAAAACGCTCGCCATAAATTACCTTCACATCCTAATTCAGTGCTCCTCATTGTTTAACCATGTGTGTTTGCAACTGGAGGCTTAAAAACATGCTAGAGTTTCTTGAACTAAATCTCTCAATATGCACTGTGCAAGTATCATTCACAATACGTTCGACTTCAATATGCCAAATGAACACTGCTTTAAACAATGGTGAAATTCCTTAGCATAATTAATGTAGGAAAAAAAAACATTTTTGCATTCGCAATGATTTTATTATATTTGTATACTTCTGAAAACTAAATTATATTCTTATACAATGGTTATGTGGAAATGTTAGGCTAAACACCAAATACATAGAAAGTTGCTTATACACACGGTAAAAATGGATTTATACAGCCCTAAAATGGTAAAGCTGCATTTTTGGCCTAATGCTTTGGAACAAGAGGAAAGATGGGAAAAGGTCTTTCTGAGCATATATAGTGGGGGAAAAAAAATCATCTCGCTTGACTGCATTTAAATTTATACAAACTCCCTGCCATTGACAGTGATAAATGTTACACTCTATTCTACAATATGTTTAATGCATAGGTCTGTGGAGTTAAGCTTTCTGGGCTTGTACAATGCTGCTGCCTCCGTACCACTCTGTGTTACATCAGATTCACTTCCATTAAAATGCCAAGTGGCACAGTGAAGACAACAACACAATATGACAAGGAATTTGTTTACCTGTCCTGCTCTTCACCTCCACCACTCTTTTTTGTGTGTCCTTCTCTTTGTCAGCTATAAAGTATCTGAACCTACTGTAGTATATACTATTAAAATATCCAGATTAATTAAGTGTTTAAGGCAACAAACATTTTATTTGGGTTTTCTGCTTAATTTTAAGACTAGGAGTAAAAAAATATACATTTTATTGTTTTTCATTCCTCTTGAATGTCCCATGTAGGAATCAATAAGTTTGTGAGAATGGTCCATGCCTTAAATCCAAGACCAGTGGCACATCACTGTGCTCTCAAGAAGCACTATCTCAACCATCAAACATGAACATCTCAGCTTATCAGTCAGCACAGAGCACAAGAGCAATGCACACAGTTGCTGAGTGGAACGGTAAAGCCTTTAGTCTATTCTGTAACTGGTCCAAAACGTAAGTTCTGTTTTTTTCCCCTTATACTTTCCAGTGCTTAGCTGTGCATTAAGGAAAGCCTCTTTTTGTCACCTGGGCTAGAGGGAACATCAAGGTGCAGATCGAGAGACACATTAAACTCCATACACTTCACTAATACCCAGACTTCTACTCCAGTCAGTCTTGGTTAATCAGCAAAAAACAAACCTAAACTTATATACTTCCAAATGTAAACATGTCGCATAGGCAAAAATAAAGGCTGACTAGAAAGACTGACCCATGTTGTCGATTTGCTACTTCACTACAAACTCACACACGAAAAACATCTTGTCACAAAGATATATAGCAGCCATGGACTGAATGGAGTAACCCAACACCAGTAGATGTTGCACTATACAAAACATTTCACCCACTGGTGAAAAAAACAAAGCTAAGTGTTTTAGTTGTAAATAAGGCAAAAACATTAATGAAAGTAAACAATCACAGAAACTAGAGATGCTTTCATATATCTTAATGCTCAGTGGAAAAAAAAGAAGGTGGCAATAGGGCAAATTCCTCATCATTCTAGAAATTTAGTGGCGTCTGTATTACTGTTTCTTAGGAAGGCCCTCATAAATTGTGTTAGCAATGGAAACCAGTTGTGGGGGAAAAAACCTTTAATGCCCTTTTTCAATAAAACTATGCAGCAAGAAAATTTAAGATAATTTGACACGTTAAAGTGCATGGTGTTTTGAATGTCAACTTTTAATGACATTGCTCTGAAAATGTCATGCAATGATGCTGTGGCTTCTTTGTACCATGAACTCTATTTTCAAGACTTTGCTCGACAGACCATTATAGTCCCACAAGCAAACAAGCAGAAGAAGGGTACCTGTACAATCACTGTGTTCTTCCATTTTATGATCCATACAATAGCTCCAGGAGAGAAGGGTTTCCAACTTACTAGGACCATTGTAAAGGCTGTAATATGTAAACAAACAGGCTGGAACTTGATATGATTTACAGTGCTCCTGGGTCTGGCCTGTCATTCCCTAACCACTGAACAGGCCGGGGTGGCCAGATATTTCTGCACCGACAGTTTGAGCACTTTCGATTTTATACCTCAGCAATTTTTATAGCGTCTTTAGGTGCACAGCACATGCCAGCTATATCCTTGGGAGGGAGAGTAGAGAATGGAGGGTGGGAAAAAATTGCAAATAACAATAATGCAACAAAAGATTATCAGAGAGGACTAGACTGCTGGGTCATGTGCCTGGCTGGCTCTGTGTGGCTCTGTAATTGGAGGAGAGTCGAGAGGCGGCTAATATCCCGAGTCGTCTCTCGCCTCCCCTCCAGATTAAGTAAGGTAGAGTAACCAAGCCTCGGAGAGCCCAAGCGTCTGTGCAGGGCTGTTGTAACTGATACTGAGCTGCTCTAATTAAAGATTTTTGATTGAGGGAGTAATGTTTAATATACAGCATATCTCACTTCTCCTGCTCTTTGGGGTAGTGGGGTGGGGGGTGGATGGGTGATGGAGGTAACACACTATTCTCTTATCTTACCAGCACCCCTGGGTGGAGCCTGCTGAAGGGTGGATGCCAATCTTGTGCCACTCCTATGAGAATAATGTTGAGCTCAGCTGCAGTTTTTCAGAGATATACTAATGGATAAAGCTTCTGCTTTTGTTTTTTCTTGCTTGTTATTTGTTTGTTTTTGTCTAAATACCACTTTTGAACTTACATTGATATAATAATTACATTTCCATTTTGTGCAAGAGATGTAAACCATATAGATGTCAAATTTGATTTCACCAGCCACCTATTTTCATTGGTTTAAACATGCAACATATTCAAAATACCTTTCCACTTAATTCCCAGTTGACATGGTGGTAGGTTACTGATCCCATTTTTTGTCTAGTGAACAAGGTTAGCTCTTTCAATTGGTCTATATTGTCCCCCATTACTCATTTTCTGTGTAGCAAATCACTTGTGACAGTCAGATTTTGACAGTACAGAAAGCCTAGCCTTGGTCATTAGAGTTAATATTATATTTCTTTGGCAATCCCTCATCATTTTGGGCCTCATTGACTATTTTTCTTTATAAGATATTAAGTATTCAAAGCTCATTTACATCCTTATTTTTCAATTTGCTGCTGCAGTAGTTTAATTTATTCCATATAATTTCTTTCTCTGAGAGGGACATTAATCATTGCCTGTGTGTTTTAGCGCCCCTGGGTTTTTTTTTTAATCAATAAAATAAAGGAATAAAATCTTCTCTTTGACTGTATCCAGAGATGTCTTGCTCATTTGTTATTGTCATTCTTTTCGCTGTCATCTATCTATCTATCTATCTATCTATCTATCTATCTATCTATCTATCTATCTATCTATCTATCTATCTTTGATTTTATGCTCACCTAATGCGTATTGGATCATTTGTGTTTAATAGTGGAGTTATTTTGGCATAGTCTAATTTCTCCCTTTTTTCCACCAAAGAACTGAACTTATGGCTTCATACTTCATAGTGCACAATGGGCTCAGTAACTAATTTACTGTGAAGTGACAGGGCTAATTTCCTCTTTAATAATATCACTTCCTTGGTGTTTTTCAATGAAGGAAAGATGGAGTCTTGTCTGATATAGATATATTCCACCATGTAATTTAAAATTTGCCATTTTTTAAAAACCACAGTACACTAACATAACTGTGGTCAAGGTTTAACGGTGCCACTTTCTGAAAAACGTAACCATTTCAAAGAGGAATGAACAAGAGTAAGTTTGCTTATATTATTTATTTATATTATTTATATACCAAGTAGCCTTCCTGTAATGCTTTTGGTAGTTCTGTATTACTGGTCTGCTGGCCTAAATACTTTCATCTTCTTTCTTCCTCTCCTTTCTTGTTGTTTCTTCATCCCTTTACATTCATTTTATGCTTGGCTATTCCTTTGGCTATCAGTGTATTAATGCTGGGGCTTAAGGGAAACAGCTTCTGGAAGATAAGCTCTGCAGTTGACATGTGGCTGCTTGCAGTTCATACATCACTCCCCCCTGCTACCACCACCAACACCAGCACTATTACCACAATTTCCAAATCCAATTAGGTTTTTATAGTTTTATAGCACAAAATTTTCCTGTATTATTTAACTCATAGAAATCGGGTTTATTTGGCTTCAAGTGGAACATCATGTTACATGTCTTAATTTGCTTTTGTGTCTTCTGAGAACCTTGACCTTTGAGTGTGTAAGGGTTGCACGGGTGACACAGGGGGAAGGAGGGGTGGGCTTGTGTGTACTTCGATACATAATGCAGAAGGACCATAATACTTTGTGCATGGCCAGTCACAGGCTGTCTAATCACGAGGAGAAGACCCTCTGTCTCACTCCATAAACCCCAGAGAGTAAGAGGACGGGTGTGGGGGCACAATGTCACTTGTAAATCCCAAATTAAACTCAACTGCCCAAAGCTTCAGTGCATAAAAACAGCCAGCCCCCTCCGTACCTTTTTCCCTTTGCATATACATTCATGACAAAGATGGGACAGTTGCTCAGGAGTCAACTGTGTCAAGGTTATTCGATGGTTTGTTTGATTGGACCTTGGTTCTGGTTAATCTTCTGCATGTATTTTTATACAATATACAGTGCTTTGCAGTCTCCCTTGTGCAATATGTGTGTCATGTGTAGATGATGGTAAACAAATTTTAATGGTAAAACTAACTAAAAAAACTAAACTAAACTAATGGTGGTGCACACTTAGGGAGGGTTTTATTCAGCAGCCTACAACTCCAGCCAGAGAGTACATGGGCTAAAAAAGAAATCCATCAAATTGCATGCAAGCTAGTTCGAGCTTGCTAAGGGAAATAACCTCCTTGAAGGCAATCTGTTCATTAAGATAATGTGTTAATTCCAATTAAACTAACATTAAAATGGTCTTCATAAAGAGTTTAAGTCAGCATTTTTCCTAACTTGCTCTTTTAATTACATAGTTCCTCTGCTGTCATTAAGGGTATTAAAAATTCATTAACGAGAATAGTACAGCAGGCCGGCAACAAATCAGCCAAAATTTGAACTAATGTTGTCAAAAGATTATGGCGATCTGTGATTTTATTTGAGTGACAATTTATTACTACAGAGAGTCGGAGGATTAAGCATCAACCTAGGCATCAACAGGTTCATGCCTCACGTCTATAAATGTCGTATATTAAATGGAAGAGAAACTTAAAGAAATTTAAATTATCTGTGTGCACTGATGATTCAGGAGTTTATATGAAACACGTACTCATTTGTACATTTACATTTATTTGCAACATCAAATTCCCTAATGCTTTTCCACTGCAGCCTATAATGTCTCTGTCAGTTATTTTTTCCTGTCCTAATTTGTTTTCATCAAATGTGTTTATGGCTATCTGAAAGTGCTTTACAGCTTTGCTATTGAACCGTGCTGATGGAAACAACTGAGTCCACAAATAGCACAAGACTGTGTACTGTTTTTTTTTTCTCCAGAAGATTCAGACATGAGTCTGAATTTCACTATTAAACCTTTATTTATCCGCTATGAGAACTGCAAAGATTCTATATTGTACTGTAAACGACATAAAAAAAAGAATCCATTTACAAGGGTGTGGTGAAATTGGGTCATATGCGCAATATTATGTTTGCGATTCAATAATTATTGATGGTACTCACTGAAGATTAATCTTGCAGATTTTCTATGTCAAGTGAAACCCTGATATGCCAGAATAAATAATTGCTCTACTGTCATTTGTATAATACATAGTTAGATGCTGTAGCAGGTGTAGAATTTTTGGCACTGGCACCAGAGTGATCACTGATTTGGCAAGAATGTTTTGATTAATTGCATAAATACATATTAAACAGTAGCTATCTAAGCAGTGAGTGAAATCAACCACAATAAATCATTAAATTCAATCTGCACAAGAGAATTTCAAGTAGAGACAAGATGATATAACAAATGTTGTCCCTGTGTCTACAGACAGAGATTGTGGGAGTTGGACATTTGTCCTCAAATGTATTATGACACTGACAAAATTGGACAGTTAATAAGTGCCTAATAAATATGTTTGATGAGGTCAAATGTAAATTCATGATATTAATCTGACTGGTGAGTTGTGGCCTTTAAATTTCTAATGTAAGATTTCTCCTTCAATTCTGAAGCATACCCATATAGTAGACATTAGCTTGGAACATATATCATCTGTGTTTCTTAAAATACATGTCTTCACTCTTGCAGAGGAAAACAGAAACCATTAGACCCACCAAATCAGACAGTAAAGGTCCTGTGACTCCGGTGCTACTTCCCCTAATGTCTGCATTTAGTCATCCAATCCCAATCAAAATAACAATAATGGTGATTAATGACGGAAGTCTTTTTCGATGGTGGCAGGCAGAATGGGACACACAGCACTGATGCTACTGATGGGCTCTTAACATGCTGATTTGACTCTGATGTGAATTAGAGTAGAAAGAGAGGGCTCCCTGCCGGGTCTGTGGTTAGAACAATTTCTGCCACTTACACACACGCACATTGTTAATGGCCTTTTCACAAGGGTGCCAAAAAAATGCTAATAATTATGATAATGGGCTTCTTTTTATCACTAACCAATGCACCAATGCGTATCCTAATGTTTGTGTCAAAGAAGCTGTACAGTGGCTGAGCAGAGTGGCGGCATGAATTAGCCTTAATAATCTCAACAAAGCCTTATTAATTTATAGAACTAGAATCGGTCCTAGACCACAATCAAAGATTTGTGAAACACAAAGCTAGTTACAGTGTTAAGGCACTTCTGAATTGGCCTGTTAATTGCATATAATAGATTAATTACAATTACAATTTCGAGTACAGAAAACAAACTATCACACCAAGTACAAAATGAAAATTAACCATGGTTGAGTACTCACAAAAGACAGTGTCGCCTGTTAACAAGTTGTGGCTACTACAGAATGAGAAGAATGCCAACAGAAATATAAACAGAGCATATGCTGTGTAATTCTGTCACTAAAGATGAACCTCTGAATGCACCATCCTGCTCTGAAAGCTGAGGAAAAACATAATGTTGCTACATTATTAATACAGCCTGCTCTGTTGTTAATCCTATCTGTGTGGTGTCGCCTTTGTATCGACACCCATTAAAATATTTATAACGATCTAATTAATTGGCATCAGAGGGATGTTTTTGTGACAACAATGTAAATTAAGCTCTAGATTATATTAAAATATTCAGCATACTAAGAGCATGTGTACAGGTTTTCGAATAGAGTTATGGAGTCCAGAGGCGCATTATCCAAACTCTATCCTAACCTGTTTATTAATACATGACTAATCCTGCATGAGAAGGCAATGCTAGGAGCAGACCGTGATGAGAGATGCTTTTTGGCTGTTGGTAATTGGTCAGGTACAGCGGTTTATTTATTTATTTATTTTGATTTTCAGTGAGCAGTTGACTTGTTATTGAATCTCATTATCTTGTCCAGTGGGGTCTCATTACTCACCGAGAGTAATCTGTAATGATGGGCTATCATCAATGAGCTGAGGTGCATTGTGTCATTGATTACATTCCACCAAACTGCTCTGGAAAAACACGCTCCCCACAAGGACCCCCTCATGTGCTACCGATTCAGGCACTCACTAGCCATTATACATTTTGCCTCACTGCTTACTGAGGGATGAATGTCTTATTGATCTAGAATCTGGCTGGCTGTGAGTGGAAAGAGAGCTCCTGTTTACATACAAGCTGGGTTTAATTGTCTTGGATTTAGGCTGCCATACCCCAGCCCTGCTGCAAATCCATCAGGTCTGACAGGTCCATTATACAGCCACTTTTTTACAAATTTTGGCACCTCATATACTCCCTAATATCACTTTCAACTAAAAACACATTCATAAGAGTCCACAGAGCTGTGGCAGTAGAAACAGAAAGCTTGGCTGCATTTATCTGGGAGAGTTTTATAAACACAATTTGTTTTCAACTGTCAATCTATTTTCAACTTATATTGTTTTTTTTTTTTAATGACACCCTGGAACATTAACACTAAGCTTAAGCATATATTTTTAATTAAGAATATTAGAAAAGTTTAGGGGTCTGCCAATTGTCATTGACATGATATTTTCCAAAAGGCAGAGAGAAATGTTGCTCCAAAGGAAACAAACTTCTTCAGTGCACAAACACCATACTGGAAAACATATAGATGAAACATGAGGAAATGTAGACTACTTTTAACTGTATGTGTGTACTACCCTTGTCATTTCTGTTATTCTAGAAAAATTCAATACTCAGCATCTAAATTTTGGGTGTCCTCCACTATATCCCATGGGCACCCTAAGCTTCATGCTCCCTATAAACAATACACTGACTGGCTTATCTACTCCATATGAGACAGGCCACTGTGCCTGTAACAGAAATAGCCATTTAAATGATTTGAGTGGTGACAGCCACTGGGAGCTGAAGAGGGATTGTGTTGAGCAAACAGACCCCTGAGCCCAGCACGGTCCCTGAAGGCTGCCTCTAACCCTCAGGCAACACTTGACAACCAACTTGTTTCAGTATGGCTTTACACTTCAAAACATATTGGCTTTGTAACGCTAGACAAAATGCTAATTCAAAGAATTGTTAATGTGCTATTTTGTGTAAATGTGTGCATGTGGAGCCAGGGCATATGGGAGTTAAAGGGAGCTTGATTATTCATTTTACCACAGCGTTTGCATTGAGCATTTTCACTGTGCCATAACTGATAATCTTTGTTAATCCATTACATTATTACATTCTATAATAAAAATCCAGTTAATCAGTGCAAAAAAAAAACTAGTATGACCCTCTACTAAAGGAGTTGTGACACAAAAGTATTTATTTACTTTTGAATTCTGCTTCTTAAATATTTCCACACAGAGGAGAGCCAGACGAGGCAGCCCACAGAGACATGACTGCGTGTTGCACTGGGAAGTATTCAAGTCATGAAACACCACAGCATGCTGTTTGATGGTGTCACAAGGTTAGATAGGCAACACAGTGGGCACAGCTTTAAGCAGAATTCCAACGCCTGTTTAAAAAGCGACCCCCAACTCTTTTGACATAACCTTTTTTGGGAGGCACTGGACAAAAGCCATCGTTTCCTCTGAGATATCCTGTTAAAGCCATTCTGAAGTCGGCCGACCGTGGCCCTCCCTCAAAGAATGGAGCAACATTATTCAGCTTCCTCCTTCTGATCCTCAGCCTACAACAAACCATGTAATCCACAGCTCAGTGGCCATAGAGAAAGAGCAGGCACAGAATGTCCCTGTCACACGCTGCAGATGGGACCGGCTAAGACACAGAAACCAGGAGGAAATGTGGACGGAGCCTCAATGACATGTATTACATTTGTTAAATTCAGAAGTACTCTGCAGACTGAGTCTTTGGGAATAGGGAACTTTTCAATGATTCAATGTTACTCTAAATGTAACAGATATGTTAGATAATAGATATAAAAGATATGTAAGGATTTGTTTATGTATGTATTTATGCACTAATTTCTGTTTGTTTAATGTAAAATTATGAAATCAAAAATTTATGGATCTTTATCAGTTACAGTCTTCTTGAGGAAGGTCTTTGATGTGCTGATCCACAGGGCTGAAACTCCACAGACATCACACAGGGCCTCCATTTGCAGCAGACAGACTGGCCTGAGCCCTGTGTATAATTAACACCCCCAACAGTGATATTAAATAGAATCTCCCTCAATGGTGATAGTGATAAACCCAAAGAAAGTGGGGGAAATATCCAAAATGCATATCTCAGGGGCAAACGTGATAGGATTACAAAATGAGCAGCTTGAAAACTGTCTTGGCTTTGATGAAGAAACATTTAATTATCCCCCTGTGGAAGAGATCCCCTATTGTTTAGAGCTAATTTGTCCCTTTTGGCTATTTCCCTGGCCCAAAGGCCTGTCAGTCTCATGTTTCTATTCTGCTTCTGTTGTCTGCACCTCTCACTTCTACCTTGCAATAACACCATTATAACTAAAGACCTGATTGAATAAGTCCATTATGACACTACAGAAAGACGTTTGGCACAAAGCAGACACTGGGCCAGTAACCAATGATTTCTCAGTAATTGGTAAAGCCTGATGACGTACCAATATGGAACGTAGCTAAAGTCTTTTTGAAAGCGTCTATTAACAAGGACATAATTTTGTTTATTTAAGTGCTATAGCAAGGGCACGGATCTCAGAAGAAGATGAAAGAGAGCCAGGCACTCCCACCAGAAGGGATCAAGCAGGTCAATTTCCCCTCACTTTGTCCTGGCCAAGGGTTTGAGTTCCCTCTTCCACAAAGGCCACTATTGGGCTGGACCATGGACTCAGCCTCTCAAAATAAGCCTTCTTCTCTATCACTTGATATCTTAGGATAATAGAAGGCAATAAGTGTCTTCAAAGCATGCCTCCCTTTTCCTACTGAAATAAGAGGAAACACTCCCTTCCCTGGAAAATAGCATCCAAACAGAAATGGATACAGCATAATTCTTTTAAGCAACACAAATCAACTCTCGATATTATAAAAACAACTCGTACTATTGAAAAGATTAGGTAGTGATAGAATTAAAATGTAAAACGTCATGCAAATAAAAGAAAATAGAATTACATACAATGGTTTCAAAATAAACACCTGAGTGCTTCGTGTCATAAAATGTCATGTGTTATATGAAAATGTCATGAAGTGTTTCTTTCTTTAACAGTCTGCAGCTCTAAATATTAACAGATTACTGTGGCCCAAATGTATTGTCCATGAAAACAATCTGCACTCTACATCTCATCATATGGTCTTTCTCTCTGTATCATTTCTCATCACGTTTTAACAATACATTCACATTAGCCCTGACAGTGGGTTCGGCTCACATTTAAATGCAATTTATAAGAGGCATATATTTGCATAGGGAATTAAAATTAAGAGCTAATTATGCAAATAAATTATGGAATGGAGGGCCTGAGATGCTTTGCTTTTCAGTTATTATCTCATTTTGTGAAACAGTAGTCACTTGATAGTGCAAAAAGCATTGAAAGCATTTTGATGGAAACCCACACAAAGGTGTTAAATATTCAAGTGGTATTTAATTACAAAAAAATTAGCAGCTTATAAATTACATGTGCTGCTTCTTAAGTACAGCTAAATAAATTCCCTCCCAGAGGACTAAGGTTTCGCTCATACATACCCCTTAATTCATTTTTCATGAACTTTGAAAGGGAATCCTTTTGTAAGGGGATAACTGCAAAAATACCTCAGCGCACTGGGTCAGAGAAACTGTCTGTATTATTGAAGGTTTTTGGTCAGCATTGAGTATCACATTTCTTAGACACAGACTGGAATGTTCCAATTTTAAATTGTATAGTAATAATAATAATAATAATAATAATAATAATAATAATAATAATTATTATTATTATTATTATTATTATTATTATTACAGACATTTATAATATATTAAACATAGTGCAACATATTATCACATGCCAAAAATAAACAGTGTCTGTAAGTGTGTTCCTTCCCCTCTTGTTTGACATTGTTTCCTCTTAACCAGCTTGTGATTGTGGGGGAACTAATTTATATTTCATTCCTAGCATTACATCTGTCCGTGATGAGAGGAATGACAAAACCTACTTGACTTGAACATTTAAAGACCACATCATAAAAAAGTTATCACATTAATATTTACAGCTGTTCCCCTCTGCACAAATTGCTGTTTGCAGTTCAACACAAATGAAGTTTCCAGGAGATTTAATGTCACATAGGACTGCTGACGCTCAAAAGCAAACTATCAGCTCCCAGAATGAGCAAACTACAGCAGACTAGTTACACACTGGCCTCCTCCAGTAGGTGTCCTCACTATAACAGTGAGCAGTCTGTCTAAAAACAGCAGACATGTCTGTGTGTTTGCACCACATATGACTTTATATTGTATATATCCTTTGTTTAATAGGTAGCAATTTAACACCATGCTATTAGAAGACAGGAGTCATTGATTCTGAGTTGGTAGATGATTTTTATGTCTGAAAGGTCTGTTGGCATAGAGTTGTAAATGAAAACCATATAGTGGTAAGTACATACTCTGACAGAGAGAGAGAGAGAGAGAGAGAGAGAGAGAGAGAGTATGCAGTGATGCTGAAAGCTGCTGCCTATGCTTCAATATTTGACTTGGGTGATGAGAACACGTCTCAAAGAAATGATTTCATTTGTGCTGATCTGCAAGATTAGAAATGAAGCTTAAATGAAGCAACTCTTTGGTAAAATGAGGATTTAACAGAGATTATAAAATCCGAGTGTTCCACACAGTATATGTTAAAGCAGTACCAAGGAAGATCTGAATATCACATTCCTACTGTAACTTGTAAACTGAAAAGGTTTTATTTGCATACTAAAATGATTTTATGTTTTAATACTTCACTCAGCTGCATTCTTAACATTCAGAGTACACTTCAGTCAGTGTAATTGACTGTGATCTGATGAAAAGCTCCACACAGTTGCTGTGATAAATGAATTCTATTTGATCATTTTGTGGAGCTGTGATTCCTCCGTATCTTACTTTCTTTCCACCTGTACAGTGATCTATGTGCTGTCAAACAGCTCTGATTATAAATAACTCTGCTGTGTGCCATTGTTAACGTGGCTCGTTCCTTGGCTAATTTCATAGGTTTACTTTCAGGAATGAATCTTCTTAATCAAATCCATTCACCACAACTCTATCGAAGGAAAATGTTTCTGTTTGCAAAACGAATTGGCTGATTATGTGCATAATCATGCAAATAAAAAAAAAAGGAAGAAGAAAAGGGAAACAGGCCTATACGACTATGCCACGAGTGTCGAGATCATTTAAAACATTTATATTAGGAAATGAGCATCTCCATCAAACAGCCATGCCCATTTACATTTTTGCAAACAAGTCAATTTGTGAGTAGCCCATATCATAAATCAATGACAGCTGATTGTAGTGTTGGTGGCAACTGATGCGGTACAGAGAACAAACATTGCAGCATTAATTAATTATTCAATATAGCAATATAATTATATATGTGAGTGTAAAGATAAAATGGAATAAAAATTGCATTAATAAAACAAGTCTTTATTGTAAAGTAAAATGCTTAGTTAACAAGAACTTTTTTTTCTCCATAGGAAAGAGTCGTTCTGTTCCCGAGATCTGTATGAATCAGCGTGTGATCTGAGAGGCGACAAAGACCTGAATGCTCCAAGATGTTGGAATGGAGATCAGTGACAAGCATCCCTTTAATGTAAGAGCAAAGCAAACAGAGCAGGTGCAATGTGAGCTGGAGAACAGCACAAACAGCACTTCAGCCAGGGCTGTGTAAAGTCATTCTCAGTCGTAGTCATCACTAAGAAAGGGCTGCAGGCTTCCTCTGTCAATTCCCACTCCTTTGGGTCAAACAAACAGCTCTCCCAGAGCCAGCTCAAAGGCTAGTGTCTGAGCAGCCAAGCTGAAAATGTCTCTTGTCCTCTGCCGCTATGTATGTGTTTCATCTACCAGCTGCTTGGGCTTTGTCAGTGACAAAGAGCTGTAGTATGAGGAAGCATCATATTTATTGAGCAGATAACCCCAGTGTTCTCACAAACCTTTCATCCCTCCACAACAAAGTGGCTTTGTTACTTTTTTAACAATCCACATTCACAAGTTGTGTTGTGGAAATAATCCCAAAGGGAGAGGAGTGTGATGTAAAAAAAAAAAAAAAATAAGGAAACATCTCCTGTGCACTGTGGACCAGCGCTAACGCAATCATGTGACTTTGGCATAAAGCCTGATTCATCATACTATTTGAAGTGAGTTAGTTTTGTTACTATTTTTTTAAAAGATGTATCATCACTCAGCAGCTTTTATGTGATTAGTTAGGCAAAGATCTCTAACCCTTTGAGGCATTTCTCTCACACACTCACACACACACACACACATACACACACACACACACACACACACACACACATTCAAATGGCCACACTGTGTAGGATTAAGAAACTGGCTTGGAAACAGAGGAGGGAACAGAAAGACAGCACACCGCATGTGGGATGAATGAGATGGAGGTATTCTTCCAAAACAATGATTCTAATAAGAAGGAGATTTCTGAATAAAATAATTCTCACTAACCAAAAAAAGCATTAATAATGCCATTTTGTTTTATGAAAAGCAACATTGTACTAAATATTATGATATCGTCATACATGGAAAGAAATGAATAACGTACTTCACAACACCCAAGAATATCCTTGGGGTCTGAAAAAAAAATGCTGTTAAAAAGTCCGGTGAAAAAAAAAAAATCACAGACGTTAATAAATATGGTGATAATGAGCCCAAAAGAAAAGCCAGCGTAAAAATCTAATCATAATCAGCACTGAATTACATTTGGATTCTTTCTTATGTGATTTGTCAAAATTGTTTAGGTCACACAGCTTAATATAAAAAAAGATTGAATTTAAAGGCTTATTTGTATGTAAAGGATGAGTCCAGGCTGTACATAAATTATATCTAATGTTCTTGATCTGAGTAATAACATGCATGAAAGGTGGAACTAGGTCCTGCCATTTACTTCACATTATCAAATTGACTACTACATTTACAGAGCTGACAAGTCTGATATTGTCTGACAATTAATTTCTTCATTAATGCCGGACTATGTGGCAGCTATGCAAACAGATCATATTAGAGGACAATACAACTTTAACAAACAAAGAAAGGAAAGCGCACCATCCATTAATGACAGATTATAAATCATATAATCTCTCAGGCAGGACAATGAAGGTAATTAAAAGCTGCCACAGAGATATGCATATTTGCAAATGCAGCACATTTCTTTCTGACTATACATTTACATAAAGTAATGGACTTCTTTAAGAATCCTTTTTAATTATTTTAGCAAGTCCCATTAGTCAGAAAGCAAATGTCTTCTCTTAGCTAAGATCATGCCCAAGGTTGTCAATTTCAGAGTTCAACCTATTACAAATGCATTTTCAAATCTATATGGACTATCTAAAATTTCAAAGAAAACACATTATACTAGTCTCATGTGCTATTAATAATGAATCCAATCAAGTAAGATTATGCGATGATAAAGTTAGTAAATCCTAAAGCCTGGTTTGTCTTTGTTGATGTAATTTTCACTCGAACTATATGCAGACGTCTTCAGAGGAAAGTTCTCGTGCATGTACATTCAGTCACATAGGCCAGTATATTGCAGGCTCAGCACTGGGTACTCAGACATAGTGGCTTTCCCTTTGAATGCCCCTCAGGCTTTGCATTATTTCTTTGCATCTTTTCTTTTTCCCTCTTTTTTTTCTTGTCGGCTCTGAGCCCTTTGAGTCAGTGGCTGTGGGGTTTTTGGGGAGGGTGGATGCCACGCGCTGAGAGCCCCCCAGCTCGGAGTGCAGCATGTCCCTCAGGCTGTAGGCCTGCCTCCAGGGGCTCTCACAGAAAAAAGTGAAACCAATAGTTTATCCTCTAGCAGCAGGGCCTGCGGCACGCTCTGAGGGGGGGCATTGTAGCACATTACCAAGACAATGCTGCCATATGGGGAACAGAAGGAACTCCAACTTGCAGCCCACCAAAAGCAAGGCAAACAAGCCAGCCTCATATGCAGAGCAGTGGTCACTTAGGGTTAGCTGTTTTTAGCATAACAACAGGATAGAAAAAAGGAGTCATTTTGTTGCTATTAAGTCTTATTATTCCAGGGAGTCACAAATTCATAGGGCTCCACCATATGAGTGAGGATAGGGTTAGGGGCCCAGGCTGTGTAAATGACAATAGTGCTTTGGTTACTTGGGCCTTAAATCCTACCTTAAATCCTATCTGACATAGACACTTCTCTCCTTTTTATCCTCTGTGAAAATAAGCTTAAAGGTACAAAGAGGAGGAAATGAATATATAAGATGCTGTCTGATTCATTCAACAGGACACTGTTTATCTTCCTGGTCTTTCTCAGTGAAGTGAAAGATGTAAAAAATTAAAGTGTAGACAGAGAGCGTACTGTCTATTCAATCATCTGAATGCAGTGAGCTTAACGTTGCAGCTTAAAACTGCCACCATATAGTGTACTCTTACTGTGTGCAAAAGCAGAAGTCAAACCTTTCTGGTAAAAGTAGTAATATAAGCATACAAATAAAAGTCATTTATAAGCAAACTTGCTTGCTTTGCATAATAAGAATACACACAATTTGTACATCTTCTAAGAGAATATAATAACAGTAATAAAATGATGTTTCTGTAAATACTGTAAATCAGCACTATTCAGTTTAGTTCATCAGAAGATAAAAATCTCTACAATCTCCAATCTCCAATAACAATTACTACTCGTACAGATCAGGTGAGAGTACGCACACAGTGGAACTAATAAATGTGCCCTCATTTTCACACTGAATCTCAATGTGTGTGTAAGGACTACTAAATAAAGTAAGGTTTAATAGCAGGAAATCATGGAGGGAGGTTCTGTGGCTGGGAAAAAGGAACTTAATCATCAGTTTCAACGTTGTCAATAATTATTGCGCCATCTGTCAACAAATGAAAATGGACTAGACTCATAATCTACCTCATGATGGCTTGAAGACACCATGGGGCCTAGTAAAGAACAACCAAGCATACTGATCCTCAAACACCAAGCTCTTTAAAACACTCATGCTCTTGAATTTGATTGAACGACGTTTGCTATTCTTATTTGTCATCTCGCATTCAGAGAAGGAAAACTGCAATTATAAATTATAGCTAAAATATCAAGTAGACTCTAGCTATCACTTGTCAAACAATACATGGATTGCACATACTGACTTACAGAAGAATTAAAAAAATTGTGAAGGTGCATTTCACTATCTTATGCCCTGAAATTGCACATGTGAGTTCAAGCAAACACATGTGACATAATTTTAATGTGTAAACACGTGAAAAATTAGTATGTGAAAATAAAATAATCCTGTCATAATTGGCAGTTGTAGCATACACAAAATAAAATAAAAGAGCATACTCGCTGTGGAGGAGAGGATCTGTGGCACTCATTACAATAATACTAATAAAAAAAAAGTATCGCAAAATATATGCATCTGTTCCTCTGTTTTGTATTCCTGCCATCAACATACTAACAACGGCTGTTGACAAACAGCTGAACAGTGACATAAGTCTGGGTTCCCTTTCCTGGCAATTCTTACTTTTATCATTGAACGCAATGAGCCAGTCTACAATTTATGCCAGCCTGAGTGTTATGAGTGTATTCAGAACCTGGTCACACAGCCAATCTCCTACTAAGGAGCAGCGATAATGTAATAATGCCTTTCTGATGTGCAGCCAGTAATGGAGCTGAACACCTCTCATTCATCTAACACTACCTGATCATTACTTGAACAAAATAATACATTACCACAGCTAAACAGCTCGGAGTCTGCAACTCAATCTCTTAAATATACGTCTTTAATATAAGGTAAGAGAATTGTGTGTGTGTGTGTGTGTGTGTGTGTGTGTGTGTGTGTGTGTGTGTGTGTGTGTGTGTGTGTGTGTGTTCTCATTGGGAACAGCTGCACATAGTGTGCCAGTGAGTCAGTGAGATATACAATGTGAAACACTCAAGTAAAATGTGGGTTTAGTTAAGATCCCTGAATTATGCAACAGCACCGTCAGTTCATTTCACTCTTTTAATTAGCAGCAAGAACTTAATGACAGTGGCAGATTTGGATAAATCTCATGCCAGAGACGGAGCAAGAGTGTTCAATAAGAAATGGACTGATGGTTTGGAGCACATTATAAGTCCCTGAGCACACACATTTTGATGCCTATGGATGCTATGTACAATGAATCAACTTTAATACCTATTACCTATAATGAATATAAAAATATGAGCGTGTTGTATGCGCATACACTGCTTACTCATACTGTAACTAAACACCACTGCAACCAACCTCTTTTCATGTGAGGGTTCACATTGATGGAACTAATGACCTGGCTTTATTTTCTCCATCACCGTCCTCAAAAAGATTTTCTCATAGCCAGGTATGGTTTAGTAAGGCATGGACAGGAACCTACGCAGGGACCCGGCCTGACTCCACCACACGTGAGCCAATGCCACTGCGTCCCACAAGCCAACACAATGCAATATGAGGGTTTGAGTAGCCTCAGTGCAATGCAGAAGGCAGTCTTACCTCAGGCAACTGGCTTCTTGATGCCATTTTTCCTCGCAAACTCATCCACCATTGTTATAGTCCAGCTCTTTAACAAGCTCTGACTCAATGGCCAGCAGTAGCAGCATGTTGAGTCTTCTTTGACAAATTTTAGTTCATTTTTACTGAAGGGAAAATCGATATTTTGTTTCGGGCTAAGGTTTCTTTTCATTGACTCATTTAGTGTGGGTTCCAGTTGTCTACGGTTCATTTTCATCCGCTTATCTAGCTCCAGTTCTTGTCATTAATAACAGTGCTGTTAGCATGGAGCCATCTCGTCCTCAGACTACTGGTTTTTGTGGTCATTTTTTCTCTCTCTCTCTCTCTTCCTACTAGGATTTCCTTGTTAGCAATCCTGGCACTCTCATAAAAATGATTACACACTGTATCAGGAGAAAAATAATCTGCCTCTATCAAAAACAAAATCTGGACACTACTCATTATCTACTTAGGTCAATGACTCCGTAATCATTACTCCTATTATATCTATAACAAGACATAATCCTAAGCCGTACCACATTACTGTAGAGCTCTATAAACATCCCCTTGCACTTGCACAGTCACACTCTATCCAAGAACAGAGCAGTTTGATTTGGTTATGGTCGGGTGATTGGGCTTAACATAATCAACTTCTCTGGGAGGATTTGGATGGAAACATTCTCGTGTGTGTGTGTGTGTGTGTGTGAGAGAGAGAGAGAGAGAGAGAGAGAGAGAGAGAGAGAGAGAGTTGTGTCCAACCAGCTGCATAAAGCTCTGGCACGTCCTGCATAAGGCTCAACAGAGCATCTCTGACAAATGGCGACAAAAACACAGACTGTTTATGTGAAAGAACTTTGTGTGGCATATATAGCTGCAAAGAGACATGTAAACATTTTTTTTTATTTTTCAGATAGTGTATGATGTCACCACTGTTGAGGAAGCAAGTTTGAAATTTATAAATTGTTAAAATACAAACTACTCATGATTTAAAATAGCTAAGCTACAGCCAAATTACCCTTTTTTGATAGAGTAGCTAGCTAAGAAATAATGCTAGCTACACTGAAGCTAGTTTAGCAAACTCAGAAAATCTGTAGCATTTTCATTTTCTTGTGCTGCTAATCTTTTTTGCACAAAATAATAATTTACTTGCTTTGTACAGAATATTCCATAACAAAGACATTTCTTTTCTATAAGCAACAGATACAGAGAGGGCTAACGCTACTACTCTTGGTTCAGTTTGTTTCTGCATATACTGTATCCGGCTAGCTAGTTAACGTTAACAGGCACACAGTAATCCAAAAAAAGAAATGTAACTTATTAATGTAGAAAAAAGTAGCTAGTTACTGGAAAAGCTACATTATTCTGAAAAAAGCTCAGCTACTGCTAAGCTACTAAAACATGTAGTTAAGCTAAGAGCTGTCTGGATGTTACAAATCTGTCTATCTAATAAAGTGCCAAATAAAGAAGTTCTGTAAATTCTATTCTTATAGTTCATTGCACTGGCTTTATTTGGTTACACAGTTTATATATAGCCTAAATTTTAGCACAAAGCTTCCTTGTTTGGCGGCGTCATGAACAAATAAGAAAAAGAAAAGTGTGAGAATCGATTTATTTTCTGAATATAAATAAGCAATGAGCATCTGATAGTTCTGTTTCTCACTGGAAAGGGAGGACTTGTTTATCTGGTAGAAAAGAAATCAAAGCCACTTGTCATTAATGTCTAGCAAAAATGGGTCACGCCAAAATATTTGTGTGTGTGAAACGAGTTTGATCAGTGCAGAAGTTCAGCACTTAAGGGGAATATTGCTAGCCCTGAACACAGCTTTCTCTCTGCGACTCGTGGGTATTATCAGGTAAATGAGGTTGTTTTTCTTGTTCAGTTAAACAGTAGTCCAGTTTCTTTGCTGAAGTGTTTACTCATTAAGTGTACCTCCTGTATGTCTATTTGATGCTTGGTCATGCTTTTATCGTTTGTGTTCGTGCCACATAGATTCGATTTTAGCTCATTAGTTATTTGCTTCTGTTTTTAGCAGACAAACGTTGCAAAATACAGACTAGTAGTCTTACATTTTTGTTTAATATTGTAATTGTCACACCTCCAAATTGCCTTAATTGTGTTACATACACAGGGGACTGTTAAAAGTCCATCGCAACCTTGTGACAGTTCACAATCCAGCCATGAGGATGATCTAAATATGTTCTTCTTTTGTCAGAGGCATGCACAAAGGCTATCTGAAAAATATATATATATATAAACTAGACATTTTGCTAAAAAGTGTTAATTATCCCTATGTATGGAGACTTTTATCCTGTATATTTAATATATACCTTATGTGCCTGATTTGGCATGATGGCTTAATATGTTCCCATTTTTTTCAAATTACACATGTCGATAATTAACCCTTGAGTATAAAATGTGACTGATTAAAAAGTCTGAAGGTTCTGGTGAGTATTCGCTACTGATCAGCTATGTCTAGGGCAGTGGTGGATCAATGGTTAAGGCTCTGGGTTACTGATCATAAGGTCAGGGGTTCTAGCCCCAGCACTGCCTTGAGCATGGCCCTTAAACATCTCTGCTCCAGGGGTGCTGTATAATGGATGACTCTGTACTCTGATCCCAGCTTCCTAACAAGCTGGGATATGTGAAGAAAAGATATTCACTGTGCTGTAATGTACATGTGACAAATAAAGGCTTCTTCTAAAGCTTAATTTAGTGGGAATTTAACATTGGATTTAAATTCAGGATACCTGCAATTAGTTTGGTTTCTCCTCACCCTCTAAGTGTCCTGTTTAATGGACGTTCTTGGATTCTACTGTTGATTTGGATAATAGCATCTTCCCAGTGAGTAAATGTAAACGTGCTGAATAATAAAATATTACTTAGTGTCATTTTAAAATGCAGCATTTCTCAATGTGAATTCTGCACAGTTACACATTCACACTGCTCTAACACTTTATTACACTTATCAGACAATACTTAAGCCTTTAATATGTGGTAATAATCCAGAAATCACAATGAACAGAGCAGAGAAATGATAACGCGCACACCGCCTTTCATTCATTAGGACATGATTTAGATAACAATCAGATTGCGAGTGTTTGAGGTCATTTTAGGTTCCAAATCCACAGACTATAAAGAGATTGAACTAAACTGCTAGTCTCAGTGTTAGACACACTCATAACTACTCACATTACTTGGATATGAGAAATGAATGTAAGCTTTTTTGCACTGACCACAAAGTGCGATTGTTCATTCTGTGATTGTTATCTCTGTTTAAGAACATTATTAACAGTATGATGTATCTGAAATTTATTTACACACCTCATTACAATGATGTGGACAGAAATGCATCAGAGGAGACACTGTGGTGATTCAGTTATTCTGCTTATCGCTATCATTATTTAATTTAATGATCTCATTCACACGCTTGTTCTGATTTATCACTCGCACCAGTCACATCAAAAATGAGTTTAATGCCAGGTTCTTTTGATTCCTGTTTCTCAGACATAAATGCTTGTTTTTAGAGAAGGCGTTCAAACGAACAAATCAAGGCTGCAGCTTGTAAGCACATGCACGTGGGCCCTGATGTAATGTTGTAGGTGCACATCTTGGTGGTTTTTGTATGTTTAGGAATCTTTTTTTGTTTTTTAGTTTCAAGTGAAGGAGCAGTTGTTGGACAGGAATTGTATTTTTTTAATGCCTTAATCAAAAGTGGAACTGTGTGCAGCGTGGGAACTCTCACATTCTAGTTTTCTCAGGTAAACTTGCCTCCACACTGAGCTTTTAATTTAAGAATGTTTAGGCCAAAGTCCAAATTGGCAGCAGAGAGAAAGATAAAGAGAGATACATATGAAGACATTTGGCCTTGTTTGAACAGATGCGAGCTTATGCTGGGGTGTCGATCATTATATCATTATTATTCCAAAGCGTGAGTGAATTCTCAGATCAGAAGGTGTTGCTTCATTTTCTATAACAGCACAGGTCTGACAGTAGTTCCATCTGGAATATAAATGATAGGTTTCTATTAATGCACTCGTTGTTTCTATAGTAACAACTCACTCACTCACAGGGACTTGAATAGCGGATGCTCCACATCAAGAATAATAATAAAAAGGGTTTTAAAATGCTATCATTTAAGAAGGTAAAAGCAGATATTTGTTAATATCACAAAGTTTGCTGTTAGGAGATGTTTATTTAACATTTACAGTAGAATCCTCAGGTGTCGGTGCTTTGCAACAGTCAGTAAGTTTTCTGCCACGGGAGAGTCTGCAGGACTTTGGGCTTTCCGGTTTCTTGGTAAGATGACAAGTCGCTAGCATGACATCATGACATTATGAGTTTTTCTCGTATTAACTTCAATGAAGAGAAGAAAGAGAGTCTGGTGAGGGAGCGTCTATTTATGGCTGATATAGCGTAAGTGATAACAGGAACTCTCATGGATGTTCCATAACAATAAATGTAACTATAAATGGTTAAAAAGCATGACATGTCTATCATTAATCAAATAAAAGTTATAATCATTGGCAAATGCTGTGGTAGAAGAGGAATGTAATAATTCATGATATGCTATTATTAGAAAATAATCAGCTTTGGGGTTGAGCGTGCTGTGGCCTTTGGCAGTACATGAGCATACTAACAGATTTCAGATTATATCCTGTGACGGGCTGAAGATTTTAGACCATGGGAGTATTTTTCCAGCTGAAGGCATTTATGTGATCTGGCAAACAAAACTTTGCCCAAATTTTGTTCCTTTGTCATTAATACTATGGTTAAGAAAGTGGTCTTCCATTTCAACCCATTTCAGATTGCTATATTTGGTAATAGAAGCAGTATCATTCCTCCGTGTGTAATACCCTTCCCAATTCTGTAACTCACGTTCTTTGTGTGGCCTGAGCTTATCTAAACCCGGTGCTGACTCCAAAGAATGCTAGCACAGCCAGTCAAAGCTGCGGGACTTATTAGCCTTGTTTGTGCTGGATAGCTGATAAGTTTGTTCTCATTTACAAAGCAAACATAACTAAGAATATGACACTGTTCGGTGTGGAACATTAAAAAGCATGCGACGGCACATGCGGTGTACTTCTGATGAGGTAAATCTGTATATAAGGATAAGATTTCGACAAAATGTAAATCCAGACATTAAACACAGAGTTAAAAGAAAAATCTCTGAGTTATTTTAATGACAAATAACAAACACATGTAAACAGTCTTGCCATACCCTCTTTATAATATTTAATAATCCCATAGTATACAGTGTGTGAAATTTCAGATTTCAGATTTCAGTGTCATACATAATGCCATTTGAATTCAATTCAGTTGACTTTTATTTTGTATAGCTCTTGGAACAATAGACATCGTCACATAGCAGCTTTCCAGAAATTCAGAAGTATACATTTAGGTCCGTAATGACCAATTCAGAGGTGAGAGTGGCAAGGAAATCTCTCTGAGATGACATGAAGAAGAGTGGAACACATGCTCTTTTGGGTGACATTGGATTCTGGGATTAGAAATCATTACAGTATACAGGTGTAGAAGAGTGAAGACGAACAATACTAAGTGTGTTGAAAGGATTTTCAGTATAAACATGTAGTTAAAAAGAGCCCAGATGAGCACAGGACAGTCTTTATGATTACAGCAGCAGTTCTTGGTACAAGTCTACAGCATCCAGAGATCATTCAGTAAAGCAGAAGTGAAGTGAGGCTTGGACAAGTCTTCAGGTTTTTCTAGATCCAAATATGAAAAACACACACCATTGGTGCACTGATGGGCAAATAAGGTATCTAAAATAGTTCTGAGTCACAGAGCATACTGACAGTGCGCATTCGGGTCTTTTATTTGAGTCATACATTAGTTGTTATTTGATGTAAATGAAATAGGATTACTGAGACGATCAGGGCTGGAATACAAACCACACTACAAAACAAAACAAAATAACACAGCATTATAAGCAGGAGTGAGTAGTGTGTACCTACATGTGCATAAATCTAAATTTTAAC
>CM074947.1:14216757-14305150 GCA_037577455.1 Pangasius macronema
TTGAGATTTGTGTGTGTGTGTGTGTGTGTGTGTGTGTGTGTGTGTGTGTGTGTGTGTGTGTGTGTGTGTGTGTGTGTTCTCATGTACAGATAAATACATCCATATGTTTCATTATATTTTTACTAAATTCATTTTTAATAATAAAAAAAAAAAAACTCAGACCACATATTAATTCCATTAAAAAATCAAAACATTATTTTTAGTACATTTCAGTTTGGTTTTTTTTTTTTGGCCAACCTTCAGGCAACAACATCCATGGTGGCACTTCCCAACAAGGCACGAATATCGGTAATGAACATGGCTATTTTTTGGAAATGATGGTAATTTGTATTTTCCCTTCTGGTTACATGACATAATTATGCATACTAATGTATTAATTGATCCATTTAACACCAATTTGAGTAGATATTAAACCAGATTTGTGCTTCTGCTGAAATGAATAGAATATTAGGAAAAATGACTATAATCATTGCGTATCCTAAGTAATGTTAGCAAAATGGAAGCCCAGGAAAGTTGTTAACTAGTTGCCAAGTTTTATTTTCTATTCTGCATTCTGACCGGATTCTCAGTGCAGGCCACTCGAAAAGAGAAGCAAGTTACAAGGCATCCACTCCCAAGACTGCGACCTGACAGAAGGGTTTATTTAGTCTGTCTATTGCTCTGCATTTAACCCACATCATGCAGTATTGCAAAGAGCAAACAGTTTTTAATAACCAGAGGGTGTCAGACTGCTTCACAAGTCAGTTGACTGCTGCAGCATAACTAAATACCAAGGAAAACAGCATGTCACTGAGACATTTGACATGGTGAAATGAGATTAGATGGAATTCATTTCTAAGTGGAGAAAATTACAGGCATACTCCTACCCCCTGCACCCTGGCCCAGCAACGAAGCCAGTCAGGCATGAAAGCTGACATGCTCATGGAATGACCTAACCACTACTGCCACATCTATGGCTGCGAAGAAAACAGCATAGTTTCAAGATTCGGTGGTGGCCTATCACATAATGTTATTGGCTGTGCTTATATACGCTACATGAACCTACATTTATAAGAGAGCGATTCAGAACTCTAGCAAGTAATGAAATGGCTTAAGTAAAATTGAGCATTGAAAATTTGCATTATATTTTACATTGTGCTTCTTTATACCACAGTGTTTCTAATTTATCAAACCTGATTGGTCAGAAGGTGATTGATTTTCAATAACAGCATGGCTCTTCCAGAGCTTCCAGCTGTTCTTCATATCACAGGTTTATATTAATGCACTCTTCTTCTTTAACATTTAACACGTCATCATTTCTATACTAACAGCTCATTCACAGGAACTTGTATAGCATAAACTAAGAGTAACAATAAACAGATTATTTAGCAAAGAAAATATGCTTAATCATTGATATGGTGAAGTTTTCTGTAAGGGGATGTTTATTTATCGGGTTTGTTTAACTTTAACTTTTGGTTTTGTAACTATAAACAGTTATATATAATGTAATCATTGACAAATTGCTGAGGTATAGGAGCAATAAAACACTTCACTATAACAGGACACGCTGTTATAGAAAAAGAGTTATCTTTGTGTCGAGTCACATTATACCACCTCACCGTTTATTATTTTCCTATAAAAGCACACCCCATCATGCTTTATTCCTTACTTATTTTACAGGTTTTACGAGTTGAATTTCTTGGTAAGGCCTTTGGCGCTGAAACAACTGATCAAATCTAAGTGCTAGGAAAAGACGTCTTAATCCTGTCCACTCGAGAAGAAAGAATCAACATCAATTCACCCCTCGGGGACTTTCTAGAAGGTAAAGAGGTTAGCAAGTTTACTTGGCCATACAAGTAGTGGTCTTTGCGAAGCAGTAATAATGAATGCTAATTATATAGCCATCTGGAAGGTTTGCAGTGTTGTGTAGACATTTGTTCATTACGGAGTGGTGAACTTTTTTACCCCTTCTCAGCACTTTCAGAGACAAAAGTGGATAATAAACCACACTGTAACTAAAAAAAATAGATAGCACTAAATTATGAATGCAATGTAGATTAGCAGTGCATACTTTGCTCCTGAGGCTTTTGAAGAATGGTTTCTTGACTGAAGAATGGTTTACCAGTTATATTCTCCAGATCTGACAAATTCAAAAATTTATTATAAATGAAGAATACCTGGATTGCAGAAACATGATTTTTTTTTTTTCTGAAATACCTTAAAAACTTCTGAGGCTCATTGGGCTAACAGCATTAGCTTAAAGAGTTGAAGAGGAAGCCAATAAAATCCTCATGGATGTTTGCACACCAAGACTGCAGCCTGTCAATTGACTGCCCCTAAGAGGTGATCTGCCATTACTGAGCCATAGGAAACAAATGAGGCTATTTCCTCTGCCAGCTTCCCATCTGAGCTGTCAATACTAGCTCGCACAGGGCGAGATGCTGAGAGAAGGCTTTTCCATCTCAGTCTGATGTAGATCTACTAATCTTTAACACAAAGAAGAAGAAAATGGCCACTGAGGCAGTTCATCCAATAATCGTTAGTTTTTAACACATAATTCAAATAAAAACGCTTGTAGAGCTTTCCATAGAACGAAGAGCAAATGTTCATAACCCATGCAAAATAGAGCTAACCAAACATAACTACATTAATTACTACAGGCAGTAAACTACTTCACTTAGTTAAATTTAACTTAATTCTCAACTTAATTGAGGAATGTTTTCAATTAAAAAAAAAATTGTAAGTATTTTCACATAAGTATTCTTTTACACGTGTTTGCTAATGTTTACTTGTTCATACACTATAGTAAAAGTATATTTAAAAAAACATTATAAATATGTGTATGATTAAATAAGAATAAACAAACAAACAGATATATAAATAAACGAACTGAGCTTCCACCAAATGCAAGCCAGTAAAATATAATCTTAACCGGAGCACATATTCAGATACATTTATCTGTCTTGTTGCTTCTATCTCAGATTTAAGAGGCAGAAAATGACTAAATGTCACATAATTCAAAATGTTAGCTTATGACTTCAGTGCATTCAAATTGCCTCAGCATGTAATTCAAAACAGCAAACATGCTAAAGCAGCCCAATTACAGCACTGATTTATTGATTTTACAAAATGAATTGAGGTTAACTTGATGGCAGCCTCTCTGACATACATCACAGTGTCAAATTAAGCACAGAAGGCCTGTTTTTCACACATACCACACATGATGATTCACCAGTAGGTCTACGGATATTTTAGAGAAGCTTAAAACTAAAAAATGAAGTAGATGCAACAAAGTAACTGTCTCCAAATATACATCATATAATTAGTCATAAAAAATAATACATTAATCACTGGGTTGCAAGAGTGTGGAAACTGCATCTGTTCATTCACAATATATGAGGGGGGAAAAACACATGATATAATGAATTCTTCCTTATTAGAATTTTAACCAAAGTCATATATTACTGCATATTATAATTACACAGCACAAAGGAAATAGGGCAAAAAGTTTGTTAGCAAGTGTTTCACCATGTAGGAAAGCTTCTGATTCTGACATATGTTCAGGTGAATTGAGTCCTCAGGCTCCAATCTGCCTTTTCCGGATCTCAAAGACAAATTGAGGGGGCTAGCACTCTCATTAAAAGGAGTCTAAATAACTGGCATATGCATGGCTATTATTAGGCATGTAACAGCAGACTTCCCATTTTCAAAGTTAAATTAGCAAGTATAACCTTAATTGTTTAGATACGTTGTTTAGTGGATAGCATCGAAAGATAATTCAACAGATGGCTTAGTCTTATGACTTATATTAGCACCTTTGAAGTTTAATGAAGTGCTAACTGCTTTTAAAATATATACTTGGACGCTCAGAATTCCAGCAGTAATGCAAACAGATTAGTGTACTGAAGACAGGTAAACACACATGGCATTCAATGTCACTGTTAAGTAGCATGAAAATCAAAGTGGAGGACACAGAGAGCAGTCACAGTGCGTAGCACATAAACAAGGAATTTCTGTACACTCTGGCCCAAGAAGCTGAGGAAATTAGAGTGCTAGAAAAGAGCTCTCAGCAGGGTAGGACTTTCCTCGTAATGTCAGTACAAAAAAGGCCGCTTAATGTTTTTATGAGTAATTGTGCTGGATGTCTTTCTCTTACTATCTAAAGACAAGCTGAAGATGTTCTTAACAAATTTTTGTAGATTATTAATTCAGTGGACAAGGGTTTGTTTAAAAGACAGATAGAACAGTGAATCTAGGGAAATCGATCCTCGCTTAAATCAGGGTTTAATGCCAGCTCAAATAATGTATTAAATAGTTTAAAGTAGTAAGTACTGAAATATCAGTAGTCACTAAGCTACATAAAAATTCACTAGAGGAACCTTCGTAATATGTTATTACGACTCATTATTATTATTTTTTTTTATTTTACTGTTGAATGATATTTCTATCACCATTTTCTTAACCGTTCACGATGTCATATAGTCTTTGCAAATACTAGTTTATTAAATTAAGTGTTTTCTTAGGGTCAATAGCCTTTCCTAATAGCTTGTCTCTTTTTATCTTCATGGGGTTTAGCTCTACCTTTATTCCCCTCATTCTATAATTAGGACTTGTGCTCAAGTATGTCACAGCCAATATGCTCACCCTGTAATGTTTTTCAAATTTCAGTGTAGACCAAGCAAGTAATGGTTTGCATGCTTAAAATTCATTTCCATAAGTAAGTGCAATTTCCATACAGTTTGTTGCTGTTTAATGAAGTGAAATCTTGTTTGTACTGCTCCCCAACCCACAAGAAAAGGCACTGAAGCATAAGTGTCAGAATTAAAACAAATTTAAGTTAAAGCCTGTGCTATCTTCAAGTGAACACAACGTTACCATTCAAATTAAACACCGAGCCTTTGCATTTAACAAACTTCAATCCTTATTTAACACTTTTAAATTAATCCTGTGTTTTATTATTATTCTATTATCAGAAATATTAAGGGAGTATTTACTACTTTTAATAGCAGTACATACAAAATGAAAATGGCTAACATTTATTTATCCTGGCTGTTCTCGTGTCTTGTTGGTGCCATTAGAACAGCTCGCTGCATCCCATTCGCTGCCATTATCTCAGCTATCAGCGGAGCCCAACAAGATTCCAGCAGGGCCATAAATACTTCCCTCAGACCACATACAGCTTCCACATCATCTCCCAGGCACAGCTTAATGACAGGGAAAAACACAATGGGTTTTCACTTTCTCTTTACACCTCCTTCACCAGAATTTCACACTGATGGCAAAAAATATAGAGAGCAAAACATGAAGTTACATGTAGTTAAAAAGGTACATTAAACTGTCATTTCCAAAATCTCAAACATGATTGATGGATGTAATCATAGCCTTCTAATGCAGCATCTATGTTTTATATCAGCACAACAGTAGGCCTACCGAGAGCATAAACATGCTCAGGAACTGGGATGGAGAAATTTCAGTATAAACAGCACAGAGGTGGGTCTACATGAAAGGACATTTAGATGGCAAGTGCAACATCTTTGTATCTGTTGATGTGGGTGCTCGATCATCATGGTTAATGAATCTGAGAAAATGATTTTGATGTGTTCATCAAATGAGTCAATTAGACACCATTACAATGAGCTTTCCAAATAAACAAACCTATTCTCTCTAAACAAGGTCATTGACAACCTCATTAGACCACTGGAAGACTGCATTATACATGCACTTAGATATTAGACTCAACCACAGGGAGAGCCATTGAGAGAGAGCCATTGGTGTGAGATGATGTGAAGTGGATGGTCAATAGTAGGACAATGTTAAACATGGAGTCCTGTGTACTGTAAATAGGAAAACAAGGCAACAATTTGGCACTTGGCATGGCAAAAGTTGTAGAAAGCCATGACTTCAAATCCCCAGAGATGCATTTAACCATAAAATAGTTACCGAGAATTGATTGCTTATACATAAATGCTGCAGGCAAAAATTTGCAATAATAATATTATATATCTTCAGGATATGATATAAGTCTGGCAAAAAAAATCTTCATGACTATTGTAATAGCGTATGTATATGTCCAAGGACTGAATGAATAACTGCATTTTGCCTGTGTAAATACTTCATTACAAGGATCAGAATTAATGTTTTTTGTTTACTAGCATTTCCACTGCATCACCCAATGCAGCCAGCATTTGATGCTCTATTAAGTGGACTAACAAACCAGAGTGTGTGCTGCAAATACACTGATCAATCACTGATATTTCCAGTCAGCACTTCACTAATATTATGACAAATCATTGGATTTAGACAAACCAGGTGCTCACATAGACAGTATACACGGTATCCCATCATATAAAAAATATAGGGCAACCAAAGCATGCACACCAAGTTACGTGACAATGTCATACAGATAAAAGTCAGAGGACTCCCCATAACTCCTGTTTCTATAGGTTTTGTGTGTGTGTGTGTGTGTGTGTGTGTGTGACATGTATTTACCTCTTTATGGGGACCAAATGTCCCTATAATAATACAGAAGTATATGGTGTTACAGCTGATCCCCATAAGGAAAATTCCTATAAAAAGACGGCAGCTTCAGCCATTTTTTATACTGAGATTAAGGTTCAAGTTAGGTATAGGTGTATATGTAGAAGTATTTAGCTAAAGTAAATCACAAATCAGTGGACTTGAGTGGACTGAAAGATTGAAATATACCTGTGGATGTGCATGCATGTATGGCCAAGAAAGTGGCTCAATGCCAAGTCTGAGCTTGTCACTCAAGCATCGCGGCAGCATGATGTCATGTGTCTGTTTGGTTAACGCTTGAGAAGCATATCTAATGTTGTCCTCTAAGATGCACTCAGGTGGTGAGTGTTGAACGTGTCAAGATCGCAAAACTTCTTTTTCCTTGACCCAAAGCCCCTGATACTGAGGACAAAGTGTGTGCCTCATTGCCTGTTCCTAATCAATGTTTACACCCATTGGTGTGGCAACGGCTGCGCGAGGGTGCATATAAATCACCAGTTGACGGCGCTGTGTCAGTGAAAACCATCAAGAGATCTGGCTTCTCTCTTTTTCCCTCTCTCACTCCTTTTTACTGCTTATCTATTTCATTTGCAGTCTCTCTCATTCCTCCGCTCTCTCTCTTTCTCTTGCTCTCTCTCTCTCACTCACTCTAATGGGTGCAGTGGAATTACAGCTAATTACGAATGTAAATGGAGCTGAAGAGTGACAAAGAGCCTGCTTGTAATTCCGCTCTAAATTGTCTCTTACCTCAGCAGAAAATTTATCACAGGAGACAATGTCAACTTTTACAGGGGAGGGCTATTTGCATTTGTGCATTCATTAGTGGGACATCATAGTGGGGCCTGAGGTAATTGGAGGCAAGATGCTGTCCACCCTGCTGCTCCCTACTGAGGCACCTGATAGGAGATAATCTGCTAGGTTCCCCCTCAACAGTCTGCCCTGACTCAAAGGGAGCAGGGGGATATTACAGAATGGGTGGAGAGGGATCTGACACAAATGCCTGATGCCCTGACAGCCTCCGAAAGCAGAGTGAAGCACTGTGTAATCATATTCCATTTTACATGGCAAAAGACCAGTGAGCACAGCATTACACAATCAGCGTTGAAACGGTAAGCAAACCCAGACGGCAAACAGAGATGTCGGCTTTCTAAAAAAAGTTTAAAAAAAAAAAAAGGGGGTGAAAAAAGAAGCGGCTTTTGTTTGTGTTTGCACACAGAGTGCACCGGGACTGGTGTGACATGGAACAGTGTCATGATTTATGTTGTTTTAGATATGACTGCTAGTTACGCAGTAGCAAGACATCGATCTGACAAAGCAAAGCAAACAATAAAGAGGCAAGGAAGATGATGTGCTTAGTGAAGTGAAGAAATGGAAAGTGTACCTATAAGAGCTAATTATCTCCAGCCATAATTCTTCAGGTTAAGACAGGGTGCCAGAAAGCAGGCCAGCAGCCTGCTGACTGAGTCAAAAGGGCAGAAATGTGACTAAGGGACTGGACGTACCTTGGTCAAGCAGAGATTTAAAAAAAAATGCACCGTGCAACATCAGTCTGTCATCTAAATTACCATGCTCTCATTTATTTGAAGAGTAGTGGCAGGGTTTTAATTTGTTTGAAGCAAATCTAACATCACCTGTGCCATTAATACTATCTTCACCTGCTCAGAGTTCACACACTGGCAGTTGAAACAATTCAACATTTCATTAGAATAAAGTAAAAGGTTTATAGGACATTTTATTATTATGTCTCTTTATTTAGGTGACTTTTCCTCCTGAAGTAATTTGAATTGCTAGACGCATGGACAATCCTCTCAGAATAAATTGGGAATTATGAGTCTTGATGCAGGGCACATCAGTGCTTGTTGCTCGCTGCCATTAATGTGCACGTTGTTATGAATATAGGTGAGTTATATACATTTTAAGTAAAAGTATACACCATGTTAAATCCAATCCCACGTTTCACAGCAACTTAGCCAGTGGTATAGCAGATAAATCATCACAGCTCTGTACTCCATATGCTGTTAAAAAAAAATCACATTCTTTGCAGTGATTATTTTCTATCTCTTGGATCTAATCTCAAGCTCTAAGTGTTGGGGGGGTTTAATTAGATGTACACTCTGGGCGGTAGGCTCTGCATCGTTAATAACAGCATATAAAAGCAACAGCAGACAACCACTGACACTTTTAATAGTTGAAGAAACAAGATGTAGCTTAACAGTGGTGCCAGGAACAGTTCATCTATGTGTGCTCTAGAGATCTATAGTTCAGCAGAAAAAGATTACGTCAAAAGCCCTCACTCTGACTCTAAATTATGTGGCACAATACAAATGGGTGATGAGGTAAACGATAAAAGATCACACGACTGTGTCAAAATACAGCAAGATGGTGGAGCAGGTGTGAAATATACAGTGAGATTGCATTAGAGTGCAAAACTAAAATTAATCAGGATTCTCCCTTTCTATATGCCAAATACTAAAAATTATGACTTTATCTGATTATCATAAATCTTATTTTATTGCTTCTAGTTTACAACTTAAATCAGTGAACTACCTAGCTTTGAGTATCTTTAAACTGTAGAAGTATATGAAGTATGCAGCTGTGAAGGTTTTGCTATTTGTTTGTTGGTTCACTTGTATGATCAGCTCATGGGAAGAGATCCAGTTGGACCCACTGGCAGCAGATTAAGCATGCTGATAGTGAGGAAGAGGGCTAAACAGACTACATTACTCCTTTCACAACAATGCAGTGCAATGCTTCAATCTATTTCCTTTAACATTAATATACCTAGCAATTGTTTTCACTATTATACTCATATATACATTGAGTTAATATAGTAAATTACATAATTATTCTTATTCTTATTAGATGATTTTGTAGTATTGTGGATTAATTCAAAATACTAAAATTGGAGTTAATTTGTTCATATCGATTTGAAAATAAGGGATATACACAAGTATAGATGATGATAATAATGATAATAATAATAATAATAGTAATAATAATAATAATACAGTTGTGATTAGGTTTGCATTTGAAATGTGTTCTAATTAGCCATTGGACAGAGTCTTTTCACAGACATCCCCTCAGACACTAGCTGGTGTTTCCTCTCAGCAGCATCTGAAGCCTGGACTAGTACAGCTGTACAAACACAGCACAGCTTCAAGCAGCCATCTTGACTGGGGCATTTATGGGACGCCAGCGGTTGTAATTATGCTTTGATTTGTAGATGCTCGTTCTGTGCCGTTATCTGCCCGTGTCAAGAGTCACTGATAGAGAGGAAGTAGTTTTCTGGCCCTCGCTGCTGGAATTCAAAATACTCACTAATTTCAACATGTGATTCATCTCCTTCCTTTTTGTGTTAATTCACGTGTGTCACTCACTGTAGTGGTACGGTGTGTGCTATTTCAGGGTATGGTCCTGGGTGCAGGGTGATGCAACTGCAGGGGGTGCATTTGAATGAGGCAAGGGTTCTCTGCCATGACCAGGGCTCATTTTTTTCCCCATCTTCCTCCCAAACATGCCATGGGTGGCCAACACAGCCCGTCCCCCAACTCATGGTTATGTCAGGTCTCAGTGGTCCTTCCTCTCAGAGCCCAGGCTGACCTAGGCAGCACCTCTCTTCAGACTTTCATCAGAATCCTATTTCCTCCCCTGTAAAGTGACCCGTCCAGACACTCCACCTCTCATACTACCGATTTCCAGCACCCATGATGGATGAGTTCCTCTAAGGCTCCCTCAGCCTGTCTATCAGACCCCCACAATTAAAATGTAGAAATGGCAAGTGCCCCCCTCCAAACTCCATTCTTCCTTCTCCAGTCACCCCCACTGCCCTCTTCAACCCCCTCCCACATCACACTTACTCTCCTCCCCAGTTCTAATGCCCAAAACGCCGCTATTCATCTTGTGGAAAAAAACATCATTTATTTTGCACTTCCCTGATAATTTACTTTTTTTCTTTCTTTTCCTTTCTAGAGGAATTCTCCATTTCCCTATAAAATGAAAATTCATCTAGAATTACATCTTATGTCATCATTATGTTTATTAAGCGTGGATGATGTATATGAACAGCGCTGGCTTGCCGCTGAGTGCTTAATGATGCATAAGATTAAGCCGAGGCTCTCAGCTGTGCTGTGACTCCCCTCTGGTTCCCATGCTGCAGTAGCATGCTGGGAGAACAAGCTCCAAACGGCCATCAGGTGAATGGAAATAGGACTTTGTGTGTGTGTGCATGTGTGTGCTTGTCATGTATTTTGTACGTATATGGAAAGATATAAGATTTAAGATATAAAAATAGAAAGCATAGCTTCCTATCTCTATACCCTTGTGTTCCCTTTATTCTGGTTGAGCTATAACCATTTCACAGAAGCACCTGCATGCATCCTCCTCAAGTCATTCTTCCTCAGCATCTACACTACATCAGACATAAAGCAGTAGTTTGCATCTGTTTGCATCTTGTTCCTTCTCTTTTTCCTCCATTTCTGTTTATGCTTCACTCTTTTCTTCTCTCCATATCCAGACTCCACTCCAGCACAGCAGCAGCAGTCTATGACAAAAACATTATCCTTCTGCTGCTAAACAATCCAATAAAGCTCTCCACGGGGAAGAACTTAACCTCTTGTCTTCTCCGCTGATGCCTTCCCTACCACGTGATGGCTGCCACAGTAAATTCAAATCATTAGTCTTCTCACCCCCATCAAGAAAAGGGAAAAAACTTCTATTAGTAATGGAGACCTCGTAAGAGACCTTCCTCTGAGAGGACTGCCTTCCCAATTCCCAGTGGAAAAATCCACTGCAAAAAACTAATTCTACTTTTAATAATCTGTCATGAAGACCAGAGGCAGTCATAAATTATGTGGGGAGCATGTGTGAGAGTGAGCCACAAGAGGGAAATTGGTGGAAGAAAAAAAAAATCAAAGCCCAAGTTTGACAAACTTTGCTGAAGATAAATAATAACTTACAAACAGGATTAGTTGTAAAGTCACAGGCGAGCGCACAGCCGAGCGCTTCCCATCAGCCCATGCAGAATGAAGAATTTACAGCTACACCTGTCATTAGCTCCCCCTATCTCATTCCTCTTTCATATGCAACCCCCCCTCCTTCATATTCATTATCCCTCTGCCTTCTTCTCCTCATGGGCTGCCTTTTATTATTAACCCTTTGTGGGCCAGCAAGTGCAGCATAGGTGCCAAGGACATTCTATCAAGTGGTGTAGGAGGATAGGTGGAGGGAGGCAGTGGCCTGCGGCATATTACAATATCAGATGAGAAAACGGCCCGCGCCTCTGCATTATAGTAAATAAAGCTAAGAAACACATCAGTCGTCCCTGTGTTAATCGCTAGCGAAATGAGTTTGTGGAGGTCTTAACGGCTGCCTCCTGTCACCTAGGCACTTGGGCTGATTCATCAATGGGATATCAATGGGAATCTTGCCACTGGGAGATATGGCTGCAGTGTGTGTGTATGTGTGTGTGTGTGTTTGTGTGTGTGTGTGCAGGCTAACAGCTGCAGCCTGCATTCTTTGTTCCTGTGGTAACATCTCAACAAACTATTGACATGCATCAGAATTGCAGCTCTCAATCAAGTGCAGACTAAAGAACAATCTCCATTAGGTGACAGTACCGGGGTCGAGTGATAAATGCCCCCCAACAGAGGGGAAGGAATTGCATAAAAGAAAGAGGCATGTTCCTACAAGTCTTGTCAAAATTGTATTGATTTAATCATCTACCGAACCACGCATTCTTGGCTACTGTAGCGTGCAGTAACCTGGATGCAGTTTACAGTCACCAAGCACAGAAGCACTCACCTTCACTGGGTTTGGTTTGTAGGTGATGAAGTACACAGCCACATTTTCAATGGTACACCAACAAAAAAAAGCACCAACAAAAACACTGGCAATCCTATTACTTTTCTATTTGTAGACTGAAGAAGTCCATATATAACACTCAGGCCTAAGCACCTTGCCAGTGACATGTACAGTAGGGGAATAGATAAATAACAATAGCTCTCCATCACAGAGACAAAGGTGCTGTATACCCCTGGCCAGAGAGTGGTGACCAGAGGTCTGGTCCTGATTATTTAACAGCAGGTGTTTGGAAAGATGCTCACCTTGGGAAACAAATAGATGCTGTTTTCCCCAGCACTGAAGTAAACAATCAATCTGAGGGCCTGGGAGTCACATCCCTCTGCGGGACAAAGTTACTGAACCACTGACTTCTTAGTCATTTGAATTATCGCTGTGTGATCATACCCATATGTCCAGCCCCTGTGACCCTTCAGCTGAGAAACAGCTTGTTCTCTGAGGGCTACTGTAGACTACCAGTGCCTTATTGGGGTATGGCAACAAGAAAAAATACCAAATCAACCTGTTAAACAAGTAACTAGGCGAATAAAATCATGGCTAAATAGCATGTAAAAGATTAGGAAATCAAAACAAATTATTTAAGGTAAAGCACACTATCAAACATAAGACAAAAGAACCAAGAATTAAGAATAGGCCAAGTCAAACAGTATGTAATCTGGATTTAATACACCTTGGAAATTTTTCTGCTGCTTAATGGTGGAGGCTAGACCAAATAGGTATACAGTAATATTGTTCTTTAATATTGTTCTTAAGCTTTTATAATTTCCAGTAACAGCCTTGCACTGATGTCTCCACTCACCATTTTGTGTATGTGCTTTATGCTGTTTTATTACAGTAACATGAGCAACACAACCACATAATAATTGTTACAATATAATGCTTATTACTGATCTTACAAGAATTGGAAGATGTGAACAAAATAGAAATGAAATTACCAGTTCCTGCTGAAAGCCTCACCTTGCAAAGTCAAGTCCTCAATTTTCATCCCCTCTTACAATCTAGAAAAGGAGCTCAATCATAGAAGGATGACGATCTGTACCAAGGACAGCTCACTCATTCTCAATCCTGGCCTGGTTAAAGAGATGCTTGCGGAGCACTCAGACAATGTGTGTTCAATTCAAATGGGAGAAGGCAGAAGCCAGTCAGATTCGCCATGATGTCTGTGGCCTGATAGATAGCCTTTCCTAGTAAGGACAAAGAGAATGAAGATGACTGTGCTGCCAGCCACAATATAGATGATACCTATACCTCTGAGCAAGTGGAGCACTAGCTGCCTGACTGTCCATTTGTTAATCCAGTGACAACAAAGATATAGCAGGAAGAACACTGCTTACATCAAACAGCTCTGGAATGAAAGACAGCATAATAGTTAATGAAAGAAAATTAGGATCTTAATTGAAGGTCAATAATATCAATGTAATTTGTTTTCACATTTTAAAATTAGAATTACATCCCTAAATAATTCAAGTGTACCACAGAGGAAGACATTCTGATATTTACAAGACTACAGTGTTTTTTTTATTTTTTTAAAGAAATATCTTACATTTGTTTTTGTTAGAATCAGCAAACAGAAATTCTTATCGATACAATCCAAAATGCTCCTGTGAAGAAGTTGAATGGGCTTTTTAACTGGCCATGTGAGCAGCAGTCATATATTACACTAGTGCTGGATCAGCCAGGGCAGTAACTCATTCCCCTTCTGCTGCCCTAGCTTACTGCCGAGGAGTCACTTCAGAAGGTCATCGCTTTCATCAACTATTCTATTTGCATCCAAAATTGTACGTACATGAAAAATGTGCCAGTGTGTTTGCAGAGGCCCACAGAAGCAGATCAAATTTCTGTAGCCTGATGCATGCTAACCTTTGCAGATGGCACCACTATTGCTGAAAAATAGATTGCTTAATAAAGCATATCATCTGACATATTTGCTGCTTGGCTGATCAAATAGAGGTTGTTTTTTGCACAAATTCCTTTGTCAAATTTGTCAATGTTCATGTCATTTTTGTTTTAGGTCATAGAAAGTGGTGCAAATTTCAAGCGTGTCACGCAGGACCAATTTGTAGCCACTTCCGGGGATGAACCAATTTTTTCCACATTGTTTATTCCAGAGTACTGGATAGGATGGGATTTTTAAATACATATGCACCGTATATCTGATCATTGCCTGGCTATTTCTTGGCAGAGCAACAGTGAGTCTGATTAGGAACATCTTAAGAATATTACTGAAAACAGCTCTCTACATATCTTTAATTTAGTCTGCATTTTTAAATCAAACACATGCAGTCATGAGCACCAGCACATGCAATAAATCTGAAACAGACCCATGCTACTTTATATTTGGTATTCATTACAAAAAGCTATGACACTTATGCACAACACTCTACTAGAGGATGCATGTCCACAATATGACAGAGCATTGCTGGGAGTTCTCAATATTTGCTATTTGACACTTCCTAAAATTTAAATGCACTAAATCAATAACTAGTAAAAAATGACAAGCTTCCCAGTGGATTTCATTGTGGCAACTTGTGGAAGCTTCACACCAGTTTGCATCAGGCCCTAGCAGCAACACATTTCAATACATTTGAATAAAAATGGATTGATGGTTAAAAATGATGGATAAACACAACCAATTCTTAAAGAACTTCAAAAGAAGAAGTTTATATTAGTATCATTACTCCTGTTTTTTTTTTTCATTTGTCCCACTCTATCTTACGATGTTACATTATATTTATGTATGTATTCACAATAACAAAAAGCTGTTATTCCTTGCGCATATTAAATGGTAAATGTTTGCCTCTGCAGTTCAGACAGCATTATAAGATAAGAAAAGGACAGCACATAACTGTTCATGCGTCCTTTTTATTCTTCCAGCACTTCCAAGCTCTATGGCACTCTGGGATTCAGACATATGATACAGAAGAAGCTCCCCAGACTGCAGCTGAAAACGTCTTTTATCAAACTTGCATATGAGAGCAGCCACGTGCTGCACAGTCTCTTAGCCACACGCTTTGCCTCCTCTGGTGGTCCGGCCAACCAATCCATCTTCCTGAGTGCTCTCACAGATGAGGAGCGGGCACCGGGTGCTCTCATCGGTGGGCTACAGCGGGAGATGAATTGGAGTGCCATTGCCCACCTCCAGACTGGCCCAATGTGGCAATCTGGTCCACAGTGCTGTGCAACGAGAGAGCCTCTATGTCTCATCCACCCCAAGAGCAGGCAGGAGGCAAACTCATACAGCCCCAGGAGGCCCAGGCAGCAGCGACCATATCGGCCATATCACTACCCGCTGAGACTTTCTGCCCATACAAAGGGCTATGTGGAGACAGTCTGCGGGGGACTGAGCGGACTCATGGATCGGAAGGCTACTGCAACATGCTCTAATTTTGGTCCTGCTGATGAGAATGTAATATGGCAAACAAAATTCAGTGAATAAAGTCATAAAGTTTTATGTCAAAGTCACAAAAATGCTGAGAGTGGGCTATATATGCAACATTTGTTTGTTTCATGAGCTTAGTTTCACAGTTGCTAAATAAGTTTGCCATATGGATTTTGCATAGCTTTACTCTTGAGCTGGTATCTTGTATAGAGTCACAACTAATATTATAGTAATTAAACATTTAACATTTTATGATAATAAAATCATAATAATCTGAGCATATTGTACAATGCCAATACTCTATTACCATTTTTGGTTCAACTTCAAGAAAAGGGGTTCAAGTTAAATGCTGTAATAGAGTAAGAAATCGTTATAAGTGTTATAAATGTTTTTGACTTTTTATATTATTGGGGAAAAATCTAATTGTAAAAGGCCTATCTGCAACATTCGAATTAGGCACTTATAACACACAGTATATATTTGTCTCACAGTTGATATTAACTGTCTAATATTGACTGTAAGACAAACCTAGGCTTACAGTTACTGCAATATTGTAAGTTACTGTAAGCCCAGGTTTGTCTTACAGTCAGTATTAGACAGTTAATATCAACTGTGAGACAAATATATACTGTGTGTTTATCTATTATAGGCTAATTTAGAGTCCCAGTAGAGTCCGAGAGTCATCAATGACTCTCATAATAAGTCCTTAAATACAAAGATTTGGGTATTCAAGTAAACATTTTTTTTCTTATTTAACTGTTAAAGATGATTAAATCATAATATCTTAATAAACCTCCAAGTGTTCAGTATACATTGCAAGCTTAGATTTTACCACTGTAACTGAGCTAAGCACTAAAATTGAAGTGACTGGCTCTTTTTATTCACCACTGACTAAAACTGAAGTCAAGGATATGCACCCAAATTGCCTGGCATCAAATTTACTAAGGCAATGATTTATGCTATGCTAAACATTTCTTGTAAAATGTCACTTCGTGTTTGCAATTAATTTCTAAATTGATAGGCAAAATTTCTGGGCAATGGAATCAAACTAATGAAAATCTTGACACTTAAACAATGAATCACAGTGCCACCTGGAATGATGGGACAGTAATTAGATAAAGCCTCTGCTGAGAAGTGTGCACTTTGACCACTTAATGCTTCATTTATGTGGAATGAGCTTACAAGCAGACAAGTTTAGGAGGGACAAGTAATAAGCCCAATGCAAATCACATCTGATTAACAAGACATATGCATGCATGGGCAAGCATTCATACATACATACATACATACATACATACACACACACACACACACACACACACACACACACACACACACACAAGTCACAAACATTATTCATCAATTAAACACATGACCTCTATCAAGCTAAATTAAAATCCTGTTTCCTTTTCCTCAGTATTGAGCCACTGGGTACGGGTCTTTCTCTCTTACTGATAACATCAGGGAGCAGGGTGGCCAGACACACAAGACGAAGAGCAAAAGTTCTAGGGGAGGACACTGTGTTATGTTACCTCTTCTGTCTGGTATCGGGTATCCCCCATCTGATGTCAGGCATGGACTTCTGATCAAAAGGACTGCTGAAGCGAAGGATCTGCCTACACAGAGTGTTTAGAAGTATGAGTCTGAGGCATAAAACATTTGCCTCTTTAACATTGGTGTCAAAATATGCGATGCAAAATATAGCTAATCAGCTTAAGTAAAAGACTTTTTACCAAAGCCAGATCAGGCTCTACATCATATCCCCTCACTTAAAATGCAAGAAAACACTTTTACAATGTGTTCGTGTTAGCTACAAGAGCACACAACTAAACGCAAATGAAAAACCCAGTGAGAACAGCTACATTCTGGCAACAGCCTGTCATGCCAACCATTTAATCTCAAGATGTATATATCTCTGCTCATTCTCCCTTGCAACATCTATCACCCATCCCTAGCTATCTCTGGACCACGTTGGAGCCGCGAGCCCAGCACGTAATCGATACATAGATACACAGTCTTCATATGTTATGGTGAAGGGACAATATCTGCGCTTCCCGTGCCGTTTCACAGTTCAGCCTTCCAATTAACCTGCCCACGTCGCCACGCCAATCACGGAGGGCCCTTTATCGACAAGCAGCATGAAAAGAATAATGCTGTTAGAGTGATGTAGTTCACTGCAGGGGGGGGCTCCTCCCCGCCTAGTGACAAGCAAGTTTGCTCCAGTCATTTATCAAGTCCTGGCTGGCCACCGAGGGGCCGCCCTGTCCCCCTGGCCCGCCTGCCGCTCCTAGGGGGCCAGCACACAATATGTGCACTTCAGCGGCTGAGAGAAAGTGCTGATGTGCCCAGCGCCACTAAGTTTGATGGATCTGTTGTTGTCATTTGCCCATGCTCCAACCCCCTCCTCTTTTACCCCCTGCCACAAAACAAAAGGAATCATTAACTCTTTTGTGCTGCTCAGGAGTTTTATAGGTTCCAGATAATACAGAGGGAGATGGGCTACAGATGGGGTCGGATGAGGGGGTGCTGGCTTTGGAGGCAATGTCTACAATCACAGGCAGGATGCACTGAGACCCTCACTCTCAACATGCATGGATGGATCTGCATAGAGAGCTGATTACAGGATGATTTAGTGACTACTGATATCCTGTCTCAGTGTTTTACTTTTTCAGATATACACTAATACACCAAATATAGTGATACTGTACATCTCTTATCGTTAAAGCCTTAGAATATTTTTATGAAATTTTATGTAAAACCTCCAACTGAGCACGCTGAGTTTATCCAAATACTGACTAATCATACACCACTATAGCAGACCATATATTGCTATTTACAGCTTGCCAGTGCAGCACCCATCACACTGTGCACTATGGATTAGCTCTCACAATGAAGCCTCTTTCACTATATTCAGGGTAATTCCATGATTGCTGTGTCATTTAGCCCTTTAACTCTTTGTAATCATATGAAAATCAAAATTTTTATCACTTTTCAACACTAAATATGAGAAAACATGCATTTGCCCACTGAAAACAATGCTGCAAAAATATATATTTGCTAATAGTGACTGCATTTTGCTCTTAAAAAAGCAGCAAATACACAAAATGTGGATGTCAAGAACGCTTACGGCATGAGGACACTGGGGACATTCAAATGATTTACTTTTTTAAATGAATGTTATGTTTTTAAATAATTTATGTTCAATCTATAATTTTTAATAATTTAAGAGTAACAGAATAACAGAGTTTTACTGGTAATGCGATCTTGTCATTCAATATCATAATATGATTGAAAATAAATAAAATAAAAAAAAGAATGAGAAAACTTACTTTTCTTCCTCCCAAGTTTCTTTTTATGAAATTCAGATGATGTAACTTCCTGTTGAACATGTGACCAGGTTGGAAAGACTACTCAGAAATCACATTGAAGTGGATGGAGTCCATGCCAGAGGAGACATTGCATTTTATAGGAGTCCTTGCTTCCTTCAGCATATTGAAACAGTTTACTGAGGTAGGGCCAGGGCTGCTCATCCTCAAGCTTGATACTACAGTCTGGTGTCTTATCCATATCATACAGCCGTTGGTTAGAAGAGAGAAGAAAAGACCTTTGAGATTTGTTATGAGCACTTTGCAGGTCTAAATGTCTGGTCTAAAATGTATGGAGTAAAAAAGTATCACACACACACACACACACACACACACACACACACACACACACACACACACACACACACACACACAAATGTCTTTTGTTTTTCTTGGAAATGTAATTAAGCAAGATTACAAGTATTGAATTTCAATAACACCAAAGTAACAGAATAATAATACATAAATAATACTTAAGTATAGTATCAAAGTACAATTAATCAAGCGATTTCCAACCCTGCATATGACTTGTGAAATATTCCAAATATTTCATAGGAGACGGATATGTTCATATAACAGGGTTTAGTGAATGGAACACAACTAAAATGTACTGTACATGTTTCATAAACTGCAATAGATTGCTCATGGAAAAGAATGTTTCAAGCATGAGATATTAAATTGATTCGCACATTAATTTAAAAAAAAGAAGCAAAAGTATTGTATGTTATATTACAAGGTAAAGTTATTTATCTGAAACATGCACACAGGTTGTTGTGAAGGACACGTTTAACTTTATTTTACATACAGTACATATTGGTAAATGTAATATTAGTGGGACACAAATGACAGCCCAATGTTAATTTCACCCACATCACTGCTCTGGTTGAGTGCGTTTACTCTCACAAGTCTGGTGTGGTGTATGGAGGACTGCTGGGGCATCTAAGTAGTAGCAAATATCCTTTTCAGTAATCAGTATAAACATAACTTGCAATATAGGGAGAATAAGACTAAATGGGTTTACACACCGTTTCTACTTCTTTTTTGCACATACTCAATTTATACGTATGCTCATATTATATCTGTTTTATATGCTCATTAATAAAAGCAATGCATCCGAAAGTAAACTCACTGTGTTCCTGTCAAGAATGAGTGGTTTATACAATTGCAGTGACAAATATTCTTAGTTCAGTAACACAAAAAATGATTCAATGCAAATTCAGTGAATGCATCATATTGTTTAATCCGTTTGACTTAATTCAAGATACAATCCGTGTTCAGGTCTATTTACTAAGTTTTCGAGGTTTTTTTGCATGTCGGAAAAATTAAACAATTAAAAGTTTTTATTTGATTATGCATAAAAATAATAAGCTAATTTAATCCATCTTTAGCAATTATTTTAATGTAAATAGCAAAAATGTCATGTTAAACAGGATAGTTAGGATGGTGTAAAGCTAAAAACAACTTGTTTGTCCTTTATTTTAAACCACTCTCAAAGTTCCCCTCCACCACAGAAAGAGATATACTCAGAACAGAGCTTAATCCATAATTCATTTTACACTGTCAGGTCTCAAAGCCTGGGACAACATACAAATTGAGATCATAGCAAAGGGCTAGCACTGTAGCCATGTGTGGCCCGGTGGCTTACAGGGGTGATTGAGAGTGTGTTTGAATGCTCAGGGCCAAACTCAACAGCACTGTTACACTGACAAGGTCAATTCAGTGGAAGAATTCCCCCCACTTCACCTCACGCCACCCCCTCTTTCCATCCAGCCCAGTTTTCCTGGCCGCTTTGGCTACTGGCGACTTCGATATTGATTATTGTTAAGAAAACTGCTACTCAAAGGAGTTCAGTCATAAAGATGAATGATAGGTTGCTCAATGCCAAGCTAAAGGAGTAAAAAAGTTTCCTCTGAAAAATAAACACTTCAGCAGACTAAATTTAGGATTTAAAAAAAAAATACACTCACCAAACAACATTATATGGTATATACAAAAATCACACATGAACTGTGCAATAAAATTCGGCATTGCTTTTCCTGCTCACTGGTGACCAAACAGGATTCTTTGACCTTGTTTATGAATTTCCAATTTCCAACAAAACCTGCACAATATAAATCCTCACTCGTCCATAAAACCAATCTTTCCTCTCCTTATTGAATTTTAATGAAACAGTGATGCTTCTGAGCCTTTAATTCTTTCCATTTGTTATGTTTGGACAACTCATTAGCTGTCATTTGTTATCATTAGCCAGAAGTTTTAAGCTCTCTCTCCCAAGAGATGTAATGCACTTTCTCCTGTTCTTATTCACAAGAACTGAGAGTTTATTCATGTAGTACCACACCATGCTGAAAAACAATAGCCTCAACTGTTTCCTAGAGCATGTATAATATAAAAGAGATATTAAGCCATTAGGCCTGAGCTAACATCACTGATGTCTGGCCACAATGCAGACAGACTGAAGCAGGGAAGGGTAACGTGTCAATATTTGCACTATGAATCCAAGTAATGCAATTTGTTATTTATAGAGCATATGCAATATTCAGAGTGATCAAACATTAATTAGGGCAGACTTATTAATTGTAAACTTCCTTAATGTCATATATGTCGATGTGTAAGGTATACTCAACCTACAGTTTTCATGGATTTTTCTCAACGTTATATGCCAGCTTTTCTCGTGTATGTTATTACACTTTCAGAAAACACCTTGATGTCATTTTAATTTGACTTTTTATTCAAACACTCGAGAAGAGTTTTCTCAACTGCCTCACCTTGGAAAACACTGGGCAAGGCAGTGACACAATGATCTTTCCTCTTTCTGTGCAGACAGATTCATGTTCACATCCCCAGCTTTAAGGACAGGTGTGGTGACTGATTCATTGTGTCTGACAAGAGATGTGATTGATAGTTTCCTTAATCTATTCATGACTATAAGTGAGCCCCTGTAAGAAACCACACATAAAAATGCGAATGAGTGGAAGACAAAAAAAGCTGTATAAAATACAGTGGGTTGTCCAATGCAAAGATTGCACACCTTCGTCCCACTCTTCCTCCCAATCGTTTCTTTTGACCTTTGCTTACAGAATTGAAGGTAACTGAATGTTGCATTGTATCTGGTCATGCGTTAATTCATGACATCTACCATCTAAATACACCGTTGCACAAATCAAGGATTGCTTTGAATTAAATTTAAATGATGTGTAAGTCATTACTTATTGTTAGTTAGTCATTAGCCATGGGTGGTAACAGTGACAAATGTGGTACTACCCATCCTCAACAGTTCACAGCTTCAGCGTCCACCTGCCCATTCATTTATTGTTCACGATAACTAGTGATGAGGAAGTGCCACTCCATCAGATTACTCATTTACTGAGAGCTCCTATACAAAATGCAACCTTAACAGTGAGACACTGTATTTCCCAAAACTTACAGTATATGTACAGAATAAAAAATTAACTATGTAAGAATGTAGGGCAACTTTAGATCACAGAAAATGGCAGTGGTGATTCAGAGGACACAAGCATCATGATTGTTTTCACAGCTCCTGTCCCAGTTCTTGGCAGAGGTTTCGGTTCTTCTAATAGTGGACAAAAGAAAAAGAATAGGGATATAAATGTTAGGAACACAATAGTTTTTCTATCAAAACCTTGCTTGTGTGAGCTGAGTCTCAAGGGATTCCCGGCAGTTCCCTAGTTTACCTGTGTGTTTTATATTCCCAGTAAAAAGCTTGTTGAAACTACCTTTAAGGATTTTTTTTTTTTTTTAGGAAAACAGAAGTGAAGACTCTCTGCTGATATGTCCAACTGGATCTGGTCCTCATGTGTTACATACTTGAGCAGACATGGCTGGTTTTCTTTTTACAGCTATTTGGCAACAGATACAGACAAAAAAAGGTAGTTCAAGGGATATACCACAAGAACACAGACATTATTTATCAGATATCAGACATTATTTATAGATAGTATGGTTGATAGAATTGTCTGCTAGTTTTGAAAAGAACAGAAGGATGAATTAAGATGAGGAAAAATAAGCAATATTTTGAGATTAGGATTACTTGCAGTAAAATTCTCGGATGCTTTAAGGACAGCATCTGAAAGAGAAGATAGAAAAAAACAGTGGAGACTTTTTGATCTCTTTTTTTTTGCTCTTACAAAAATGATTTATCGCTGCTATTCAACATCACCATGTCACATGTCACAAAATCAGTTACCTTAAATGTTGCAAATTTATATGTAGTTTGATATTCCCATGTAAAAATATGTACATATTTAAAACTATTCTGAATGTTTGTGCGATTGAGTTTGCCTTGACTGCCGAAGCAATTTGTTCATTAGGATTTTTACTGCATAAGTTGATTAATTAGCAAGTCAAGACTACGGAGGATGATCAATGTAGAATACATCACTGTCACAGGAGTCACTGAATTTTTCATTTACACCACAAAAGCTTTCTAATTACCATGCTAGTTATTTTACAGCATTCTCAGTGAAATTAGAAAAGCATATCTTAATCTGTCACTCAACTGTTAGATGCTCCATAAGTGTCTGGCAGTTTGCAGAGTTAAACCCTAAACACCTAGTGGCAGTCAGACTTGGGATTGTTAAAAGTACATATTAAATTCTTCTTAAATACAGAATATACCTGTGGAGAAAAGATTTTCTCACCAATGTCACTGGTTTCTTGAGAAGGGAGATCATCTGAAATAGCAATAATAACAAACACTCAAACAGGATTACCTTACATTTAACCCTATCACCCCTTAATTCTCACAACTCAAACTCTACTGATCAATGTCACCATGGCTATTGTGGTGGGTGTTCAGCCAAAACACTGTTTGATCTTGTGACCTGCCTACTGAATGACAGAGACAAGGTCCTGCCTTTAGGGCAGAGTGTGTTAATGCTATTTTCTTTTCCAATAGCTTAAGGAACAACTTTATTTAGCAGAGCTTACATGCCACCAAGCTCTAAGCTCATCTTTAGTTAAGCTTAGTTAAAACATACACACTGCTTATGTTGTTAAAGCTGAAGCATCAATCAACATTTAAACTATCTCACTGCCAATTAGGCCAACATTTTTTTCTTTCTTCTTGATCAGTCTTTAATATTATTGGGTAATCATGTAACTTGTAAAAGTTTGATCAAAAAATGAATCAGTTTTAATAAAATATCACCTCCACATCCAACTAGTGTTTCTGATACATTGCTACTGTGCCATGTTTGTGAAAAAAGGAAATAAAATGAATGGTAGACCTGAGGTAATTGTTAAGGGTCACGTCTCTTCTATTATTAGTAAGTTGTAATTTACTTTTTTGCATGCTTGTACTGGAACTAAGTTGAATAACTAATGACTTTGATGCTCATGTTTCACATAGCCCTACGTACAATAATTAGAGTACTACCTACAATAGCATTAACTAATAGTCTATATGTAAGTGATACAGACAAATTTTATAGAAATATCTTGCTGAATTACTTGCATGTAGTTTCATTTGCTTTGTGGTTTTGTATGGTCATGAGCAATCGAACAGTGAAGATTTTTGTTTCGTATTGCTGTCACAGATACTGAGCAAATACTGAAGTAGACACCAGCCTTGAAAATGAAAAGGTAGCCACCAGAGATGAGTTTTGTAGAGGGGGATGGAAATGTAGGCCTTAGGACATAGCTTTGTAGGTTGGTTAGTGGTAAACCACAGTCCACTTTCATCAAATTGATGAAGCCATTACCCAGCCCCTGGAGGACCATAGGCCCTGTGCTAAAGTGGTCAGGAATAGAGGTGTAGTATGCGGAGATGTAGCAGAAGCAAATTGTTCTGCCATTGACATGTAACATAAGAAGATGTTTTTTAAAATGATAGCTGAGCAGGCTAAATCTGTTAGCTAACACTTACCATCAAGAAACTCAATCTACTTAGGCTAAAACAGCACAAAGCTGCCAGTAGGCAAAACGTAAACCTGGAACAGTAAATTAGTGGACAGTTCCCAGGACAGTGAAGACTTGTGACAGTGAAAACTTTCACACCTTCTATGGGTTGGAGGTTTATTTAAGGCTTCTTGAAGAACGTTATGTCCTAAGGAACCTGTGCCTCCAGGACATTATTTCGGAAAAATTTCTGATTTGCTTCATTGTAGTTAAATGTGTATTCAAGCATTTTTTTAGTCGAAAGAATGACTTACCTCTTCTCTTATTTTAGTTTATGCAGACTTCTGTCTTCCTTTAATCTTTGACAGACGCAAACAGCTAGGGATTAAGTGCTTGTCAGGAAGCATCTCAAGGGTGGTAGCAAGCTAATCATTGCATACACCAGTAGGAAATTGCACAATGCAAAAAGAAATGATAAAAGCATATGGCTTAAACTGCTTGGCCTTAATGGATTATCTCCAAAATGTGTAGAGGATTTCTTTTAGATATTTATACTGGATAAAATAATCTGTACCTGTCAAGATAGGAAGCATTAAAGTGCCCCTAAAACCAAAATTGGTGGTTCAATTACTTCTGTAACTGTCCCTTAGTGTTGGCCACCAATATGAGAGCATTAATAAAAATTCTTGCTTAAATTTTATAGTTCGCCAATTCCAGGAAAACAATCAGAACTTTCTGATGTCTCACATAGTCTTGTGTTTGTCCAAGTCTACAGAAGTGGGGGAAAGTGGCACTAAGAAATCCTCCACATTTGGAAAAACACTCTCTTTAAATTCTTCTCTGTTCTCCATGTTTAGCTAGTTTGCTAAATTACAGTCAAGTTTATTTCGATTCAGTGGGAGTGTGGTGTATCTCGAATGCTATGGGCTGTTGTGTAAATTCATCACTTCAACATGACATCACTCTTACTTTCTGTTTCAAAAGGAAATGTGTCAACATATGGAACCAAATCATGGCTCTCAAGCCTTTTCATCCACACTTTAAGGAGAGAAGGTTGGCTTAGTTAGCTGTCTATGAATCTGAGATTAAACACCAGTCAGAATGCAGCTGCTGATGTCCTTTCTAGTCAACTGATGTCAAATGATGTGACATATGATGAGAGTTTTTCTATCTGTAATGTAGGGAACAACAGAACTAGTGTAGACCCAAGTTAGGTATATTGTAAATTATGAAAAATATAATTTAACTCTATTCAAGGCTTTAAGTCTTGAATAGAAAATGATGAAAGGAAACACCATGGGAATGTGTACAGTCTTCCTGAGTACACTAGAAATGAGCTTGGTGTATTTTAAGCCATAGACCCTTAGCTCCATGAATTCAGGACAATTTTAGCCAAAGGAAAGGCCAAGAATGTAAGAAGATTTTTGCCTGTCTAGTTAAGTTTTAAGTAACAACTTCAATGAAAAAAAAAAGAAGTGGTGAATGCTTAATCTAAAAGATCTAGTGTTTGAGAGCGCATACAACATTAAGTGTCAAGTGTGCTCTGAATCTGTTAAGACCAAGCTGTTTGTTGGCAGAATAAGAATGTATAACAATGGAGTGCAGTGCATTAACAAGCAAACCTAAGCTACAGTAAATACCCCATTCAAAGATACAGCAAACTATGCCTATACCAGTTTCATGAATGCAGTTTTACACCTCATGCCACTACATGGCACTACAGGGGTACTCCAGCACATGCTATGCAGTGCCAACAGTGTGTAGTAGTCAAAAAACCTCACTCACCAGGAAAGGTGTTGGGGAGCACAGAGCTGAGCACAGAGCTGAGCACAGAGCTGAGCACAGAGCTGTATCAAGATTGATCTACAGGTATATTGTCTATCCACTGATGTCACCCAACTTTTCCTAAGCCACATACTTTTGGGCAGGATTTTTGGGATCATAGTTTCTAAAAGGTAGTTGATGTTCAGGGACCAGGTTCATCAACATAACAGGGAACAGCTTCATCAACAGGTCATAACAAAGGCAGTCTTAACTGCTAAATACACTATATGGCCAAAAGTTTGTGGACACCTGACCATCACACCCACATGTGCTTGTTGAACATCGCATTCCAGACTTAGTCCCTCTTTGCTTAACAACCTACACTCTTCTGGGAAGGCTTTCCACTAGATTTTGGATTTGTGACATTCATCCTCAAGAACATGAGTGAAGTTGGGTACAGATGTTAAGTTAGAAGGCATGGGGCTCAGTCAGTGTTCCAGTACATCCAAAAGGTGTTCAGTGGGGTTGAGGTCAGGGCTCTGTGCAGGCCACTCAAATTCTTCCACTCCAACCTTGGCAGACCATATCTGCAAGGAACTCGCTTTGTTCACAGGTCATGTTAGGGCCCCTTAGTTCCAGTGAAGCGAAACTGTAAAAGTACAGCATACAAAGACATCCTATACAATTGTGTACTTCCAACTTTGTGGCAACAGTTTGGGGAAGAACCACATATGAGTGTGATGTTCAGGTGTCCACAAACTTTTGGCAATCTAAATTATTACTATATATTACTATTTATAGTGATCTCACCATTCGTGAGTTACCCTTACTACCCTCTTCTGTAGGAAAGCTCGCTAAGTTTTAATTTAATTGACAAAACATGGTATTGTGGTTGACTAGCTAATGTTTAAAGTGGTACCAAATAAAAACTAGACGTTGACTTTACACTTGCTGCCAGAAATTTTATGCGCAGCCGCAGTGAAAGTTTAGTCTATGCACAGGTGGTTCAACAGTCTTAAATTTATACACAGAAAGTTATTACTGACGTAGCTTACATGCAGTTGTAAGCCCAGTTGGTGGTAAGCCCCAAGGTATTATACATGCCAAGAGAATACATAAGAGACAAATACTGTTGCCCTGTTGGTAATTAGACAGAACAGTACACCTAGTATGCAGTATATAGAGGAGCCTCTTTCTGAGACCTGAGCTTTCTGAACCTGCTTAGCGCTTAAGAATATCATTTATGCTGCACTGGGAGAAACAGAAGCGGTGAACATCGGATCAGTCAAAAAGGCTCACGGTAACACAAACTGTGAACACTCAGAGTTCAGTTGTAACAGGTGGAGCTAGTCCTTTCTGTGCACATCCCTGATTCTTGACCAGAATTGTCACTGTACCAAAGCTTACTTCTAAAGAAAGCAAAAGAAGTAATGATCTGGGGTGGAAAATATTTGAGTAATTGTATTTTGTTAGTATGCTTAAATACTATTTTGGGGTATTTATATTTTACTTAAAAATATTTTACTTTAAAATTTTACCCTTTTTTTTTAACTTTCAAAGTTATTACAAATCTCGAATGTCTCTTCTTCTCTCATCTAGCCAATGCCTGTATTCTATAGGTTAATAAATTGGGCTCCCATGTTTTTTATTTACATTTTTCCAGGAAATAGTTTTAGATAAGTAATAAAAGGTTTCACATAAAAAACATGACAATGCATAACATTATTACATTTTAATTTGACTAGGGTACATTTTTGGCTGGATATTTCTACTCTCAGTTGAGTAATATATGTAAGATGAAGTATAATTTCTCAGAACTGCTAACAATAACAAAACTCCAGAGAAGTTGGTCTGTGAAAAAATGATCACAAAATATATGGAGAGATTACACCAAATGGATCCAGCCTTGGCATGAGAATGAAAATACTGGAGGTTGATGAGCCTGACTCCAATGTTATCTTTGCCTGCTGTCCAGGTCTTATTAAAAAATTAATAGGGGAAAACTATTCGTTACATCATCAAAAGAAAAAAATATCTAAACAGGAGTTTTCCTCTGTGGTGTCTGGAGGAAAACTCCTGTTTAGATCATTTTTTTTCTTTTTGGTGTTACTGCAACATTAAGAGATTTACTTTTCAAAAATTCAAAAGTAGTGTGTGGTAGTGCTAACTGGCATTTTAACTCATTTAAATATGCAAACTAATAAGAGGAAACTGGACACTGGTGAATATAGTGAGGAAAGCAAAACAAACAGCATATAACAAAGTGGGGAGGATTGCGACATAACAAAAACGTGTCATTTTTAGTTGATGAAAATGCATAGCCCACCTAGGAAGGCTCCGTGAAGATTATTCTCTAATAATTAGGTCTAAAATAATTTATGTGAATTACTGCAAGTGCTAGTTAGCTGCTAGTCATGGGTAACTGACCAGAAAACAAACTCTTACCACTGCTAGTCTCAAATATGTGGCACAGATTTTTTTAATATGTCATCACAAAACTGCGAGTGAAAATATTTTTGGAAGCCTTATGGAAATTATATTCCTAAATAGGAGTTTGTTCATTGGAATATACATTTCAGGTTCAAAGTTAAACAAGCGAATTATTCAACTCACTGAGAGAAGACATATAGCCTGAGCCGACTTGTTAAACCTGAGCTTTTCATTTCTTTAATATGGAAAAAAAATTGGAATTGGAAATGTGTGTGGTGTGTGTGTGTTTGTGTGTGTATGTGTGTGTGTGGCTGCAAGGTTGGGGGTGAGGTGAAGTGAGCTGTGTCAGTTTCCTCTGACCAGTTCCTAGTGGTCAGTGGTCCAAATCCAAGAGACTAGATTGAATTTATTGGTACTGGGGCAAAGGTAACAAATACATGCAATATAAAGAGGGAAATGGTGTTATTTTTCCTAGATGGATTTCGTGGCCATCCTGAAGGGCAATCAGATGGAATAGATTGATATTGTAAGTAATATCCTTATATCATCCAATTCTAAGTGGACATCAGTGCTGTTGCAGGAGAATAATAATAATAATAATAATAATAATAATAATAATAATAATAATAAAAATGGTAATAAGTTTAATTTATATAGTGCCTTTCTCCAACTCAAGATCGCTTTACCGAGTTCCCCAGTAAGCAAGTGACAAATAATAAATAATCATCACATACAAATGTGTTATACAACAAGACATAATGGAGATCAGAGCAACTAGAGGTTGAGATGTCAGAAATCTGAGATGTATATAGCAGAAAAGGAAACATAGGTCCTGCTTATTTACTGATGATAGATTAGCAGGATGCAGAAAAGAGATTTTTGAGAAAAGATGCTTTGACCTGTGTAGTTAACATCAGTGTACTCATAGGCCTTAACCAACTGCTAGATTTAAGATCCTCACACATTGTCAGCATGTATGTGTACGTATAAATATCGTCTTCTGTTGTGGCAGTGTATGAAGACGAGCTGATAATGCCATGGAGGACAGATAAAAGTGTAGCTGAGGTAGAGCTACTCTCTGTGACAATGCGACGTTGTCCGACCCCTTCCAAGCCTCAAGGCATAGCTACGCTAAACAATAGCCAACAAGGAAATGAAACAAACAGTCTCCGTAGAAACGCACTATCTCCACGGAAACGTCCTACATCATCACAAATGCAGAAAGACTTAAAAATCTCCGGTGTGTTTGTGAGACTGACACATAATTAGATATGAAATAAAGCTGTTGATGTAAGATGATGTTGTGCTATGTATATCTGTTATTTGCAGATTCATAGAACATTTACTGCTGTGATATTTATAATGACTCAACTATTTTAAATTAAGTATCCTGAACTGCATCTATATCACTAAACTAGTATTTGTAGTCATACCTGTGAACAAATACCTCTTCATTTTTGGCAGTGCGCACAGCCTAATAACTTAATCACTTAACTGAAGTCAGAAATGCTGCTTATACAAAACCTATGCATACCTAACACTGCTTTTGCTGACTCCAAAAGTAAATATTTAAATATTTATAAGTGTTAATAGACTTGCAATTTACATTTGTCTATGACCTAGAGGCATGAATCAGTGACATTTGAAATAATTGTTGTTATACTGATAATCTCCAAGGGAAAATAAGCAAAACCAGAGAGAAGACTTGAGCAAACGACTGTGTCAGCCTCCACGTATTTGTGCCACGATTGCCGAAAGGAGTGCCTAAGGGTAGCCATTAGGCTCTGGACCATAAAGGAGTCAAATGCAGCACTATTGCTAAAAAGTTAGCATGTAATGTAGCAACTTATCACCCAAGTGCTCCCTGTGGAGAAATACAGAGAGCAAGGCATTACGGGAAAAATGAATAACATGCACACACACCCACCTTAGGCAAAAAGCATTTCATCCCTAAGAGATATTCTGCCAAGCCAAAAGGATCATATCGTAATGGATAGGTAGTGTCAGTGTCAGAAGAAGACATTTTGCTTGTTTGATACATCAAGTAATGACCTTTTATAGAGAAACTGAAAAGCGTGTAATTCATTTTTTTAAACATTACTTTCATTTTCAGCCATAATATATGCTGTCTCTGTCCTTTCCAGAAATATGATCTAAACTTATAAATTTATATTTCCAAATTGGCACATGATATTAATCACAATGGGAATGAGCAAGTTGATCCTCGATGGTGCAAACGTGATTGGAAGCATGTTACTATTTTACTGAGACACTTATGAAAGCAAGTAAGTAAAGATGAAAAGCAGGTCAGAATTAATTAAATGACACTAATACAGCATGGAATAGAGGACATGAGGTCAGAACAGTTTGTAAGGTCTGCTAGACAAATGGTGCAAGTCCCTGTGGGGAAGAGATTATGATGGGCTTGGTGTCAGTCAAAGAGCGCAGCACAATAAGCCTCCTAAACAGGATTGTGCACCCCAAGGCAGTGTCGCCTCTGCCACAGCCTTTCTGCCACAGCCACCCTCTAACAGAAGGACAGACGAAACCTTTAAAAAAAAATAAATAAAAAAAAGAGCCTGGCCTAGGCTCAGCTCTGTAGCAGCCCACCTCTATTGTTGGCAAGCCTCAAAAAGCTATTGGATATTCAGGAGCCAGTACAGGGTAGTTATAGAAGAGTCTGGTTTGCGTGTGTATGGTGAGGAGCGTGTTAAATAGATCCTTTGCTGTTGTCTGCTTCTAAATGGAAAAGACCTAAAACTTCCTTTGCTGTTTCCCTGGAGAGTAAGAGAGGAAGCAGGCTGCAGGTTTACAAACCGCAGATTGAGTGGTAAGAGAAAGAGCATCTGAGGAGATTATGCAAAAAAGATTCTGAGCAAAATGGGTGGAGCAGTGACTCAGACAAAGGCTAAAGAGGATACTGTGTTTAAATGGGAGAAAGAGAATAGGGGAGAGAAAGAGAGAGAGAGAGAGAGAGAGAGAGAGAAGAAAGAAGAAAGAAGAAAGAAGAGCAAGATGAGGATGAAATACCATGAGTGAAACAAGAGAAAGAAAAAGGGAAGACTTTTTCCATCCTGGCAGATATTTTTTTCTGCCTCCTCAAACAGATGCTGAGGCAGATGGTGGCGAATTAACTGAAAATGAGAGAAGGAGGAATGAGAAAGCTCATGACTGGTCCAGAGAGGCAAGACATTAAAAAATAAGAATTAAAGTGTTTGCGTGTGTGCGTGTGTGTGCGTGTGTCATAAGTAATCGTATATACTTTTGCAAGTCAGTGGGTATATGTGTGTGTATGAGAGAGTAGGAGGTGGGCTTGTCCTGTTAAAATAGTAGCTCAGCTGGGAAAGAGAAAGAGGATGGGTGGAGAAGCTGTGCTCAAAGCTAGAGTGTGCAATAATAATCAGAAGCGTGAAATTACAAGTGTGATATTTGTGGGACCCCAGGGTGTGGTGTGGGGTCTTGCCTGGAGCTTGCCCGGCCTCCCATCACCATCACGTCATACTAGTCCACCATCAATAATCAGTAGAGTGATTCACCTGCACCACAAGTTCCTGGGTCATACTACTATCACAGTGTAGCACAGTGCTACAAGAAGCTCTTTAGTTTATATGACAGACTATTCTCTTATATAAGTATAATTTATTACAAAATTATATCCACTGTGGCGATCTAACAGGAGCAGTTGAAAGAAGAACGACAACAAAAATGGCACATGAATATTCAAAGGAATATATATATATATTTTTTTTTTTTTTTTTTTTACTGTACTTTCCTTTGTACACCTGCACATTTTAGCAGTTTTCTTATAAGCCAATCATGTGGCAGCAGCTCAGTGCAAAAGATCATGCAGATACAGGTCAAGAGCTTCAGTTAATGTTCACATCAAACATCAGGATGAAGAAAAAAGTTGTCTCTGTGACTTTGATTGTGGCATAGTTGTTGGCCATGATAGAATAGATTCGATTCTATTTTATTCTGTTTTTCTATTTTATTCATTATATTCAGGTTTTATTATATTTTGTTTTAGTATGTATCACTAAGGAAAACCATTATTGTATGTAATGTATGTGACAAATAAAGAACCTTGAACCTTGAACCTTGGTACCAGAAGGGCTGGTTTGAGTATTTCAGAAACTGCTGATCTCCTGGGATTTTCACACACAACAATCTCAATCTTATACAGAATGGTGTGAAAAACAAAAAACATTGAGTGAGCGACAGTTCTGTGGGTGGGAACGCTTTGTTGATAAGAGAGGTCAGAGGAAAATGGCCAGATTGATTAAAGCTTCCAGGAAGGATATAGCAATTCATATAAGCATAACAGTAGAAGACCACTTTGGGTTCCAATCCTGTCAGCCAAGAACAGATTTGATGTTGGGCTTTCTGAGATGCTTTTCAGCTCACCACAGTTGTAAAGAGTAATTATTTGCGTTACAATAGACTTCCTGTCAGCTCAAACCAGTCTGGTCATTCTCCTCTGATCTCTCTAATCAACAAGGTGTTTCAGACTGCAGACTCTCCACTCACAGAATGTTTTTTTGTTTAGTTTTGTTTTGTTTTTCACACCATTCTGTGTAAACTCTAGAGAATGTTGTGTGTGAAAATCCCAGTTTCCCAATGTATGAAATGTGTTCCTAATAAAGTGGACAGTGAGTGCACATATATATAAATATATAATTGCTCAAGAAACTCAAGACAGTGTATCTCTGTAGTGAAAGTGAGAGTGCTGTGTGTGAGGATAAAGCGGTTTCAGATTGCCCAGGTCTCAGTGAGGCCCATATTTCCCCTCTAAACTGCTTAATGACAGAGTGAATGCGTTTGCTTTGCTCTTCTATGACAGCATGTTGAGTGAACATAATCAGACCCTGACCAGAGCTGTGTGTTCATAGTTATTCTGAAGAACCCAGTATTAACAAAGTATGTGAGTCTGTGTTTAATTTTAGGACAATGGTTTTAAAATAGATTTCCTCAGTATTTGCAGTGTATTGAAGAGATGTGAAGGTGAGTGAAATGAGTCTGTAGATGCTTTGATAGCTGATTTGATAGCTGTGGTGCTGATGAGATATAGAGCTATAATGCCATATTCTGCATTAAAAGATAATAAGACTCTGTCATTTGGCTTTGATGTTTCAGGTCCCTCACAAAGACTCCCTCCAGTTTGGAAATACCAGGAGACTCATTGGGGACCTGCTGATTAAGTGCATATTATAACAACCATCTTATCAGGCCCACAATGCATTCCTGGAGGATGGCGATTTTCTCTGGGATTAATGCCAGTCGGGCACTTTCTCTGTGGATGTGCTGTCATCTCGGGGGTCTGAATGACTGCCACCCGCTCTCGTAATCACTTCATGAGCTCATTCCCCTCAGACTGTCACCACCATTTTGCTGATGGAGGCATCTTTCACACAGACGCGGCATGGAGCACTGGGGAGAGAGATACTAAATGAAGGGCATTAGGCTGCAAAAGCTGGACATCCTAACCCTGCTGGACCCCGCAGTCATATCTGTGTCTACTCATGACGCAGGTGAGGAAAAGAGGAGAAAAATTTTTAGATGCATAAAATGAACAAAGCTAAGCAATAATCATCCGAGAAATGAGGGTAACATGGACAAAAGAGGACAAGAGGGAATTGTGTCTCGTAGCATTCAAATGTGCTATTCACCATGCTGAATAGAGTTATAGCACATAGGCAGCAGAATACACTTTGTCTTTGGACATGAAAACAACCCAGGCAGTGTTACAATTCCAGCACATGCCAGGAAAAAATTGCTGTTTTTACATTTCTGTATCTTTTTTTGCCCATAAGGAATATGGATAACAAATGGAATATTTAGGCCTATTGTCTGATTTATTTCTTTTATTATCCACAAATATCAGGCAGGCAGTTTAAAGGATAGCTTGCCTCATTCCAGGCCCTCTCGCTGGGGGCCTGACAGCCTATCAACTCTTCGTGCATAAACAGGTCAGGATTGTCTGAGCATTCCAATATGTTCTACTTTAAGCTTTCAGCATACTAGAATCTCTAAGTAGAGACCCGGGAAGGAAAATATCCTTGAGGGAACAATGAAAGCCACTATTTCTGATGGCAAATTTAATTGTTGAATGTCTAAAAAAAAGGGGGGGTGGGGGGGAAAAATATTAGTCATTTGAACCTCTATACCTTATGAAGCATATGTGATATTGGCTTTATGTTTGCATTATTTGTTGGGACAGTATACTGGGACAGATTGCGTCCCTCAGGGTTGTTTATGCTGATGGCACAGAGGGGCCCATAAGCCCTAAGTAATTGACCATTAATGAACTAAAAAACACTGCCCACTGAGGAATCCCCACAAGGGCCCCTGAGAGAACATGAGGCAATGAAGGGGTGTGGCTCCAAACCATTAATGTTGTCTTGGGACTACAATGAGATTTTAAATAGCCAATTAATAAAAGACATCACAGTGTTATGCAAATGACATGGCTGCTAGATGATGAATCTGCGAGTAATAGGAATTGTGAAGAAAAGAGATATACTGTGTATTCCTAATATGATTAAGCAATCCTTTACAAATTACCTAATCATATGATTTTCTACACCAATTTGAACATCACAAAGAGCCAACTATGGGCAAAAGAGTAGTCAGATTTTCCTGCCAGTCTTATAATGGCTACATTATGAAATGTATTTTATCCTGTATTACTGCCATCCAAATGCCATGCTGTGTCCTTGAAGGCCAAATAATAAATGGATGAACCTGGTGGCCAAATGGCAAGACAAATTTATGATCACTGATCTCCCTCATCATTACCACAAAGTACTCAGTAAAATTTCATCATAACTTTCAGGGAAATAAATAAATTTGGCTCCCTGACCTTGAAAAAAAAAAAGCTGGGGCGATGATGATGGTCTCTGTATATTTCCATCACCTCGGTCACTCATCTCTTATTCGCCCCGTGTTTCCAAACACACCCCAGCTAAAGATAGTTATTCCACCTTGAAGCGCTCCCTACACTGCCCCCTGAGAGAGCAGGTCTCTGTGCTGAGGCGCTCAGCATTGTCCAATCTTAGGCTCTGGCAGAGGAAGGAAAATGACAGTAGAGGAATATGCAGTGAGCTTCACTTTAAATCAAGATAAAAGACAGAAATGGAAAATAATAGGGCGAACAAACCCCTGGACAGCTAGGTCCTCTAATGGAAACACATGGCTGAAGGCTGAGGTGTTGTCAGCAGCCTGCACCGTGACATTCCTTTTTGATAATCTGGCCTGCCATAAAATTAGAATAGCAAATACCTCCTGACAAAGATGCATGTTCCCCCTCTATTGTGCCATCATAAAAAACTCCGCTGGTGACTCCAAACGCCACAAACTTCAATTTAAATTTACAGCGCTGAGAAAGGAGAAGTGATATGCACTCAAAAATTTTAATAACCTATTAAGTTACGACTTCAATTTCATTTTATGAATATTTTCCTTGGGGAGCCCAGCTATCACCAGAGAAAGATAGAAATTTAAAAAAGATAAATAGTGCCATTAATCTACAACATTTCTCTTCCATTATCCTTGAAAATGAGGAGTTATTTTTGCTCAGATCTTCATGTAATTAGCTTCTTACACTTGATTCACAAGCCAGAAAATGACCATGTTCAGAAAATTAAAAATTTGTCATTAAGTGGAATTTAACATAATACCATTTATCTTTATATATTCCCCAGCTGCCAAGCAGCAGCCTTGGAAGTTGATCAGACATCAGTGGCTGAAGCTTACATGGAACAACAAAGCAGCTCAAAACAAAGAGGGGATTCAGATTAGTTGTACATGCTCTTGCAGTCGAGTAAGATTTATGAGGAGATACGCAGAGATATCCGCACACTATTAGCAAACAAATATGTGTGGGACAACGTGCTAGATATATGCTTAATACCAGTGCACTAGGAGCAGTATTGTAGTGGGGTTTTTAAGAAATGTTATGAAATTACAGATAAAATTAAACAAACAGTCTTGTGCCTAAAACCAAACTGTAAATATAATGCACAGCTCTTTTATAGTAATATTTATTTGTATTATATATGGACTATAATAATCTAAGGTTTGGAAAAAAAAAAAAAAAAAGATCATGAGATAATGATGGCTTAATGAAAATATCAAACCTATAATGATTCAAATAAAGTGTTTTGTAGTGTATTATGAAACTTCCAGATGAAAGCTAATGTATGGAAGTTTTTAAAATCTAGTTATTGTTTGTCTCTTGGGCATTAAACACAAATTTGGTAGGAATATGACTACGGCGCTCACAGCAGGCTGCCCCATAATATCTAATGGGTCATCAAAGGGAATTGTTGGTGGAGAGCAACCATTTACTCAAATAGTTATGGTAAACCCCATGAGGTGTCACATGACTCATTACCATCAAGTACTTTGCTTAGTTATCGCAGTCATACAGCTATTAGAAATGCAGGTTAAAATAGACCAACTCTCGGCAATCCTTTCCTTCTATTCAAAGCCTGGTGTTAATACTGATTGTAATGAACTGATGCAATTCACATCATCATAACCATAAAATATACTGGTAGTATAGCTATAAATACAAGACCTCACTGTCGACAGGTAAATTGGTGCCATTTCATTCCCTGAAATTATGATTTATGATTGTCAGGCAATACAGATTACACCATAAATACTAAAAATCTTGATGTAAAGGAAGAAGTGAGAATGGGCTGAGTTAATCTCCATTCAATCAGCCTGTTTATCTGGGGGAAAACGAGCCTTGACTGGTGTTCAGTGAGAGTCCTCAGCGCTTATTCTAAATACAAATCAGCAGCAGAAATACCCTGGTAGTTCACGCCTGTTTTATTACCACTGTGGTACCTACGTGAGCGCTCCCCCAGATGAAGCAAGCCTGGGTGTTCCACAGTAAAACCTTCACAGCCAAGTGTTTTACACAAGCTCTTGTCACCCATGCCTAACTTGCTGAAAATTACATAAAGGACCTAAAACAGTGGGACATTACTAGTAGATTTAAAGCTAATAAATTCATTTCATAATAATATGTGCAGCCACGCCGGTAATCAATCATGATGCAGAGTACGCATTCTCCTGATGTAGGATTGAGCCACTGACCCCAATCAGCCCACGTGGCAAATATTTAGAATTACAGTGGGGAGTTGATTAATTTCACACATGCCCTGTTTGAATGGAAAGGAAAATGTGCAGGCTAAAATGGAGATTTAGCTGCACTACCCTGATGTGGGCCACTGATACAGATTTAGTGTGGGTGGACTTGTTTGAGACTGAGGTAGGAAGGCTCTCCGTCATAATTCACGGAGCAATTTTCATGTGTTGTGTCTCAGCACATAGAGCAAACCCCATTTTGTTCTTAAATAAAAGCAAATGTATGAGACCGTTGCCTACTTTTGTAGCTTTCTCATAATTTAATCTCTGAAAATATATATGTCTGAGTAGCTTATACATCTTTCATTTACCCTTGAATGAAATTTCAGAACAACTTAACTTTTTTTCCATTATGGCATTGCTAACATTATTTCATTACTAAACACATTTATATGTAGTAAGAAATACTACAAACCCTAAAAACATAACTTTTTGTAACAACTAGCATCTATGATACTCCCTTCATCTCCACCTACTCTCCAAGGTTCCTGAATGATTGAGATGAATGGAATATCCAAAGTTTGTTCCTATTTATATTTGACTGCAGAAAATGAATTTTGATTTTTGTCACAGCTGCTGATCTTTTTAGGGCCTATTCAGGAAGGACCGGGAAATGAATCCACATTAAATCACAATGCTAAAAGGTAGTAGATTTGGTAGAGCTAATCATTTTTCCATAGTTATTTTAAATGTTATTACTAGCATTCTACTGTTATTATATTTATTCTGATTCTAAATATTTAGAAATGATTCTCAGAGTCCAAACGCCTATATATTTAAATACTTACAGCCACAACTTTTAATTAGCCCTGTTTAAGAAATATTTATTCAGTTAAAAATACACAAATACGTACACACATCCACAAAATAACAGTGTGCCGCTTACATGCTACTCACATCGATTCAGCTCCCAGGGGCCCGAGCCAATTTCTCTTGTTCTCAGAGCGTCTCCGGGCCTGAACCTGCAACAGCCATCAAACCCATTAATCCATCCACCGAAGATGACTATGACTGATTTGGCCGCCAAACAATCAATTTGTATCTCTCGCACTCCCCCTCTCACTCCCTTTCTTTTGTGGATGAACCAAATATCATGAAAAAGTGTCAGCGGTAACAGTTTCCCAACAGTGAGGTAATAGAGTAATAAGGCAATCAGCACTTGACCTTGGAAGACAACTAATTCGACTGTCCATCTATCTTAATTATTTCACTTTTCAAAGCAGCAGGAAAGAGAAACTGTACGTCATTCATCCTTCTGGGGTAAGCCCATCTCTTCACAGATGTTGGTTTTGTTTTCTACTGTTTTATGGGCTACTCTGGAGGAATTGAACATGCATAGAAAAAGAGAACCAGAGACTGGTGCTCCAGATTCATTTTTAAGTAAAAATTGGTGGTATGATTAAGCATGTTTATAGGCATAANTTTAAATATCGTCAAATTCACTCTTTTAATCTAAAACATGGACTTTGGCACTAAATAATGACAATATCACGCTATCATCTAACATCATCTCAACAAGCCAGTAGATACTCTGAAGCAATTCCATTGTGGATCATCATGCGTCTGTCGCTGGAGGAACATGAGGCCCAAAATCCTGTCTGAATAGTGTGGAGCAGAAGGTAGGGTCGGTCATGTCTGGGAAAAGCAGCAGAGGAACATTTGTCAACAGAGAGTGACAAAAAGGAGGGGGTTGTGCTCCATGCTATTCAGAGACAATTTGTAAGCACGGCTGTTGAAGTCAGGCCAAAGACTGGCGAACAGCTGGAGCCCCACCATGATTGATAAACGTGGGCCCCAAGAACTTCATTTCGATGTGAATGAAGACAAAAGCTCGACAATGTTCAGCGAGTGTGTAATGTTAGCGTCATTAAGTGGCAACTCTGGACATGCCCTGGTCCTCAGATGGGTGAGTGGGGGATGCCATGTGGGAGGTCAAGACCCATGCTAATTACCATTTTACGACAAAATGGTCTTTGTAGCTTAGCAATTATTGATTTATCTCTGAGGGAAGATCATTATAGAGTAGATAGAGTGGAAGACTGGATTTATTTGTTCTTCAAAGTGCAGTAGAGAGGTGGGCCTTATTCAGGTTCAGATCCCTGACATGACATACACTGTCTTTGACTAAAGTAGCACCACTGGCTTCATTCTCATTGAGAAGGAAGCTTGTCAGGATTCATTTTCCCTGTGAAACACCTGCCAGGCACGCATATGTAAGATCAAAGATCATGTGGCAAAGTTAAATACTTAAGTATTTTAGTAATTTTCTAAAGTGGTCAATAATGCCATGCAACCAGTATTTGGTTTGCTTTGTGCTAATCACAGGGGCTCTGAATTTACCTCTCTGTTTAAGGGTGAAGAAATAACTAAATGTGTGTGAATGTTTGCATGGTGTCCTGTGACAGACTGGAGTACCATCCAAATTGAATGAATGAATGGATGGATGGATGGATGGATGGATGGATTAAAATTTCATATATATCAGGGCGATATCTGCAAAGGAAGCATACAGTTCTGTGTGTAATGGAAAGTCCCCAACCTTAGCCCAATCAAACTGCTCTGGGAGAAGTTGGTCCAAAATTTGGAGAGAGAGAGACAAAGCAGCTTCACAAAATTCTGGTACGTCCAGCAAAAAGTACAGAAGAGAATCTCTGAAAGCCTGGAAAACTCCCTGCTAAAGATTTTTTGTACTGATGTATAGTCAATTGATTTTTTTTTATATTGTCCCATATAGGTACACACACCAGCCAAATATATTAGGAACACCATACTATTACTAAGTACTCAGAAGAGTCTCAATTCTTTGTGACATGGATTCGACAAGTTGTTAGAACCATTTCTTTGAGATTCTGATCCATGTTGATGTGATTGCATCACATTCATGCTGCAAATCTCCTGTTCTACCACATCCCAAATTTGCTCTATTGGATTAATATCTGGTGGGGCAACTGAAGTACACTGAAAACATTATCATCTTCATGTATCCATTTTGAGATGATTTGTGCTTTGTTACATTGTGCATTATCATGCTGAAAGAGCCATCATAAGATGGGTAAATTGTGGCCATAAAGGGATGCACATGGTCAGCAACAATACAGAGATAGACTGTGGCATTCAAGTGATGTCTGATTGGCATTTAGGGGCCCAGAGTGTGCCAACAAAACATTCTCCACACTATTACACCACCACAACCTGACTGAACTATTGACACAAGGCAGGTTGGGTCCATGGAATCTTTCTGTTGATGGCAACTTTTGACCCTACCATCCACAAGTTGCAGCAGAAACTGAGTATAATCAGACTGTGCCCACTGTGGCCTCTGATTCATGTTGTTGACCTTGGAACCCAAGGCAGTCTTCTGCTGTTGTAGGCCATCTTCTGCAGCTTCGAAACTTGATGTCGTCTGTTTACCACTGTTGCAAAGAGCGGTTATTTGAGTTCACCTTGACCTATATTTGTGTGATTTATTGCATTGTGCTGCTGCCACATGATTGGATAATTGCATGAATGAGCAGGTGTACAGATCTTCAGTGAATGTACACATGATATAGTTTTCCTCAAGGTAAACCTGGTCAGTCTATAATGTGTTATGTTTTGCAAACCAGCAAAGTCAATGGTCAGTTATTAATAATGTTTTGAAAAGACAATGATTTTCATCTTCTTCTGTGTTCAGATGCCGAAGAGCAGGACATCAATAGAAGTGTCACCTGGTTTACTGACAAAGAGACAAACCTTGTTGGCCCATTGCCTCTCTGTCAAAGCCATTTGCCTATTTTGTGACCCATGGAGGACCAGGTCACTGAAGCATTTTCTCATGGTTGATATTATTGACAGTGTATACTAGCTAAGGGATACCTATTATATCAATTCTTTTAGTTCTAATTTCCACATAATTCACCAAATCATCAAAACATTTTCAAATATTAAAACATTAAAATGTCTTTTCACTTTAGTCAATCTCTGAACACCAGTTCAGTGTAGCCCTGTCCAACACTACAATAGTAATGGAAATGTTAGGAACTGGCTGTCTGAGTCACAAAATCCTTTTTAGCTCAGTCTCATTTAAAGCTTAAGTCTGAAAACAATAAACTAAGCTAGGAAATGACTATATTTGCCAAACCCACAAAAACACTGCATTCAGTCTGAAAGCAGCACAACCCGGATACATCTATCCATGACCTATTAAAGAGCTGGGTACATCAAGGACCCACGGAGCAAATGGAAAAGTTTTCAGTCACTAAGTAAAATTTATAGCAGTGTCTGGAGTCTGTAAAAATTGAGGATTGTTCTATTTTAATTCTGCAACTCAATTTCAGACATCCTTACTGCGACAAAGTGGATCCATGGGCCATCCATCCAGCAATACTTGGACGAATTTCAGCTGCCATGGTTCACAATGAATGAGTGAATATTGATGAACATGAAAGATCTACAGGGGCAATCTTTTTCCCCTCTTTGGCAGAGCAGGGGAGAAGAAGCCGCCACTACAATCCCAAGGGAAGAGTGCACCTCTCTCAATATTCAGAATATTCGGGATGAAGTTCTGAGAGAGATATCAATCTCACTTTGAAGTGTTGGGTCTTCATTTGTTTGTGAGAGATGTGAGGTGTTCACCAGATGACTGTGCCAATTCTTCAAAAGCCACTTACAGTAGCTACACACCCCACAGCATCTGCCTTTGTTGCCTGGGCTCATAGGTTCCTCTCAATCCAAGTAGAAAGGCCTTGATTGAACCTGTGCTCCTATTTTATGTGTCAGTTTGTCAACAAACCATGTTCTGGCTTTTCACAATAACTGTTTTAGTCAGTTTATGTCTCTGCTTGAAATGTAATTATTAGACACTACTTAATAACATATATGTAAAAAAAACTTATATGATACAAAATAAGAGTTCAATAAAAATCAGCACCTTCTGCTCTTCATTATGACCGCCATCATGTCTTTTAGAAAATGTCGATAAATAATAATCCACATCCCATTTTCTCACATATGTAAATACCACTGATAGATGAAATATCTTTTTTAAAAAATAGTAAAAACCTTTTACATTGCCTTAGTGATTATTCAATGTCTGTCAAAAAGAATTTGCTTTCATTCTTACAGTATTATTCACAAATGCACAAAAGCACACTGCAAAGCCGTATATATTTTAGCAACTGAAAATCTTCTTGAGTATGAGCACTTTTATAAAATATTTCTTATTATGAGATTATTATAAATCAAATATATGATTATTCAGCTTGTTTTTAGATGCTTTCACTTATTGCAAGTTTTAAATGTTCTTATTCTATTGGCAGATAATTTTGCATCTTTATAGAAAAAAAAGCTTAAAATTAGAAAAACTGTCTGCCAATTGAATAAGACTATTTCAAGTTTGCAATTAGTACAAAATGTTTAGATATAGGTTTAATAATCTTCAGGGTGGATTTAGTGATTTGGGAGACCTAGGCAAAATATAGGAAAGGGGTCCTATTCAATTGCACACATCAATATTTTAATTTTCAGCATACATTATTTAGCATTAATAATTAAAAATATATATAATTTGCATTTTTAGGGGGCCCTTGGCTTCTGGGGGCCCGGTGGCCATTGCCTGGCTTTGCCTAGTGCTAAGTCCACCCCTGATAATCATATATTTGTTTTAAAATAATCTCATAATAAGAACTATTAGATGAATTTGCCCTTTATCAAGATATTTTTCAGTCCATGACAACTGAGATCAGATAGCAGCATATAATGCTACAAATCTTGTCAAACATGTTTAATAGCTTTTTAATTAACATGTTGCATCTTTTGTGCAGTAAGTCCTGAGCATCCTGAATCCTGAGCAGGACCAATTATGACACAATGTGGCAAAATAGTTACGGATGTCCAGTATAACACACTAGTCCCCTACTCCAGTAAGTTTCTGTTCCAATAAGTTGTGTTTTCTGCTTTTCTTCACTCTGCAGTGACCCACTAGCCTTCATAGACACATTCACACATTTGTCAATTTACTTCTTATTTTCTGACACGTTCCTCCTCGATGGGATCTCTCATAGTGACATTACATGCACGTGTGTGTGAGGACCCTGGCTGCGGTTTTAGCAGGGCAATGGGCCGTGCCGGCCTCTCTGTGAGTTTGTTTATAAGGGGAGTTCTCACAGCCACTTGGTTGAGCCTGGTTTACCAGCGCTATTGATTGCAGGTGATGTGCTGGATAAAGTCCATCTGACCTCTAAGAGGACTTAAATACATCATTGTCCAGGAGAAGAACCTCAGGAGACCTGTTGACCACAGTCTCTCTCTCTCGCTCTCTCTCTCGCTCTCTCATTCTCTCTCATACAAACACACACATTTACACGCACAAGACATTATTTTGTTGCAGGCATTGGAAATATTTTTACAGATAGATTGTATACATAGCAACATACTGTATATTCAGTTATATTGTATATTCAGATTAATATATTCCTATTAATATAAATTAACTCTATATTCATATTAATTTTCAATCGTAATATTAATATGCAATCATGTTACCATTCAGGCTAATTTGTGCACATGCATCTTTGTTTTCAAACTCACCTTTGAGCAACTGATGGAATATAATTATATTAATATTAATAACTAATATAAAAACATGTTGTGTGATGTGCCAGCAGATTTAAAAAATTAAAAAGAGGAAATGGTTGTGTGGATGGAGAGCATTCTTCAAATATGAGAACTCTGTGTATGTTTTTTTAAATGGCTTATTTTAATTTTTAAAAAATGAGTGATTTTGTGCTAAACAGAACATAAGGGCAACATGCTTATGAAATCTCTGTCGGATGCATTAACGCAATATTGTTCAGCTCTTCTCTTTGAATTCTCTTGAATACTAATTAGATTTCTTAATATGCAATCATGTTACCATTCAGGCTAATTTGTGCACCATGCATCTTTGTTTTCAAACACACCTTTGAGCAATTGATGGAAATCCAATGAGACATACGCTTACCTGCCATGAAACTACCTCAACTGCTGTCGACTTGTTTCAGGGACTGGGGGAAGAACATTTCAAATTAATTTACATCAGACCCCTTGTAAGTATTCACTTCTGTAAACAAACATTTTAATGTGCTGTAATTAATTAAATCTGCCAAGCCACTCTCCTCTTTTCATTGATCATTCCTGACTTTACATTCTTAGACTATGGCAGCTATTCCCCATAATAAACTAGGTGTGGGGCAGCTTTCTATAATGCAAGAATGCCATAATTTAAAATTATATTTTTTTAAATAAATTTATCATTTAAAATAAGAATTTAAGACTCCTATTAAGTGTCAGAATTGCAAACTCAAATCCTGGAAGCACAATGCTAATTTTGAACAAAATCTTGGTACTGGTATCGAAACAATGGACTATAGCGTTCCAGTAACATAAAAAAAAGAAACTTATTTTATGACACTGGAAGATGGAGCATGTTGGTTTTGGCTGGGTTGAGAGCTGAGAATTCTCCACTGCTTTTGGCTCATTCACCATGAGCCCTAAGCAGGCATGGCTGCCCCTCATCATGAAGAATAATGTTTGGCCTGGCAGACCATTAGGGATGCTAATTTTTGCTGGCTTTGTGATGTCACTTCTGATATTCATGCAATCTGGAGGGGCTTGCCCACTTCGGACATGTTGTCTGGTTTGCCAGGCTCCATCCCGAAACCCAGCCACAGCTCCAGCAGTCCAGATCAGCTCTGCTTTCCCTGCTAATGAGCAGCGATGTTGGGGTTCTCCACATGGACCACGTTGCACGGATAACCATGCAACAGCATCACCTGACATTCCGCGTGTGAGTGAGCGCAGCATGCGGCGTGACAGATGTTCGGCAGCGAGCGGCCTATCAGAGGGAGATCAGAGGCACAGATACCAACAGCCCCCTGTGTAATTCACCTTTGGCTCTCGCTCATCTATCCAAAGCAGTTTAGTATGGTACTACTCTATCTAATGCTCTGTTTATACAGCAGGTTTAAGTGCATAATACATCGCACTGTCTTCAGACAAATTATTTGTGCTCTAAATTCACGTAAGCTTTTTGGGAAACTGGATCACATTTATGTGATTTTACTACTCAAACTGAAAGGAAAGAATATATCTTAAAATGTACAAATGTAAAGGATTTGACTCTTGGATGATTTGAAAATATTAGGTGCGTTGTATAACTGTACTATTAACTAGCAAACGATGATGTACATTTTCCAAACTACAGTGAAACCAAAAGACATATTTAGATTAACATTTTCATCTTTCATTACTTCTTTCTATTTTAATACAAGAAAGCAGGATAGAATTTAGTCTATTTAAGATCTCATTTGTATCATATACACATCTACTTTCTTAGTCTCAGTGATTGCTTACAGAGAGCCTTTCTCCAAAGTAAGAATTAAAGAATTAAAGAATTAAGTCGGCCTATTGAGTAACAGTGCACAGTGAGGAGTGATTATTATATGTAACATAACACACACCACTGTAATTTTGGCGAAAAGCAATGCTATCCAGGTGAGCTCTCTATAGACTCCATGCAAATCCGAAAAAAAAAAAAGTCAAAAAGTCAATTACACAAGCAGCTCAAGCGTGTGCCATTCAAAACAGCTGATGTTTTATTGAAGAGGTCCTTTAATTCAGCCCTGTTAGTGCTTTCATGAAATCCAGTGCCGAGCACGTTCTCTAGAGCTCTGGTGTCAGATGACCAGCTAGTGCCCAAAAAATTATTCTCAGGTGGTCTTCCATGCTCCAGTGGCCTGCCCATTACCCCCCACCTATAACCACTCACAGAGCGCATCAAAGAAACCTCTAAGCATATCCAACTAGAATAACCCTGGGTCAGCCTCAGACATATACAGTAGCATCAGACCATAGCGATATGTTTTAAATCATTTTATTATACATGATATTTATCCATACACAAAGTGTTGGTTCTCATTGTTTATTAGGAAGAGCAAACTCATTAAGACACAGCATGACTAACAAAACAGCAATTAATTACAATTACAATAAAGGATCAGGTGTAGAAGCCCTACTCGTTTGACCAGTGTGTGAGAGGGGAAGCAAGCATGTCCTCATAACTTGCTTGGTTCAACTTTTAATTAGTGTGCACTAGCAATGACTGTCACGTTTCTTTGTATCATTTTAGTTTGTTGCGAACAAAACGTCTTAAACTTTGTCATTATTTGAAATAGGATGTTTGGATGCACCCCAAAGAAGGCACAGAGCAGCTAAACCCAACGCCATGCTGTCACTACAGTATGATTTGAGAAAAGGAGCATCTACATCTGCATATAGGGCTAATGGAGGCATTGCCTTGAGTATGTAATGGAGACAGCTTATTTTTTTTCCATGTGATTATCCTAACAGTGCTTTCTTTTATACAAATGTAAATGGGCTGCTCAGAAGCTCCCCCTCCCTCTCTCTTTCTCTCTCCCTCTCTTCCATCTGCCAGACAATAGTTTTTAATCTTTAATCCATGAGCAACCATTGAACACCAGCGAATTGCAAATTACAGATGTTTTACTGTCTCAGCTATTTTTTTCGCTCCTGTTTTGCTTTCCAGCTTCCCACTGTCACTCAGTGTCTCGCACATATCCTGTGCCATCATGGCACCATATGACACTGTCATCATTTGGTAATTAAACCCGTACTGGCTTTAAATATGAAAAGCTGGCAAGGGGAGATGAGTTGATGGGGCTTGCTGGTGTGGGGACCAGATTTTACGAAGCAGTCCAGATTTCCGCAGGGAGAATTTTGTACTTTTGTTCCATTATTTATTATGTCTTTCTAATGTAGTGTGCTCACTAATTTTTTTTCAGCTCTCTAATCAGCATAAGTTTTCTCTTTAGCTTATTAAAAATACCCTTTGTCTTGTTTGTGTTATGTAATTTTCTCAATGCATAATTTAAAAAAAATAATGCTTGCAATCAGGTTTACGTTTTCATCACATTTTGCCTGATCTTTGTAACCTCTTTCCGAGTGTAGAAATATGCATTAAAATGACACCAAATAAACAGCTAAAGTCAAACCTCACAGCTTCCGTAAAAATCTAACTATGGCGGAAGAGACATTGACATTTGTTCATCCTTTCCAAAAATAGAGGGAAGATAAATGATGAGTAGCATATTCGCAGGGTGTCGGGACCTGCTGTGCCCTTCTTTGGGGAAGCAGGGAGGGTGAAACTTATTTAACATTAAATGCTGCAGGAATTGGGACAAGTTTAAAGTCTCTGTGAAGAGAAATAACGGTTGGGATGTCTGAGGGGGTTGGATTGTACTGCAGCATTGCTCCATTAATCCACCCAGCCTTTGCTTTGGGAGACAGTGTGTAGTGTAAGCGCTGACCAGCGTAATGGACTATGCAATAAAACTCCAACACACACTATAATCAGCCTCTCCCTGAGTTTTCAATCTAGCCTCACACTGACTTCAGTCACAACGCCCAAGCCAAATGGACTTAACAAGAGAAATCTCACATCCATTATGGATACTCCAACTGCCTTTATTGCCAATCAAATAGCCCTGTTCAGATCACTCCTCAGGCTTCTCCCGTATGTCAGTCTCCACTGCCAGTGCTAAGCAGTGTGTGTAAGGGAGGTTCATTGTGCCCTGTTATGGCTTCTATAGATCAAACTCACTGTTTCTATGATTATTACACCACTGAACATGACCAGCAGTGCTCACAGGGGTCTGATCAGAGGCATACAGCAAGCTGTACATTTCAGAAACAGATGAAGTCATGCACGTATATATTGGTAAGACATGTTGGGAAATGGATGCAAACGAGACCATTTTTCCCACTAGGCCCATATATTCAGCTTTTATAACTGGCTCATTATCAGTCGTTAGTGTATTTTGTAAATAATCTTAAAAAATATCCACATTAACAAACTGCAAGGAAATAATCTTGCAAATGAACAGCCACTTTGTCATAACGAATGAAAAGGCTGAAAATGTACACCTCGTCCAGTATGCGTTTGTCTGAAATTGGTGTGTGTTATGACATGAGGTGCCTGGAGAAGGTCGCTGCTCTCCATATTGCGGACATGTAAGTGGAAGCTGTTTCCTGTCTGCGTTAGACAGAGGCAGCTGGGTTGAGACTGCCTCAGGCGCTAATCCACAAACACATACATGCATCCACTTAAATTGACACTCATTACATGGAAAGATCTTTGTCTAAAATATACTAAAATACATATTACAAACAATGAGTCTTCCAAAAAAAAAAAAAAAAATGAAGGTCAATATTGCTATTTATTATTGTAATAAAACAAAAAATATTACATTATCTTAAATATATGGGCTACAGTACTGAATCTGAAATAACTGCATGATTTGCATGATTATTTATTTATTTATTTATTTATTTATTTATTTATTTATTTATTTATTGCCTCACTATTTGGTTTTGCAGCCTGTTAGTATCCACAGAGGTCAACTTTATTATGAACAGTATATTCTCTAAATTGTAGACAACTTATTTTCAGTGAGGGTGGCTTTTTTTATATGGAACTCCTGAGAAAGAAAGAAATTTAAGCATATAGAATGATCATTTTTTTCCACGTGCCAAAATAAGGGCTGAAATAATGGTGTCATTTCGGGGTCGTTTTGTTGAATGCACAGTTGCTCCTGCTGCCACACGGATAAAGCAGAAGATCTGGCCGATTTCCCGTTTAAGTTATAGCTGGCTGAAAATGGTGAACCGCTACCTATGCGAGGAGCACGGCCCACAGCAGGCTGTACTAAAGTGGCACGCATAAAACCATGTTTTGAGCGAAATGTTTGAGATGTTTGAGACGCGCAGATGAACCGAAAGCTCAGCAAAGAGTTTAACAGCGCGCGCTAACACAGATAAAGGCTGCTAACTGGAACATGAACGCACGAGCAACTTATAAAAACGCGATAATACAATATCCAAAAGAACGGCAGAGCGAGCTGGAGCTATAAAATTCCGCATTAAATTATTATAGCCTCTATATCTCCTATTTAACAAACATTTTGTGGGATTTTTTTTTTTGGAATGTCTTAAGGCATTGAATATCTAAGAAGCACAGAAATGTGGCTAGTGGTGACAGCGAGCTCATTTTTATAATTTCATTCGCAGTATCTGACTGCTTTAATTAGGTCTAAACAGCACATTAATTCCTAATGATACGTTGCCCTGTCTTTATGATTCCAAGAATGTGGACCATAGGCAAAGACGAGGCTTACATCAGATAAAATAAATGACAGAGAAATAATTATTCTACCTGACTCCAGCAGGCGCGCGAGAAAACTAATCTGCAGTTGCCTCGAGAATTAAAATAATAATACAAAAGTACTCAATGTGAACTATAAGTGGGTTTAAAACAAGGCCTGTATAAGCGAAGAGAACGAAATGAATGCACTTTGCACGTGTGGGTATATGTACACATGTGCATGCATTATTAACCAGCACTGTGTAATGTTTACTCGACTTTCCAGCTTTGCTAATCAGCACCACACTTCCAGTCATGATCATCTGTGACATTTTACACTTACATTCTAAGTGAATTATACCTTTATCCTCAGTGGTGAATTACAGTGCCCCTTCTGGCCAAGGAGAAGTTTATTTTTCAAATCATTCACTAATTCACTCATTTCAGCCTCCTGCAAAACAACCAAAACAAATCAAAACTAAAGACACGTAGTACGCATGCGCATACATAGCATTTTAAAGTTGAGTTTCAAGTTGACATTAAATGTAAATCTTTACAATATAAAATGCTTGTTGGTACAGGTGAACCTGGTACATGTAAATTTCGTTTAACAAGCAGGTATTAAGGTGGTATTTAGCAGGTTGGACCATCCCCTAAAGTTAGGAACAACAAAGAATAAACTTCATCAAAACCAGATAAATTATAAATCCTTGATCATATCTATGGCTTAATTTAAAACTGTTAAATGAATTTAAGCCTTACTGGACATGTTTTGGGATTCTATACACACAGTAGATAATAATAATAATAATAATAATAATAATAATAATAATAATAATAATAATAATAATAATAATAATAATAATAATAATGTAGTCCTCTGATGAAACCCTTAATGGTTCTGTGGCAGAAGCTCTTGAGTGTAAAACACACCCAGGAACACCTTGAAGAATTATTATTAAGTATAATAATAGTTATTGTACACCCTAACCACCCAGGACATATCAGCACTTTGGGTTCATCTTTGTGATTAAAAACACTTTATTGTTGTATTGAATACAGGCTTTTAAAAACAATCATATTTCATAAGCCTGGAAGCCAAACTCCTAAAAGCTGTAAGAGAAAAGCTGAAGCTATTCTTTGCCAAACCAAAACTAAGGTCCAGGTTTATAGGTGTGTGATGTTTCTAAGTGAGTGATGTGGTTCTGATGAACAGCGCTGTTGTGTGAGGTGGTGAGTTAAGTGGACCCTCCTACTGAGCACAGGTTCACCTCGAGCTGCAGCCAATGAGAAACACGCCTCAGTCAACTTCTCCACCTGGCCACCAACTTTCTCACTCCAACTTCTCAAAACTTATTACACCTCATAATATGTCGTTACACATATTATTACAACATATATAATGCAAAGAAAAAGAAAGAAAGCAGGCAAAAACAACGCAGGTCTACACACGGGAGAAATAATCATGAATATTCATTGCTATTAGTCCTACCTTTCAGTCTCCCACAAGGGCAAAAGCCCTGCGAGCTGCTCTTAGCATATCCTCTCAGTCCACGCTTTCACTTCCAGTTTTGTTCTTTCTTTTTATATCATACCTCAAACGCTTTATTTGCTTTGATTGCTTTTTTCTCTCCTTTATCAGTCCCTAGTGCACTGAAGCAGAGGTCTCTGTCCTTCTTTTCGTTGTTGCCGTCTAAAACCGTTTAGTTTTGGATGATCGCTCAGATGGTGTGGCAGGCAGCGGGGAGAGGCAGCTCGCCCAGCCGGGGACAGAGCGCGCAGGCCCGGACACAGCCAGTGGGCTGCACCGCCCGTACGGACCATTAGCCAGAGGAAGGGCATGGCTCAGAGACCTGCTCGATCAGGTAAGTGCCGCGGTTCTTTCTCTCCTTTCCTAAACGCTCTCTCCTGAGTGTTTAGGCTATTTGTGCTGGGCGAGCCTTGTTCAGCTGGCCAGTACAACTACTTTTAAGATGTTACAGTGAGTAAAACTGAACCCACCTTTGTAAGGCTGTCGGCTAACGGACCTTTTCATGGCGTCTATGTGAAGTTCAATAAGCCACTGTAAATCCCAAGCACTGTACATTCAGCAAATTAGCTTAGCACCAGGACATGTGGCCTGACTGATACTGACACTGTATTCATTATTACACCCGAATAATAATAATAATAATAATAATAATAATAATAATTATTATTATTATTATTATTATTATTATTATTATTATTATTATCATTATTCGAATTTTACTCATAATATTAGTGGCATTCAAATGGTAATTAATATTGTGTTATATCAGTCAGTTAATTGAAAACATAGATCACATGCTAATTTACCTTTCCATTTTGGGTGTAAATGGGAAGATCAATGAAAAACACTTGTAATGATCTAATTAATTATGGCAAATTTAAAAGCAAGTACAAAATCAATCTCTGATGGTGGCGAGGATAGAATTAAATTGATGGTCCATCTGTTCACCCTATAGACAACATGAGCAGGCAATCTGAGGAGGCAGCTGATATGATGGCGCAGTGGAGGCCGTCCTGCTGTTTGTCAGAAAACAGCAAAACATTTGGATACCACACACAGCTGAGGAGAGTGATGCACAGCATCAGAGGCACTGACACTACACGCGGATACACTGCGAGAAAAAAATATTTATTAATTATATATATATATATAGACTTTGTCATTTGTGTCATTTGTGATAAACAAACTATGAATGACACCTATACTAAAATAATAATAATAATAATAATAATAATAATAATAATAATAATAACATATTAGATATATAGTAATATTAGTAGTATAAACATAATATATTTTAAATATACAGTGGTATTAATTTTCAACATCTTCAACTATCTCGTCCTCACTGTAACTGTCGTTTTGACTATTTCTTTTTGCCTGATATTGCTAAATATTATTACACAAATGGCTAAATTCGTGAACTCAAACCTATTAAGAGTTAATAGAGTTTATGAATTATGTGTGGTTTATTTATCACTTGCTGTGAAGCAGTGTACAGCGGGGTCTAACCTGCACCGCTCTGCTGAAGGAAATATCGATTGGTGACGTCGCCATAATATGGCCTGTTATTAAGGTGAATGGGGACAGAAAGCACACACTTCCAGATATGACAGGAAACGGGTGTCCCTCTTCCTCACTGCAGGTTCATTACTGTTCACATGGCTGACTGCTGCTAACAAACTTATACACCATAGTCAAGGTAGGGCAGCACAAGGTGCACCTCAGACATTGACACCCCCCACACATACACACACACACACACACACACACACACACACACACACACACACACACACACACACACACCGAACTCTGTCTTTCTAATAATAGTAATAATACTAATACTAATAATAAAACACCCGTCAAATCTGTTATCAGCCTACCGATTACCTGTCATACTCAGTCTGGCTGCAGAGGTCGAGAAGTGAGATTTATCACATTTTTTGTCTAATTGTGTCTGACAGAAAAGATCTGATCTCATCAGGAACATTACCGGTCAGACTAAGCTCAGATAGGGCGATGTAAGAGAAAGGACAACAACAAAAAAAAACATGCATAATCTTGCGACATCAGTGCCATGGCTGTGCCTGGCAAAGTCTCCCGATCTTTAGCACGCAAAGTCTGCTACAGTCTGATCAGTTGCAATTAGTTTTTCTTCCATTTAACACGGGAAGTAAGTAATACAGTGAAGTTGAGCGGAGGCGAAAAGCAGGGGTCTTGCGGGGAAATAAAAGCAGCTTTAGGGGAAATGTGTAGTGGAGTGTGAAATTACAGCCCATGGTGTTACATATTGTACCAGAAGCTCCCTCCAAAAACACTAACACAAAGAAGAATCGTCCGCAAATTTAGCCGCAAGGCACAACACAACATGGCCTCCTGTTCTTTTAGCCTAATCCATACCGGCCACAAAGCACACACAGGCTAAACGAAATGCCTTTCCCCTGCACTCACCCACAGTCCACTCATCTCCTACCCAGCATTAAGCACTTAGACTACTGCAGTCACAATGAGCATTAAAAATACCATATATTTTTCTGTAATGCTATACATCACATTTTTCAAGTGACTACGTGTTTTACGTGAAAAGGCTCTCACGTGCAGTACCATGCATCTGTCACAATACCATGTTACACCAATAATATAATCATAACTAATAATATAATAACGGAATCATTATTATTATTATTATTATTATTATTATTATTATTATTATTATTATTATTATTATTGGTAATAATAATAATAATAATAATAATAATAATTTTATTATTATTATTATTATTATTATTATTATTATTATTATTATTATTATTATTATTATAAAAAGACGAGGAATAAAAGAGGAACAAAAATGCTGGTTTCACAAAAACATTCTGCTGAAAGATAACTGACAGATCACTCGTGCTTATTAGAATTTGTTTAACAACATTTAATTTATTTTTATTAGCAATGACAAAATATTTTCGATTATTACAACTTTTACATAGTTGGGTATAAATAGCTCTCAAACCCTAATAACTTCGCAACATGCCTTATTGCTGTACTGCTGTGAGTAAATGTGCTCGAGAAGAGAGAGTAGAGTCATGTGACAAAACATTAAAGTGGCAGACAAATTTCGTTGCCTACGATTATTCATTCTTATAATAATAATAATAATAATAATAATAATAATAATAATAATAATAATAATAATAATAATAATACAAGAGTATTGTTATAGTGCAAGAGTATAAGAGCAAATGCAGTATAAGCCTCTCCATACACAACATCAAAAAGGTAAAATAACTGACATCTAAATGGACTTGAAACTGGTCTATTCTTATGTTAATAACCTACAATATAATGAACGCAAAAGCAGTATTAATAACATATTTTGGTCTTCGCAAAGATCATTTTATATGCATGTTGTTGCTGGCACTGTCATTAAAAAATGGTTTACTAAAATTTCAAACAGATATTCAGCTGGCTCAGTGCTACAGAAAGTATTTCCAGGAAGTTTAAAACTCTAGCCCGCCACGATCAGGCTTGCCATGTGCAGGTTTGTAGCTCTTCACCAACATAAGCGACCTACCTTTAAAAAAAATCCATACCATACAGCGCCATCTACAGAGCTGCCTCCAAAATAACACCCTAAACGGAGCCCTCAAAATCATCTACACACCACACAGCAAGCCAACAGCCAACTACTGGATTTACAGACAACACACATAATAATATCTGCAATGGCAACTCAAGGCAAAGTTGGTGGTTGTGAATGTGTTTTTGTTTGTTTGCTTGTTTTTATTAATGTAAAAGGGTTTGCTTCTCTTTGATAGAAATATCTGAATGGAAAAACCAGAATCCTCTCCAAAAAAAACACACACACACACAAAAAAAACCCTGAAGCTAGTTTTGGACATTATGGAACTGTAATGGAGTGACAGCAGTGCTGAAGCATGGGGAACATGGCAGTGATGAGAATCAGCCTTGTAGCTCAGTGAATAATGTAAGATACTAACGAATCTTCCACAATGGTTCATGCGCATGGCAATCATCAGCGACGCCAACGGATTTGGTGGCCAAAAATGTTCCAAAAAAAAAAAAATCACAGCAATTGGACTGTTGCTATTATCATTTCCTCTTGCTTATCTTTTAATTTCCTCGATTTCCCAACCTGAAGTCACTCATTTTCCTGTTTGCATCCCTCCCTTTCCCGAAGTGTCAGACGGAGAGACCTCCTCATTTGGGCTTCGGCTTTTTTGCGTTGGCGAATCACAAAGTGTTGGAATCTATTGCCTTTGTCTGACAAGTCATCCATCTCTATGCGAGGGGGGATCTGGGGAGGAGGAGGAGGAGGAGGAGGAGGAGGAGGAAGGTGGGGTGGTTGGGGGGGAGGGGGGGTGGTGGACTGCAGCTTTTAGAAACACACACACACCGGGAAGAGGGCTTTCATTCTCAGCCCAAAGCTTCTAACAGGCACATCCCATTCTCACAGAGAGGGGGACCGCTAGCGACACTCGCAGTGTCCATGTTTTTCCGTGGCATCCCCGCACACAGCCTGCGTGACTCGTAAGCCCACAAACGCGTTGCTGATATATCGAAGGGAATTTTTTTTTACACTGCACGATCAAGAGCGGACACTTTGGCAGCGTCTCTGAAACAGAAAAAGAAAGAAAGAGAGAAAGAAAGAAAAAAAAACCGTTCCTCTGAAATATGTGGCCAACAAGCATCCACTGAAGCACCAGTTCCGCTCAAACTGCTGCGAAAAGATCTTTTTGTTCGCTTTTTAAGACAAGTGACGGACATGATCTGCAATCCAAACTCGTTTTACCCCTGAAGGAACTGAAGCGAGAATAACTTGAAGAAGAAGAAGAAGAAGAAGAAGAAGAAGAAGAAGAAGAAGTTGTCCAGCGAGCCGCCGGCTCTGAAGCTCTGACACGGACAGCAGCAGTTTTCTAACCCGCATTGAAAGCTGCATAATCGAGGCGAGACGGCGACCTCAGTCGATTATCTCTCCTTCCTTTGCTATCCCATGGATATTCACTGCAAAGCAGACCCATTCACGGCGATGCACCGTAAGTATACGATTTGTTTTTGCTATCTCTTCCATCTCTTCTGTCCTTACTTCGCAAAATAAACAGAAGGAATAAATAGAAAGCTGCCTCCTCTGCCCTGAGCAGTGCAACAACTTGACCAGACACATGCAAGCTTTTTTATGTCATCAAATTATTTATGAATGACAAAATTAAATAATATGTGCACAAGTTCAAGTATATAAAAAGATTAAAAAAAGAATTAATTAAATATATAAGATATAACCCGTCGCAGAGATTAAGCTAAACAGCCCTACCGTAAAGCGCAAAATATTTTCACAGATAATTTGCCATATTGGCGCTTATGTTATCCCATATTGAGTAGCAGTAGATGAAGTGGGACAAAAAGTCGATGAATTTCCACACAATAAAAATAGCCTGTACTAATTAGACCCAGTAATAATTACTGTGTAACTTGCTCAGCATTTAGCTGGCTTCACAGGCTATAATATAAAGCAAATAAATTAGGCCTACGGTTTATAGCAACAAGCAGGTTAAACCTGGCGCTTAAGGCTAAAATCTAAAATATGCTCATAATAAAGCAACCAATAATGTATAATTGTATTCTATTGGATATATCTGAGATTATAAATATCTGAAAATGCTATTTCTATTATTAAAAAGGCTATTTTTTTCTAATTAGTAGAGAAGTGAAAAATGTAAGAAATAGCAGGACACATGAGCAGTGTAAAGACTGCAGAAACTGGTCTAATCAGTGCTGATAATAACACACATAAGCTCATATACAGAGGAAAGAAGTTGCTGGTGGTGCTATTATTATTTATTTTTTTAAAAAACAAAATTATTGCCTACGAACGCCCAATTTAAATAATTCATTCTTGCTTTGCAGTTGCTTTTCTGTGGTTGTAATATGAGTTATCAAAGATCTTTTTAATTATTTACAATAATTGTGCAAGGAAAATTAAACAGCCTGAAACGTAATCTATGCGACATGTGTTTGGCTGCAATGGAGTAGTAGAGGAAAATACGACCTAACTCACTGCTGGGTTATGCACAGAGCAGCTAATATCTCTCTTAGTTCTGTGCGATCTGGAAAAAAGGACAACAATGTTGTAAGGTCATTTTGTTATGAATGCCTGCATTTAGGGTTATATATAAATATACATTAATACACAGATAAGGCACCAGTGCACTGAGACCACGAGCATCACAACAACAATCACCTATAATAATAATAATAATAATAATAATAATAATAATAATAATAATAATAATAATTTGTAAAGATGAGAGGGAAAGCGAGTTGATTGCTAATAAACGACATATGATGTTTGACTATCTAAGAGTTTTGACTGTTAATATACAGGATTTACCTTTAGCTAAAAAAAAAAAGAAGAAGAAGAAGAAATGGAAATTGTTTAAAGACGAATGATTTGAATTGGGCGTTAATAGGCTACTGGTCTGGTTTGTTCTGATTATCCCAACGTGTGTATATGGACATAAAGATCATTTCGAATAGCGAATTGTTCGTAGGTTTTGATTTGTGTGTGCGCATGTGAGCGCGTGCGGATGTGTGTGTAAAGCAGAGAGAGAGAGAGAGAGAGAGAGAGAGGGAGAGAGAGAGAGAGAGATGTAGACAGTAAAGTGAGAGTGACTGTAGGCTACAATGCAGCGTGTCTTCTATATGTATGTAATGTTACGCTGTTGTGTGTGTGTGCTGTTGTCTCCCACATAGGGCATGGGGGTGTGAACCAGCTCGGAGGGGTGTTTGTGAACGGCAGACCCCTACCTGACGTGGTTCGGCAGAGGATCGTGGAGCTGGCACACCAAGGGGTCAGGCCGTGTGACATCTCCAGACAGCTCCGGGTCAGCCATGGCTGTGTCAGCAAAATACTCGGCAGGTAGGGCAGAAAGAAGAAGTCCCGCAGAATTCAACCCTTCAGAGCCCCATAGAGTTATTCTGGCATTTATGTCATGCAGCTACAGGCCTGTTCCTCAGCCTCCTTTAAGGCACAGTTTGAAGGAGGCTGAGAAGTGCCCAGTCAAACACAATCCCAGCAACCACCGCCGGATGAGAAATAAACAGTCACGAGTTTATTATTGCTGTACGTTGCTCCCCGGTGGTCAGATTATTTGCTTTGATTGATAGATTAGTGCACTCGGGCAGGAATAATAAAATGTTTACTGAGAACGTTTCACCTATGCATCTTTGAATTTTCTGACATATTTTTTCCAGCTATCAAAAGGATTTCATGAGGTATTTTGTTTTATACACTTGGAATGTTCGATACGATATGAACCATGAGTTATGTGTCCTGTTACCTTTGGTTGCATGGAACATCACCTTTATTGATTAAATACTTTTTAATAATAATAATAATAATAATAATAATAATAATAATAATAATAATAATGTACTTAGAATGACGTAAAAAAAGTCCAAATGCTGACGTCATAAGAAATTATTAGCATAATACGAATGCATACATATGGAATTGTGTAAATTATTGCTCCAACTGACTGGTAACACAATTCATTCCCACCGTTTCCAGGGAAACCTCACAATCCTATTGCTATAATATGCTTAATATGATGTCAAAAAATTCTAGCACTATTAATAGGCTATTAAGGGAGAATAATAGGCAAGCCGCGCGTCTGATGTGGAAAGTGTATTAGACAACTTAAATTTTAACGACTTGTTCCCCCTTCTGTCTCGCAGATACTACGAAACTGGCAGTATTAAACCGGGAGTTATTGGCGGCTCCAAACCCAAAGTGGCCACTCCTAAAGTTGTGGATAAAATTGCAGAATATAAGCGGCAGAACCCCACCATGTTCGCCTGGGAGATCAGAGACCGACTTCTCGCCGAAGGTGTGTGTGACAACGACACGGTTCCAAGCGTATCCTCCATCAACAGGTAAAAAAAAAAAAAAAGAAAGATTTTTATTTTCCGCTAAATTTATTTGGTTTAAAATCATCTCCAGCTTTATTCTGTCGCTTAGTGGAAAAGGCGTAAATACGCGTCATAAAAAACATTTTTAAGAGACATTTCCGCTCATCGATAACACACAGCACCACAACCGCGTAAACAAGCTCCCGGTCTCCAGCCAGCTGAAGTGAAGCCATAGCCACACTATGCATAATTTCTGAAGCGTTGGAGCAGGAAGAGTAGAAGGAAAATCCGCGAAGCTGTTCGTCCACAGATGAACAGGTGTAAAAGTTACCCAGATACACAGATGTAGTTGTGGACACGCTGCTGGAGAAGCGATCAGTCCGTCAGGGAAGCTTCATCCTCAGTGCTGAGATCTTCTTCATGATGGTCTCAGGCATGCGGTTCAAACGCAGATCTGTGGTCCACGTCGGCAAAGTCACATCTGTCCCGCTTAAACCCAAATCAATATCCTGTAAAAAGATCCAGTGGCGTCGGGAAGCACACGGGCCCCTCGCTCAATACTGCATTACTACAGACTCGCCTCCTTATTCAGCACAGGTTAGGAAATCTAACAGCAGCCGAGAGAGCGCCCAAATCACACAGCTCAGCCTGGACAAGCCAACATGATTCCATATATATTATATATATACATATAGTTTCATTACATATATATATAATGAAACTATATATGTGTATAAACACACACTCAGTCTCGTTATTTTTAATGTACAACAATGCGACAAATTAAAATCGCAATTATTAAAGGTGTTTAATAAATATAACAAAAATCTATGTTGATGATGATGATTATTATTATTATTATTATTATTATTATTATTATTTGTAGTAGTAGTAGGACCTAACATTAAGAGGAAGAGGAGACGTGGTAATAAATAAATAAATAAATAAATAAATAAATAAATAAATAAATAAAAGCGGAAATAGCCGTCACTGGCGTTTTACGCATGGATATTAACCTCGCCGCGTAACTAGCAGCAGTGTTAACCACTCGCTATTTATTCCCGTTTTGCTCATTAAAACACAAAGGGCTAGAGAAAAAGTATCCCGGGTGAGCTGGGAAAAAGCAGAAGCGTGTGGAAAGGCCTTGCTGCGAGCGCTAGTGCTGAACTTTGGTTAGGAGGCACTGTTCCAGAGAGGCGGCCAGCAGCATTACACTTTAATGAGCTGCACAGAGAGCATGGACCGAGCCGCACTGGATACTGCCGACAAAATATATATATTTATATATGAGGGCAAGAGAGACTGGGGGAAAAATCATTTCATGCACCGTGACCTCTTAAAAGCGGCGATTTGAACTGTTCTACACCCGGATGTGGTAAACTCTAAATTTGCATTAATGAATGACATCAAAGGAGAACCATTTGTTTGTCTCGAGTTGAAAGAGACTTTTAATCAAATACATCCATTATATTAGTATATGACTGCCTTAATGGATTAGAACAAAAATGAACAAATCAAAATAACCGTTTTATTTTCCTATTTTTGTCACTACTTCTCTAGCAATCAAAAATGTGATATATCCAGTGTAAAGGAATAAGTTTCCCAGAAGTTTGCAAATAATTACAACTGGACAAGAGCTTGATATCAGGCTGAAATACTGGAAAGTCTGAAGTGATCCTAGCTTTACTCAAATGAAATGTTCATGTCTAATGCATCTACATGATTGTCCTTGAAATAAGGAATTAATTTCTATTGGTTGAAATATTAATGTCAGGTTACAAACTTCCTGCCTTTCAAACAGGTGTTACTGTAGTGTGCCTGCAAGTATGTGCCGTCTCCAGAGTCAGGACATGACAGCTGACCCTCATGTTTTGAATGATTAGGTAGTTGACCTCTGCTCTGTTGACATTAGAAGATGTCCGAGCTTTAAGCACAATTTCTCTGCATGAATTATTAAAGATTAGACACATACTGGGTGGACGCAGTGTCTGCCCTGCAAAGTAAAGGCACCAGCACATGCCCAGGATCCTAAATGTCTTTCAGTTGTATTGATTGATATTTTCATATTTCTACCGGGAATTTTCAGCACATGGATTCCAAATAAAGGCCTTGAATTTTTACGGCTTGTTTAAGTCATAGGGTCAAATCACTGTTATGGTCAGATGTTAAAAATTCAAATAAAATATGGATAGTTTGTTTTTTTGTTTTTTATAAAATGCTTGTTGGTTCTGTCATTCATAACCACTAGTTAAGGCATCTTGAACAAAGATATCAGAGAATAGGTTATGCAAGCCACAGAAATAAGAACTTGTGCAGAAGCACAAAAAAAAATCCACTCAGGGTAAAATTCTGTGGGAATAATAGTATTGCCTCAGCACAGAAACCCAAAATATGGCATTATGTATCAGATGAATTTGTTTTAGACTGAATTTCCTATAAAATTAAATCTCATATATAATATCTGATTGCAAATCCCTGTATATATTTAGGATTATAATGTGAAGAACGTGAAGACAAATAATATAAATGTGTGTGCAACACGGGATGGCAGCTCAAAATTCTGTGGCCCAGATTAAAGGCATCAAATGTTGCAGTAGGCTTTTGTGAGGCAATGAGACACTATTGCTTTCCTGTCACATATAATTTATAGCCCCCCATTTGCATCTATTCCCCTCTACTATTAATTCACAACTTTTCTTTTTATCTCAAAGTCCCAATCAATAAGGACTCATCCGCACTGCAATCCTGGATATTTGTGAATAATGTGAGAAAGTCTGATCAGGCAAGTCGAGAAGTGTCAGGCTACAAGCAATCTTGACTTGTTTAAAGGACCAGTTAAGCTATGGAGGGAGGATGACAGACAGAGGAACATAGATAGAGAGAGTAAGCGAGTGGGAGACAGATAGAGACAGCGAGACATTATTGAAGTTGAGGCCAGGTCAAGGCAGTGAAGCCCATCATTGAGGTGAATTGATGTGATTTCATGCTTTGTTTGCAAGATCATTCAGACCAAAGTGCAATGAAGACCTTCCCCCATATCACACCTTTGAGCTAGCGGGACTTTATCATATTTCTAAAACTGGGATCCTATTTGATTGAATCTAGTCTCTCTAGGGTAGCTCTTACTCAACCTTAAATATTGACTCCACGACTGGCCCTGATGCCTTCAGATTGGTTGTTTGGGACAGAATCAGCTATCCTTACAGGAAGGGCCCGAGACAACACAGGAGTTTTACCTTGTCCATCCTATCAGTCTTTGTATGAAAATGAGTTTTGATGAGCGGTGCAGGTGTTACATTTGGCAGAATATTAAGCAGATTCTGTTGACTTTTCTAGGATAATACGGACCAAAGTTCAGCAGCCCTTCCATCCATCTCCAGACGGGACAGGGACGACCCTTAGCACAGCAGGACACACTATAGGTAAGATCGATGCTTAGCTTTTAAAATATTTTGGGAACCATCGTTTTTGTAAAATGATTCCTTGTGTTGAAAAACGGTCTCCTAGTGTTAACCTCCATCCTGTGCTTTATCCAGTGCCTAGCACAGCCTCCCCACCTGTATCAAGTGCTTCGAATGACCCGGTGGGCTCCTACTCCATCAACGGCATCCTCGGAATCCCTCGCTCCAACGGCGAAAAGAGAAAGCGTGATGATGGTAAGAGACTGGATTATATTCTACTGCTTCTACTAAAACTGAAACTCTTTTCTGGGTTTTTCTACGACTGCCTGTAATTTCAAATAAAATATGCACGGAAGAAAAGAAGGTGGTTATTTGATAGCACTTTCAAAAGCAGGCCGTAGAAGTGCAGACTGGTCTGTGTCGTTTAGCTGTTTGTGGAACTGAAGCCCTTTTGCTAAGTGAATGCTGTGGTATGTCAGCACCACCTAGAAAGTGCACATGTAACAGGAGGCACGATGATTTCATAAGCACTGTGACAGGGTAGTGCATAAGTAGTGTGCTGAGGAAATAGCACAGATAAATATATGCACTCGTTACATTTTAACTGAATGAGTTGAAAGCAGACACTATAATAAAACTGCACTGTATGTGTATTTTTCTAATAGGGTTTGGATTTTTAAGAATAACAATGAATCAAAAATGTTTTTCACTAAGCCCCATGTCAAGATGTCTGTATTTGACGCTTAAAATGGACAACTGTAGACGAACTACAGTCAGCAAAACAAGTTATACAAATAAGGAACATGACCTGTACTAACATTTTCTCTCCTTTCGAAATGAGAGGGCACACACTGCCTAAGGCCTAATGGCTCATCGGCTCTATAAAAAAAAGCTTTTGAAGGCTAGTGAATAAAGATCAGTGTGGTTCTGCGCCAAACAAGCACACAGACGCAGGAGTAGTTTAAGGGAGGGAGGGGGTGAAGTAGTTGGAAATGATCTCTTAAAACATTTATCAAAGCAGGCCTACTTGCTTCTTTTATGTTTCCATCTCTTTAGTTCTCTGGAGTGGCAACCACTTGGATGGGAGGAAAATAGGATATTGTAAGTTCTGTTAGCCCACCTTTTCTTTGCTTGCTCAATCATGGGCCACTCGACTCTGATCAAGTGGCCACGTGAGGGTGTGTGTATGTGTGTCTGGAGTCCTGGCTGAAGACAGAGCACAGTTATGCCTAATGATATCTTTACGGAGAGCAGTTTGGATCGTATATAAAGTCTGTGAAAACATGTCTGTAACAAATCACATTTGCTGCATGGTTTGCTGAAGCCATAGTGAGTTTTTCCTCCACGGCTGCAAGGATAGATTGAGAGTGACTAGATATGAATGTTCAAGTGGTGATAGCTTGATTACATTTTGCTTAATTTTAGTGTCAAAAGAAGGGGTGTGGGGTGTGTGTGTGTGTGGGGGGGGTGTTTTTTTTTTCAATAATTGTGATGCGGATCATTTGGCAATTTATAGCTTTCTTTGTTTTAATAATACTATACTGGTAGTGGGAATCCTAATAACTACAACTACCACTACAAGAGGTTTGGTAAATAATAACAGTGAAATTGATATTACGTATTTTTTGGATTACTGGATTTTAGACTACTTAGGGTTTCTGTTGTCTAGATACGTTGTACTGAACACATGCTATGGTGGGACTGTAATAAAGACCTCTTAGCTGTATTTTTTTTTATTCGGGGCCAATTGTCCAGATAGCTGTGAGTTATTTAAACTTAGCCCTTATTTCACACAGGGACATCAGGGAGGCTGCTCGACAGTCTGCGCTTGGTTTCAATTTCATAGCAGCACAGCAGCCTTGGGCTACCTGAGCCATATTTGGCTGGGTGCCGCAAGTCTCGCCTTCATTAGATGATGACATAACTGAAAATATGTTAATCCGATTTTTGGGGGACGGGGGTAGAATAGCACGTTTTTATGAGGCCCAAATGTAAGAGGGAAAAAAAAAACTGGCTGATTTTGCAGAAAAAGTTTGTGCTCCAGGTTTTCTTTTAATAGTGTGAAATTATGGTCATTTTACTGTGCATCAGGCCATTGCACTTGTTTTCAGATATAGAAGCCAGTTTGCACTGCCCTTAAAAAAGCCCCCATTACAAGGGGATTGTGGAGATAATGTAGTGTGACATGCTTTATGTACACCAGGTCTTCATAAGGGGAATTTCAGGGACATAGGTGTCATAAGAGTCATTAATCTGCCATTTTCATGTGTTATTGCAAATTAGAAGTAGCATGTTAGACTCGCTAGCTATGGGTGATGTTAACCATGGTGCAGAGGGGAAGGGGGGGGGGGGGGGTAACTCTCTAGATTAGTTCTTTGGTGGCAATAGCTCCTTGCACGTTGAACATAGTGACATTTAAGAGAATTTGCAATTCTGCCGAGAAAAGCTATTAATTCACAAATTAACATCCCGGTTTCTCTATCACGGATGCACAAGCTATTGAAAAGACAAAAGGAATAGCCTAAAGGGGAAGAGGGAGAGAGCTGCAGCCCTATCTTTGTAAAGATTGGTTTATATGTCTGCAAGCAGTGATACCAATTACACCAGCACACTGAGAATGCGCCTCAGCCATATTGCTGCCTATACAGGCCCCTCAATCCATTGCTAAATTTATTTGTGTATCTCATTATGGAAAATAGAATGCCTGTCGTGCCAAATGCATTAATGGCAAAACGAGGGAATTAAGTCTGTTCAGGCTTTTTCACTCATTCATTAATACCTCTATACCAGACAAATGAGTGCACTGAGTTAATTACCAGCATGTAGTGCTCAGGAATGTATTGATATTATATGTTCCACCACCCAAAGCAGTGGTTACTTGATTATGACCTTGTTATGGCTGATATGCAGGTTGGTATGACCCAAGCTGCCCTTGTGTCTTTTCCCTCAATATAAATCCAGACTGGCAAACACAAGGTAGTTAGGGAGTTTAAGTGTTTGATGCTGCTTGTAATAAATTACCTACCAAAAAAAAATAGAAATGAATGTTGAAGTTGTTGTGGGAGTGGACAAGCATGTGGGTCTATGAGAGAGAAATTAAAGTTGGGTGATTTAAAAGGCAAAGCAGTTTATTTATGTGACAAGATAAAAAGATTACATCCTCAAAGCCAATGCCATCATGGTCAAAGCATGCGAAAGCTTCAGCACTTCTCTTTGTAGCTCGTTTGTTCATTTGACAAGGATTGCTTTGAGAGTGAACGGCCCCAGCACACCTCAAATCCCCATGCTAAAATAGTTTGGCCTGCAGCTAGAATGCTTTAGCCTGTGCTTCTATTTCATGGCTTGTAAGATTCTATTGTGTCAATATGGATTCTACTCTAAAAAAGAAAAAATAGGAATAGAAATGAAATACATCCAAACCAAGAAATGGATTGGCCTCTGTCTAGATCGAAAAAGAACATCCCACCGATCTCATCCCGATGATGGCCTCTGTATGAAAGAGAAAGACCAGATTTGAGCGAGGCTGCAGAGCGTAACCATGAGAGAAGAAGGTGTCAGGGCTCCTTATCAAAGGACACAAAAGGTCTATGCCCTGCTCTGCTGATACATCTGCATTCAAGCAGACCCGCTCTGTCGTCTGCTGCCGGCCTGCTCACAAAATGACACCTCACAAATCTGCAGCATGGAAACATCTAAGGACAGGCTGGTTCGCTTGAAGAGGAATCATGTCAGAGAAAAGTCAATTATGGGCACTGATGCTGAGAATTAATGGTGCGCTGCATTACTCAGGTTTTAAAAGGAGCAAGAGTGGGGGAAAGAGAGCAAGAGGGAGAGTGAGAGAGAGGTTAAGAGAGAGGAAGATGCGTTTATTAATTGTGTTCCAGAACGTTGCGTCACATGAATCCGATGTGCTAAATGATGGCCTGGGTGTGAGTACAGTAGAAGATGTGTGATATGGGTGACAGGAGCAACCCACTCTGAAAATAAAGGGGAGGAGGGGTAGACAGAGAGAGAGGGCTCTCATTCCTCAGCCCACTGCCAGCCTGCTCAGCACAGCTAAATTGAATTAATAAAGCTTTTAAACATGCCGCAACATAACAGGAAATTAACAGCCCCGCTTGTGCTGCTGCTGCTGGTGGTGGCAGCAGCAGCATCTCTCACTCTCGTTCTCTCTCTCTCTCTCTCCCTTGCTCTTGTTCTCACCCTTTCTTGTCTCTTATGATACAATTATTTGCCATGCAGCCTTTCCGCTCCATGGCCTTCATAAATAGGGGATTTTTTCTCAAACTAAGTACGGCTGACATAGAAGGTGTGTTTGCCCCTTTGCCTCAATTCCTCTCTCCTTCTCTTTCTCCCACTCCCTTGCATTATGTGCTTTTAGGTTTGTTCCCCCCAAATTGATTTTTTTTAAGTGCAGGATGTGTTTGATTCAAATAGTTACAGTTTTGCAGGAATTAGAATTACCTGAATGTGCGACCATCGTTTTGTCTTTTAATGTAGAGCTCGCCTAACAAATCAGCCATGTCACCTCAGTTGGATATAGAAAATAAACACTCAACAAAACCTGGCATATGACATTGTTAGTAAAGTCCAGGCCAAGCGCAAGCCTACTTCCCAAAAAGTCTCTCCCTCTCTGTCAGTCTCAGGCACGAGGTTATCTGAAGTGAGCAGGAGATAAAGGCAGAAGGCACAATATCCCTCTGTTTACAGGATGTCACACCTGCCCTGGGTGCCCCATCTATCCATTTACTTTCAAAGCACACGAAAGCTAAAAATAAATATTGACAAATATTTTGACCTACTGCTGTAACTCTGGTAGCCTTAAGAAATATTTTAATGTATTCTAATTTTAGTGTGATTTAAATTAAATTAAATTAAATCAAATTAAAATTAAAATAACATGAAAAACAAATATTTACAGCTTGTATTTTCGGTCTCAACAGGTCATCTCTGAAATAAAAAAAAATGGAAAATTAAATGTCATTTTTTTAATGTTAGTATCTAAGACATATTTTAAGACGTTTGTTCTCATTGTTTCTAGCGTACAGAAAACCTAGATCTCGTATACTCTAATTTTATCTGAATTAGGCCCTGCAGAGGAGGAAGCCCAAGAGAGTAGTGTTTTATGGACTCCGGTTATCTGATCTGACAGAGCCCCAGTCCCACAGCACCAGAGTGCTAATGTAAGACAATGTCAAAACAAACAAAAAAAAAAAAGTGTTCAAATGTGATCAATGTGGAACAACCACAGAGTAATCAGCAAACAACTGACACAGGAAAACAATGCAATGGATTCTTCACTATGTCACTGTCTCATGTGCAGTTTCTTAGAGGTCAAAATTTGTTCCCATTATTACACACTTCATTCGTTATACGTTAAGGTAGAAAGAGAACACTGAATCAATAACATGTAAGAACACAAATAGCTGATGTAACCTTGGTGAAGCTCAGATCTCCTCTAAATATTGTAATGTAGCGTCGAGCAGCCCAGCCCCCCCGCAGCTCAAGCAGCAGCAGTGTCCCCTGTGTCCACCAGCAGCGCTGCATGTTTTGGGCTTTTGAGTATGGGAAGCATGCTTTACCACAGTGAATGACACACGCTTGCTTATTGATCGCAGTTTGCACTTAGGCTAGCTGATAGAAAGTAATTAATGACTCTATTTTCTTCTGTACCAAAGAGAACAATTGAGTTTTATACAGCAACAACACACGGTCATATGAAAAGGCCCCCAAGGGAGAGGTCCATAAGAAATGCTTGACCTCAAATATGGAATGATTCAAATAATGCCAGGAAAAAAAAGCAATATGAAAACCATACATGCCACTAGAGGGATTAATAGGAGGGAGAAATATATTGCCTCATTCTAGATGCTACTTCACACAAAGAATACAACACACACACCCAGAGAGCTCTCTATCACAGCTCTCTATGGATCCATTTCTCTCTGAAAGTCAGGTTCATCCTATGCCTTCAGCCATTGAAAAAAGGTCAAGCTGCCGGGTAGAATGGCAATAACACCTCTGAAATGGTACTATCAGTGGAACATGATTGATCAATTGAATTCCATAGCACAGAAAAGTGTGGGATTAAGTAGAGTATTATACGCACAATGAGTTGAGGCATGATGTTCATTTCAAGTTCATTTCGCCTCCCTCTTGCCACCAGATCAGGCAATCAATAGAGGCCTTGCATATCATATATCACCACACTCACGCCGAGGAGAGAACATAATCTGCTGCAAATTTAGAATGACAGATTTGTAAGAGAGCTAAAGTCAGAGGCTGGGAGCTTGGGTGGCTACTGACATGGCAGGCAGGTTAGCTGTTGATTTTCAGAAGCAAAACAAAGCGGTGGGAAGCCCGTAAGGTGCTTTTAGTAAGGTGATAAGGTCAGAAGCCAAAGGGAAACTGCTCATTTGTTTATAGACAGTGTATCTGAAGGAAATGCAAAAGCTAGAAGTCAAGCGGTGTAATTGTATTCAGGCTGTAGCTGGCCTCCCATTTTTTCTAGGAAAAGCAATCTGAAAGTGAAAGCAGCATTACATTCTAAAGGAAATTGTGCCTTTAAATAATAGCACTCCATTTCCACCCGTCGCCGAATGAGAACAGTCCCCCTCCACCCGCTTATTGCTACAGCTCATACTAAAACACTTGGTCTTTCCAACATGTTTTCACTGAAGGTAATCCATCAATTACTGTAGCCCTACCACATGATGATGGTGGTGCTGATGCTGGACCAGGAAGGGGAGGTGAAGGTGGAAGAGAAGAACAACTCTCTCTTTCTCTACTCCCCTTTTTTCCTTTCCCTCTCCTTCAATCTTAGACTCTCGTTCCCCTCTCCCCTTCCCCCCATGCTGCCTTTCCACAGCTATTAGGATCTGTTTGAGGCCAGTGCTGACTGAATTTGAACTGATATACACCAATCATTCATCCCCGCTCTCACTGCTGGTGCTGAGAGATGCACTATCCTGAGCTGTGAGGAAGGGGGAAGGGGCTGGGGGCCTGCTCCAAGGAGAAATAGGGCCATAATGACTCCTACTAGCATGTGGCCTTGTCTCTCTCTTCTCTCATAGATGGCTCAGATGGCTCTGGCCCAAACAGTGATTCTCAGGGTAGTGTGGAGAGTTTACGAAAGCACCTGAGGGCTGATGCCTTCACTCAGCAGCAGCTGGAGGCTCTGGACCGGGTGTTTGAGCGGCCATCATACCCCGACGTCTTCCCAACATCAGAGCACATCAAGCCAGAGCAGGTCAGTAAAAAAACAGCTAGCTGGTAAACATCTATAACCAAATTATATTTCAAATAAATTCATGAAATCAAACAAAAATATAAGCAATGCACACCTATATTGTATTAGTTCGTAATCTAGTCTATTCACTCTAAGATCAGTCAAAAATATGGTAGGGAACAGATCCAAAAGAGAAACAAAAAATTCAATTTTCATTTCTTTAAATGATAAGCTCTACACATTCAGCAATAACCTATACAGATCTGAAGCTAACATCTTAGTAACTTACTGCAAATGTCTTCTTGAATCTTGAATCTTGTATTTATGCCATGATGCATAATGTTGACCAAAATGAACATAAATTTCATGTAACAAAATACAGTAAAATACATCACTGATCCAAGAGCAATCTGAGCATCAAATTAGTGCATTCCTAATTTTACCAGCTAACTGATTTGAGCACTTGGATAATAAACTGATTAAACTGATTTACAAACAATTACCACACAACTGAGCACTTCCTATAAAATTAGCCCTCGTAATTCCACGGCCAAATAAGTTGCTGACAATCCTTTACAGCTCTCTTGTTTACAATATAAGCCTACTCAGGAAAACAGATTCATGTCTTCCAGATACAAATACAATTACAAAGCAACCCTACAACATTGACCAATTTATAAATACAAAATTTTATTCTTATCACGTTAATTTATCACTCATTTTCATCTGCACAGCTTAACACAATGAAAAAAAAAGCAAAAACGAATTTACTAAAAATATTCACATTTTGGACACACTAGATCATATATTTTTATTGTCTTAAAGACATTTTGGCTTGAAATTTGTTTGCCAAATGTAAATAGTGAAGTTAATGGCCATGTATAAATCTATTTCTAAATCAAAATGTATTTTTTGATAAGTAGATTTTACTTCAAATTAACCTGCTTCCCCAAACAAGTAGTTCTCATTTAGAAGCAGCTCAACTGCAAACTTTAAGAATAACCTCTTGGGTAAATCTCCCATTAAAAACTGTTTTGATTTGTTTAATATTTTTCTTGTCCACTGCATAATACCATAAGTGTTATTTTAATATTAGAATATAGTAAAAATGAAGAAAGCACTTCTATGAGCAGCAACGTTTGACACATGGTACATTCGAAAACATTTTTACCCACATTTTTATATAAAAGCACAATGTATTATTTAAAATTAATTAATGAATTAAATAACATTAAAATATCTCTTGCAGTTTCACATTTCACTTGTAATATTTAACTTTTATAAGCCATTCGTACATCAAGCCCAAGTACAGCCAGAAATACAGCTTAAGCCTTGCTAAAATAATACGAGGGTCAAATCCTTTTATATACGGCCATCTCAGACGTAACCTTTATTTACTTTCAATAGACTATTAAACAACAAGCGACTATTAATTTTTCCCTTGAAACTCCAATTGGATGCCTATAAAGCAAATGCAGTGGCCTTAATTGAGTTCATTTTAATTTCTCTCCAATCATGGTGAATTACACTGGTGATAAATCAGGGGGACAGCCCTCACCCATAGTACTGAGCCTAATTTGCAGCTAATTACAAAATTCTATTGGAAGATCAATACCAAAACGAATTGAAAATGACTTGCAGTCTTAAGGAAAACCCAAAAAAGGGTATAAAAATAGCAAAGGAAAAGGTTAACTGTGAGCAAAAAACAGTGCAGAAAAAGTCCAGAAAATCCCTTTTAATTCAGTATAACATTAATCAGACCACATTCCCTTTTATTGGTCTCTTTTTGGCCTTCTTTTTAACTCTTGAAAGGGTGAAGCTATTAGCCAATGTCTGGGGTCTGAAGCAAGGTATTAAAAAGCCATTTTGGAAATGCTGAAGTCAATGGATTCACCACTCCTACACTTCTGCCAGCCATTTGGTCATCCTTTTCAGATGGCTCTTCAGTTGCCCCACGCCCAACCTGCTCCTATCTGCATGATAAAATGGCCGTTGTGCATCTGAGGCCAGACCGAATAGAGAGGAACATCCGCCACTGGCCCAGTGAACAGTTGTATCAGACAATTAGAGTTTATCTGGGATAGAGACAGACAAGACTGGGGTCACGGCATTCCCCTTTGGGACACAGTCCCATTGAGATGCACAGATGCACGAACACATTCACACACACAGACACACACATACACAAACACACACCCAGAACACAAGATGAACACAGGAGCCGGAAGTCTTGTTTCATTGTCAGAGAGGTTTGATAAAAGCATTGTAGTGTAAAGCATTCAGTAAGGCTGCCTATAAAGAGCATTTTTAGATGTTTTCTAATGACATAGCTTATATTATGCTGTCAGAGCCAACCTAAATAGCTTTTAAGAATCGGGGCCTTTCATAAAAATTACTGTCCTGACTAAAAAATTCAAATCACTAAAATTGTTTAAGGATTGATTTAATGATGAAACAATAAATTTACAAGTCTCATGTAGAGATTACGGTATCCAAAAACACAATTCAGCAACTAGAGCATACATGTATTGTGCTCTCAAAATTATACAAATCTGTGTAATTGTTCTCACTTACACGTCTGTGTGTCATCATTTCTTATTTCAAAGACAACAATTACAAACGGTTGGTTGTGGCTCTAGAAATGGGGCCACATGTTGGTAATCTAACAAAGCTCTTCCCTTGGCTGGTCATGGGGATGACTGCAGTCAAGCACAAAGAGGCAGCTGACAGCCCTGCCTTTCAAGCTTCTCCAAATCCTACTCTCAGCCCTGTTCAAAAACCTAATGTATGCACTCACCATACACATGGCCTCCCACCAAAATACACACACAGGTCTTTACAGTCTCGTTTCCTCTCCATGAGTAGGAGCGAGATACCACAGAATTTCAGTATCACTATATTTCAGATGCTCATTTATAAAGCTGGTCAGTAGAGCAGTAGGTAGCTTAAATTAGATGATTTCGGTAGCATCTCTGGTGGCGCATTTCATTTTTATAATAGTGTGGAAAACGGCAGAATAAATACAGTGACTGGCAGCTCGGAAGCTTTAGCAGTTGTACAATTGAACATCTCTTATAAAAAATTTAAGACGCGAGCTTTGCTGTACACCTATTTAAAATGTACCCCCATTTGGCAGGCTAACGAATACTCACTACCAGCACTGAACCCAGGACTGGACGAGGTCAAGCCCAGCCTATCCACCAGCGCCAGCTCCGAACTGGGCTCCAGCGTTTCCCAGAGCTACCCAGTAGTGACAGGTAAGATAGCTGGGTTACCTGTCCTAGTCCATCCTGCAGAGCTGGCACGAGGGCTTATATTCATTGTCTGACTTTTCTGATATGCGTTGAGCGGTAAGGTGAGCTTCACAAGTTGAGCTTGGTCTCTGTGAATCTGTTGTTTCTATCTAAAGTGGTCAGATTAGTGTGACCTGCTCTGACTGACAGCGTGACAGAATACCTCGCAGCGCAGACAGGTGATGTTACGTGCATTACAGAGTGGGAATATTCGATTTGATGATTGGAGTGCTGACTGACAGTGTCAAGTACGTCACCATGCAGTAACTGGTGTCTACCTTTCCTTTCTGAGGAACAGAGGATGGAAACAAGGAGCAATCCTGTGAAAATATGCCTTTATAAAGAAGGTTCTCTTTGGCCTGTATTGAAGATTCCTGGTTAGGAACAGGACTCTGTGTTTTGCTCTACAGCGCTGCAACAATATCCCCCCCATCCTCCCTCTTGTCTTCCGGTATGTAGTGGTTAATGTCAGGCCGACTAATTGAAATATTGTTTCATTGTAGCTGCTGTTATTACCTCGGAGAAGGTTAAGTTTACTGATAGCCAACTGTCGCGCTGAGATTAATATGCTGAGCTTTTAATAAAATTCACATAATTATGCAGGAGCCATCAAAGCCAATGAGTTCTGTGTGGGTGTAGGACAGGATGATTGAAAATAGCTGTGCCCCTTCTCAAATGATAGCCGGCCAGGGTTATGTGAAAAGAAAGGGCTTTTTGCGTCTTGGTAATATGTGGGAGGTAGGATTCCCTCCAGAAAGTTGGGCCCCTGGAGAAGAAAGGTGTGTTTTTGTCCTTTGTATGAAAGCAGTCTCGGTCTGGGAAGCACCCTCATGGCAGGTGGCCTTTCTTGCACCTGGGATGTGACTCCGCAGGGGGTCTTGGAGCAGACCACCTTACACTTCATCAAACAAACCCCCCCTCATACATGCTTCTTCATAATTAATAATGACAAAAGTATATGATTACCTTCATTCAGTGTGTGGCAATGTTTTTCATACAGTAAGAAAGAATGATTAAATGCTACCAGAATTTAAAATTGTTATGTGTATTCGCCGATATGAAACGATATTGCAGTTATTTTCAATACTGGCCACAAACATCTTCATTGGGAAGACTTGAGCATTAAGTGTTGCACATGGTATTTTAAATGACTTTTGGCAGTAATAACTCAATTTATAATGCAGTGCTGAGCAAGTAATGTAGGGTTATATGCAATAACATGTGATAAACTCTGGAAATGGGTATAAGGACTAAGTTAAAAGAGGTGCTAAATTATCCTCTGCATTTACACTGAGAGCCAATTTAGAATAAATGACTCCCTGCCATTGGATAGAGCTGCAGATTATGGCCATTCCCTGCAATGTTTTCCTGAGCTAATTAAAATTCACGCTGTCATTGATCATGTTGATTTTATGTCACAGGATTTGCATAATCTATTAAAGATGAATGATTAATGAACTGTTCATTACAAAACAGAAATTGGAATTTTAAGAGCACAAGACATAGAAGACACGACTCCTTTCTGTTTGCTGTTTATCCTATTACTGCAAGGAATTAGCACTGCTGTCGTGTGTCTGAAAAAGGCAAGTAGGTAGCTGGATTCATTCTTTGTAAAGTCAGATTTTTTGAAACAGTGTGATGTCTGTCCTCCACAGCAGTTTCAGCAACATGTTGTAGTGAAAGTACTTAGTGAAATGTTGTAGTGAAAGTACATAGTTCACAGTGAAAATAGTGATAGGTACAAAAACATACATAATACTTAAATAGGTACAGATAATCCTGATGTGGCCTGATGTGCTTCGTCGCAGGAAATATTCACTTCTAAGGACTGAGATAATCCTTTAAATATCAGTTTAATAAATTCCCAATTATTATTAGGTAAAATATACTGCTTTTGTTATATTTTGTCCTACTTTCTTATCAGTGCCCAAGAGGTTTACCTATACGAGTCAGTCTCATTCCAATACTCATGCATTAACAGTAAGGGAAGAAAAAAAAAAAAACAAAGGCATGATTTATTCCAAGTTTGGAAAAAGAACTTGGATGCTTTCCAGATATGACTTGTCTTTTATAAAAGCCGTTTTGCACATACCTCTGGAATGAATAGCCAGTGCACATTCTTAAGCGCCCTCCCTGCAGAGGCATATAATGGAAGTCTTCCTGGTGCCAGTGGGATGGCACCGAATAAATGGGCACCCCTCTGACCCACTGAAAACCTGAGCAGGTGCTGAAGGGATCTCCCTTGTTCCAAATCTCTTCAGAGAGATGGTAGGAGGAGGAGGTGGGGGTGAGAGCTGCGCCTGAAAGCAACAGAGCTCCATGTCTAGTGGCTCTGTTTAAAAAAAAAAAAAAAGGAAAAAAAGGAAAGAAAGAATGAAAAAGCATGGGGTAGGAGAAGGAGAAGTTAGAAGAAAAAGCAGCATACACCGGCTGAGAGAAAGAAAAGGCTGCTTTGTGCTGGCCTATGCTGCTGATGAGCTTCGGCTGAAATATATCCGCCAGAGAGCCATTTTTTAAGTGTGGCTTGGTATTCTCCAGTGAGCAGCAAACAACAGGCAGCCAGCTAGGCTCAGGCCTCATGTGTGGCCCTGTGACAAACTACCTGTGTCTCAGCTCAGCACAGCCCTGCCAGGCCCGGCTGCCCAAATTAATGCTTATTTCATCCTTACAGTGGCACACTAACCTTTGAGCACACATTTGATAACCAATGAGTTTTAACACATAGGTTTGGAAGTCAACTTTAATTGACCGTTCCTAACATTTCTTTGCATTCATTTGATTAAGGTGTTTCAATATTTTTATTTTTTGTTGGTCTCTGATAAATTCATTGTTCCTTAACTTTGAAAATTGAGGTCAATAATATAAGTAGTCCCATAATATACAGGACATAATGCCACCTCATGCGCAGTGTTCCCAGGATAGGCTCCGGGTTTCACAGTGACCCTGACCATGATAAAGCGGTTATTAAAGCTGAATAAATGAATGAATTTTAGGAATTTTAGTTGTTATTGTTGTTGCAAACATGAAGGTGTCCCTGTCATGAAATATAAAATATTGAATCCCTTAAAGGCTCCTGTACAGGTGACTTTGCTGTAAATGCTGGGTATAAAAAAAAAAAAAAGAAAGAAAGAAAAGTCATTCCCTGCCCCTCCCATCATGATCTGCACTCATGTGAAACCATACAATGGAGAGAGACAGACATAGAGAACTCTATAGCTGGAGCTGATGTGATGTGTTTTGCTGAGAGAGAGCCTCAGCGCAGACCTGTGTTTATCTCCCATCTCAGTAATCAGGAGGCTGACAGCCTTCCCTTTTGCAGGCCTCGCTCGTCCACAGGACAATAAGCAACAGCACTTCTGATTAGTTTCAAAGTTCACTGATCTCGAACACTAAGCCTGGGTCAGTGTAGCTCAGTGCCCTTGTTTGTCTGCCAACAGGAGAGCACAGTGTATGAAAACAGGAGGTCTAATTCCCCTAAAAGCTTTTCTTTCCCTCTTGTTTATTGGCCTCTAAGGTTTTCGTCTTGAAAGTCGAGCTTTATGACCAACATCACGTTCTGTAAAATATAGTCATCAGAGCTGTTTGTTTTTATACCTCCTCATAACCCCTTTTGTGTGAATGGCAGCAAAATTTTACATCCTCTAACAAGTTCTGTAGGAAAAAGCGATGTTTATTATTCAGTTACTGTATGCAGATGTCGCTGTTAGGATAGACCCACTCAAAAGAAGAAAATCTGCCATTGATTTGTGTGGGAAAGGGGCCAGTTAAGTTGCCTTATTTCCTAGCGTTAGGTCTAAAAAGGTTATCAGGGTTGCATCTGACATAAAGGACACTTTATCTTAATGAGGGATTCTGTGCACACAGCTTGGTTGTAAAACAACAATAGTTGGGGAGCAGCTAATGAGGCTATCATGGAGCTGTGAGAGCCCTCCCAACAGGCCAGGCCAATATAACAGAGGAGGATGTTAAAGAAGACGAGGAAGGGAGAAAGAGAGAGAGAGGAAGGGAGAGAATGGATTGTTTAAGTTGCAGGAGAAAATCCACCATGGTGAACGAGAAAGAACAAGTCTCATCAAACAGGAGGTATTAATGTTTGATGTTTCCAATGGAAGTATTTGTTATGATATGTAGAAGCCTTTTTAATGTGCCTGTACTATTTTCCTACAACTAAACCTCGGGGAAATATCCCAGGTATTTGTGTCTGATTGATCTGGGAGGATAACTGTTGGTTGTTGACATTATTTTAGAGCTACAGTATACACAGAAACCTCAGATTTGTCCAAAAAAACTGCTTTCCAATAATGTAAATGTCAATTACAACTCATTTGTCAGAATTTGTAACATAATAATTCTTGCTGCATAGATTTATTACAAGGCTTTTGCTTTCTGAAATCAAATATATTCTATGCCTTTGCTGTTGCACAAAAAACAAACCACGTCTGTGCTGGAACCAGGAGTTATCGCTAACCTGACACTTTGCATTCGACTCAAAGAAAAAGCCCAAGGGTTTTGGCTGAGAAAGATACATCTGACTTTTTTATGTAAAGAAAGCTCTTTACGCTCTGGGATTTACATTCACAAGGTGCCAGAGATGACCACGCTAGATTCCATTCGGTCAACAATGTGCATTTAAGCTATCACCAGGGTGATCATGTGTGGATCAGTTGCCCCTGCACAGTGTTACAGTAAACTGTGTCTTATAGAGTGTGTATGTGTCCTTTACATGCTAACCTGCCAACTCATCCCTACACACACACACACACACACACACACACACACACACACACACACACTGGGGTAGAATACAATGCAGTCATAGTGGATCATAAGCTTAAATTAAATACATATAAGTAAATTAAATTTAATTAATACATTTAATTAAATTTATAGATTAATACATTTAAAATTTAATTAATACATTTTTAAATAAAATTGCTTAAAAATTTTACCACATTTTTTCACAGCTAATATTATATTACAACTATTATTATTATTATTATTATTACTAGTAGTAGTAGTAGTAGTAGTATTAATAAACTGTTTACTAAAACTTTTTTAATAAATTTATTTGTTTGTTTATTTATTTATTAATCACAGAAGTCATTGAGCCTTCATGTTTCTTAAACTTTCAATTTGGCCAGAATTTTAAATTGTACTGTATTGCATTACACATTATCATCATAGTCAAACAACTCCCATCATTCTTTTTTTGTTTTGTTGGTTTTGATTGAGTGCTCCCATTCTCATCATCCGTCATTCATCTTTTTTTCGTGCATGGGTGTGCCTGTGCATTGTCTGATTGTGTGTGTGGCTTTTGTTTTGTTTCTTCACCCTGGCAGAATCCCATTCCTCCACGGTGTGTGTTAAGCAAGAGCCACATGAGGCTTCGCTGGCTCCTTTCACTCCCTCTTCACTTGCAGCCTCGGGGCTAGCGGAACTGTTGCCCTTCCAGCCCGGTGTGTCAGTAGACGCCTCCACCCCCTGCTACGGTGCCTATGGCCACCATGGCCCCAGCTACGGCCAGTACGCAAGCCAGCCTATTATAGCAGGTACAACCCCATGGGAGAGAGAGAGAGAGAGAAAAACACTGTACCCTGCGCTGGTTGGGGGGAGACAGCTACTGTCCTACTCTAGCCCAGAGCTACTAGCTACCATAAAAAATAAATGGTTTTATCTAATGTATTTTTTTATACTGGGAAACTCTAAAGATAGACCTTCACATCTTGCTTCAGATTATCTACATTACCAGTTCTGGCATAGTCTCTGTGTGTGTGTGTGTGTGAGAGAGAGAGACTGGGAGAGAACGAGTGTGTGCGTGTCTGTATGTGTCTTCACACATTTCAATTACCTTTCAAAATCTTTTTCTTCAAAATAGCAGATTTTGTTTTTTTAAAATGCACAAAAATCCTCTTTTCCAAATAGTATCAGTTTCTTATTGAAGGACACACTGACCATGATGTGTAGATGGACAGAAACCGTTTAAAGATTAAAACTATTCAAGAAAGAAAAAAAATCTTTTACAAAATACAACAATAGAAATATCAATAATCAAAAACAACAACAACAACAACAACGATAATAATAATAATAATAATAATAATAATAATAATAATAATAACAGACAGTGTTTTACTGGTTTTCAGTGCTTCACTGGATTTTTGATTGCTCAGTCTGTCCTTCCCTCATGCTTCTTGTGCACACTGAATGGCTAGATTCTTGTAGCCTGAGGCTGTGCTGAATTCAGCATGCAGGTTTAAGTGATTCTGCTCTCAGAGAGTTTGGAATTTCAATCGGATCTGATCTGCTCATTTTCTTTATGGTCAGAGCACCCTGTGTCCCAGGGAGACAGTGCTAAAAAGAGAGCAGTAATGATCATTAGGTTCATTTCACTACATTTGCTTCACTCTGAAAGCTGCCCCCCTGTATCCTGATCATTATTGTAATTACAATGTTCTGATTAGGATCTGCTCACAGGATCTTTAAATTTGTAGCTGATTTATTTTGCATACACCCAGCAACCAACCTAGACAACTGTGATTATTTGTATAGGAATGTACAGTCATTTAAAATCAGGAGCTCTAACGGGGACTCGCATATTAGCTTTGAAGAACTACTCATGAAATAGTTGGCATTAGCAGTCAGTCAGTAACTGTCAGGCTATAAGGCATAAATCATGCTCATTTTAGACTTTTTTTTTTTATTTACAAATGGCATCTATATTTTATAATTAGTATTATTTATGTAGAAGAAGTCTTTTAAGACTACTGTGCTACAGTGTCATTAACTAACATAACCTCACACTTGTAAACTCATAACTGAATGTTAGTGGTTTTAACACTTCATCTTTATTCACATTAAATAGGATGAAATCCAATCACATCATTTGAACGAATGGCAGTTTCTTATGAGGTCAGGTTCTATTACTGCATTTCTACCACACAAATTGTGAGTATTTTTGAATTTAGATTCCTGTTGCCTAATTACAGCTAAGTCTGAGGGAATGTGTTCCTACATAACCATCATGCTAACAAAGACAGAGGCCTTGTAAAGGTCTGCATATCCCCAAACCAGTTTGTCTGCCAGGAGAGCTGGCCATAACCCCCAATTACAACGCTGAAAGTGGAGGCCAAGTGTGTTTCTAGTCCTCAGCTGTCCTTCGGTATGGGCTCTGACAAATAACAGGGCTCAGTTCTGTTCATCCATGTCACTTCAGCATGAGTAAAAACTGGCTGTCAGTGTTGCTCTGTGAAAGTGTGAAGTTGAAGGCTCAAATGATCTAGGAAGAATGAAAAGCTGTGGAGGTGCTTGTGCGTTCTGCTGTGTAAGCAGTTTTTGAATGGTAAAGTGGAGATAAGATGACTTTTGACCACAGTGTGGTTTACTAGTAATAAGTTTCAGACTATATAGCCTTCTTGTTTGTCTTTCTAATCATCTGTGGCTGGTTTGTTGGCACTCTCTTTAGATTTAGATCAAAGCATTATAGGTAACTAGCAATACTGGCACTGTGTAAAAAGGAGGAGAAATGCTATGACATGACTGAAAGTATTATTATTATTATTATTATTATCATTATTATTATTATTATTACTAGAGGTCACACATCTTGCCAGCGTGTTACTTTATCTCTCTTTAATGCTTTGGGCACTTTTCCAGTTTATTTTATGCGCCATAAACTTTACTGTGAATACTATGCAGTCTACACAACCCAATGCCTTACCCCAGGCCTATATCAGCCAGCAATTGTATTTTGCTTGTAAAGCACACAAAAATATATCTGGCTTGGTCTCAGAACTGCTCTTACATTCTTCACCACTTTCCTTTCAGGTCGAGACATGGCCAGTACAACTCTCCCAGGTTACCCCCCTCACGTCCCCCCCACTGGGCAAGGCAGCTACCCCACCTCAACACTTGCTGGAATGGTTCCTGGTAAGTCATATTACTGGTTTTATGAGGTTGTTAAGTTTAAGCGAGCTCGTAATATTTTCAGTCAGTAGTCCTCACCAATTGACCATCTTCAGCAAATTCATTCCAAACCAATATAAAGTTCTTAAAGAAATGTTTGATAGCCTTACTTTTAATATTCTGCTGAGGCTGACAACTAATGTGTCAGGTAAAAATCACAGTGAACACTTGTATGGTTAGAATAATGCTAACAATGCTAAGTACAGCAGGAATAAGGAAGGCTAGTCATGTAGTGAGTAAGGACAGTAATGACAGGTAATTGACCTGTAAGCAAGCTTCTGGCCGCTTATTGGATGCACGGGAGCGAATTAGCACTGCTCAATAAGCGATCAAGGCACAGGATATAGGACAGTTCCTCTCAGTTCCACACGGGTTCCAATGCTCATTACCTGCCCGCCCCCCCAGTGTTCTCACGGACCATCGATAAACAGGGCTCTCTTGCCCCAGCCTCCAGTGCTGCAGAGCGTATCTCTTTCCCCCTCTACTTAACCTGCAGTTCAGGTTCACAGCAAACAGTTAAGGGTCACAAAACAGCGGGCAGGAAGGCCTGTAAATATTTAAATCACTATCTCTCTCAGGGACCCAGCTTGAGTTTCACTGCCAGCCACCAGGACAGGATGCAATCTGGCAATGGAGTGGTGCCCTCTCCCCAAACAGCACACACACAAACACACATGCACACACCAAAACACCCATTCTTTACAGTACAAGGCCAGACAGAGCTCAGCTACAGAGCCCTTAAAAAAAAAAAAACATTGTTTCCACACTTTAACCTGAGTGTAGGAATAAGACTGGCTAAAAATCTGTCTCAGAGCATCTGCAAAGACATCTGCACAGAGAGCGAAACATTAAAAGACAAATATTTTACATCAAACACAAAAGGATTCTGCGGTCACTGTTGAGTGCTTCAGCCGGATTCAGTCTCAGCAGGATTGCCCAGCCTGCAAACATGAATACATTTTGCAGGACAAATTTAATTCAGTGACAGAATTCATTTGTTGGGCAAACATATCTTTATAGGTACATCAAATATGTCTTCATCAAAGATTCATTTTCACTGGTCACACACAGAGAAATCCTCTTAAATCCAGGAGCCATGGGTTTAATGTGCACTCCTATTTATCTGCTCCCAGAACAACTAAGATTTAGTGACAGACCCCAAAACACTGTTAAAGCAAAAGCCATTCCTCACCAGCTTCATATAAACCCCAGCCTTTATTGTCTCATAAAAGAAAGAAACGTGGGGACCAACAGCATTGCTCACTGACACAGTCACGACTGCTCTCCAAAAATCTAGGCGATATAAAGAGAATGGGTGTGAACAAGAATGAGTCCATTGGGGATCTTTTGGAAGTCCAAGTTTGTCAAAAGCTGGAGGAGAGAAGCTATTAAAGAAAGAATCCTCAAAATATAGATGATGATTAATACTATGGAAAATGCAAGAACAAATGCAGAAGTAGCAAAGCCTAAAATGTTAGAGGCAAACCTTTTGGTGCACTTGATCAAATCTGCATATCTTAGACTGTGATTTGTTCTGGTTTTTAGGAAGTGATTTTTCAGGAAACCCCTACTCCCATCCACAATACACAACCTACAATGAAGCTTGGAGGTTCAGCAACCCAGCACTATTAAGTGAGTATTAACACGACTTCGACTTATCTTGTGTGGAATTGGGGATTTCAAAGTGGTTTTGATTATTTAATAATTTAAGCAAATGTCATCTTTTATTTTAATTCACAGCTTAGCATCTAGTTTGTAACTCAAGTTATTTCCTGAAGAGACAAAAATCAAAGACTACTTTACCTCTAAAACAATTACTCTAAGTGTCATTGGCCTGTATAACAATAGCTGATTTTGATTTGAAGTAAGACTGTGTTCTCACCTGCTTTCGAGCGGGCCTGTACATTGCACTGATTGTTTTCAAACGGTCCGCTCTTCTGTTAACTTCCAGGTTCCCCTTATTATTATAGTGCCGCATCCCGGGGCTCGGCCCCTCCCACTGCTGCCACTGCCTATGACCGCCACTAGTTACCATGGCAACCACGTCACTCTGCAGCAACACAACCATGACCCACGTATCGCACCAGTGTGAACAGTGTTACGGTCCAACGTGGCCATTCAGCGTGGCTCCACCATCTTCAGTTTTGCGGGGTCAGACTGAGATTAGGAAGGTCAAGCAGCCGTGAATTTTCCCTCCTGCATTTCTTCAACGCCCCCCTACTTCAATCATCGACGTCTGAGCCCCTGTTTTTCAACTCGCTGAACAATGACTATAAAATTTCCATAAAGACTCTGAAAGATTATACAAAATCTATATATATTATAAGATATAAAACAAGACAAACCGTGTGAAAAATACAAAGGTTACACGTGACTTTTTTTTTGTTTTGTTTTGTTGTTTCTTTTTTTCATCACTCATTGCATTCCTTTACATACTGTATGTAGTACCATCAACCAAGGATTAAAAAAGGCAATTGGGATTGTCCTTTGCCAGTGTGTAAACCTCTCATGGACAGATCAGTTATGCAAGAGGTGCAGTTATAGGACAGAAGAGCACTGCAGCGGCTCAAACCCTCTATCGTTATAAGCAGTTCAATAATCAGATGTTGTGATAATATCAAAAGGCTTACATCATGTTCTGTGAGACACAATCATTTGTAAAAGTGTGAATAGTAAGAATAAAAAGGTAATGAATGGCCTGAGGATAAATTAATTTCTCTGAATTACAGTTAGAGTTGTTTTTGATTTTACAATTTCTCCCTTTTTGTTACATATACAAGATTACGACAGGTTTCTGTTCAGGTGCTACATCATAACCAACATCATGCTTTGCTCCTTTTTGCACTATTTTAATTACAAAATTTCAATGAGGTCAGTGAGCAAGCAATGTTTGTCCAATGATATGTATAAACATGTAAAACTCATTCTAGATTGGACAAAAGAGCAGAAAATATTCCGACACCTTTAACTATTGCTTCCACTCATATAAACTGTTTGTTGTTTTCTTTTTGTTCATGTTTTATGAATGTTTTAAAAAAAAAAAAAAAACAGTGGCGTGCTCTTATGACATATTACTGGGCCATTATCATCTGTACTAAACAGAGTCTTACTGTTAAATTATTTTTATATTTTTTACATAAATCTACTGCTCATATTAAACAGAAGATTGATCTCTACTCTCGTGTCAACATTAAGTGACACTCCTAGTACTGCCTTACAACTTTTTAAAGGTTTGGGTGAAAACTGGCTCCAGTCCTGAGAGGTAGATATGCAAGTAACACAGCTTTTGTGTTTTAAGATCAATGTTTCTAGATGGGACATTTTAAATCCGTGAAAAAAACCATCCATTCCATCATTTCCAGAAAATGTAAAGTGAATGTACTTTTACCACATTTGCCAAAGACTTAGTTTGATATTTAATATTTTATTTGCAGTATCTGTATGCATTAATAAAGCAGTATTATGTTTTAATAGTAGTCAACACTGATTCTATGTGGTAATGTTAAACAAAACACCAAGCTCCATCCAATGCACATTACAGTGTACACACACACACAAGGTGTATTCCGTTAGTCAATGTTATGTCATTTGCAACAAATTGCTGCTTTGTAGAATTTGTGTATAATGTGAAGACAATTCTTCAATGTATATAAGATCATCTACATTTGACCATTGCAGTATCGTAGTAATTTACTGATTTCATTTGTAGATATGCAAATTGAAAGAAAAAGAAAAAAAAAGATTACATACATTTGTGTCTTAGGTGTTGTGCTTGGAACAAAAGTGCAACAAAAATTGAAACCTGTCAATTATTACTGTGGGTTTCAAATGCTACCCATCACATGTATGACTGGTTGTATGTTTGGTTCAGTTTTTCCTGACTTGTTCATATTTTTTTAAGTCGCTATGCAAATGAAGTAAATGGCTTTCTGTATTCTCTTTTACTTCTGTGTTCAATTTTTCCATCTAATTTCAGATGATCCGTCCATCTCTTATTGATGATGACCCTGTACAAATTACAGTTACATTTTACATATGCCTGGTTTTGTGGGCTGTTTTCACAAGTTGTCCAACTATGATTCTTGCTCAATGGTTTAAAATGCAGCAAAGTGCACCCTATGATTAAGCTTCTCGACACGTTGACCTGGAGGTGATTATGTCATAGCAGCATGGATAAACAGTACAATTTCAGACTCTTTTACACACACACACACACACACACACACACACACACACACACTCCAAAATACACAAATCGTTATGGCAACAGAGACAATAGCAATTACGAATAAAAGTGTGAATGTTGTTACAATTAAAAGGTAAAAATCTGTCGTCTCACTTAGAATGAAGACATTTTTGTCCTACTCATTGCACCCTGTATTAATTTTTTTGTCTTTTTTTTTAAAAGGCAGAAATGATCTGCATCAGCAGAGCAAGGTAGAGGGCATGGTCTTTCTCCCGTTGTTAAGATGACGCGTCATGGACATAATTTCTGATGGAAACCTATAACTAAAGCCATGTGGCCTCAATCGTTGCTCTGATCCACTTCTGTCTGTTTCCTTTTTTTGTGCACATGAGAAATAAATTTTTTGTATGTCAACACCTGTGAGTGGTAGTTGTTGTTTTTTTTTAAATTATAGCTTTTAAATCACACCATGTTTGTGTACATTAATAGGATACCAAGTATGTGTGTGTGTGTGTGTGTGTGTGTGTGTGTGTGTGTGTGTGTGTGTGTGTGTGTGTGAGAGAGAGAGAGAGAGNTGTGTGTGTGTGTGTGTGTGTGTGTGAGTGAGAGAGAGAGAGAGAGAGAGAGAGAGAGAGAGAGAGAGAGAGCGAGAACAGGGCCAATTCTTGTATTATGAGTATTTACAAATTTTTTATACATCATATATTGTTGCACAATTCAGTTCTGCAAAAGTGAATAAATGAAAGAGAGAGAGAGAGAGAGAGAAAGAGAGAGAGAGAGAACGATATGTAATGACGCTTCAAGTTTCCTCTGCAGCAGACCACTGCTTGCTCCTCTCGTCCAGGCAGACAGTCTCACCCTGCTGTAATTCAATTGCTCTGCCTATTGTTTATTTCATGGATCCCCTGTGAAGCATCAAAAGCTGGTGTTCTGTCAGCCTCTTACTGTCGTATATGTTTGTCATTCAGGCCTTGTTAAAATAAGGAAAAGAAGCCTTGCCTCCGCTCTTCCCCCAGCTGAGAATTCCCAGTGGTAAAATTATTCCATTTAGATGGAAACTTTTTTTTTCTCACTACCCTGTCTAAATTGGCATATCTGCCTCTTTTGCTGAAACCAATAAACTGTGAACCCGAATGCATCTGTCAATCAGGCTCATCTTCACTTTAGCATGCCAGATGACAACAAGGGAGAGGGGGAAAAAAAGAAGCCGAATGGAATCAGCTGATTGGCTCTCATCAGCAAGGCATTACAAAAAGCACCTGTCATCCTGCAGGCTCCTCAAACCCAGTCAGGGGGCCCGAGCCATGTACTGCTGCGCTTCGACAAACAGCTCCACACACACTTACTCTCCAAAACTAACTCTCATAGTTACTTAACATTTTACCTAATTCTACCAGTAATTCTGTGACTCTTCCCAACATGCTGCATTTTTTAAAAAAGATTTATAAACAATACTCATTAAAAAAGAGAACAGAATCTTTTGTTTGTTTGTTTCACATCATATTACTTACATTTACTGTGCTGAAAACTATATTACTTTATTACTTAAATTATGACAATTTTTAAAAAAAAATACTATAAACTATTCAAATGCTAAAAACGACTATGTATTGCTCTGTAACACATATTAGCACTACAAGTTTTCAGAAGAACAGTATTTCAATATTACCAAAATATTTCAAACAGTAAGGTCAATAGTTTGATTTTCAGAAGAATTTTCCAATTCTTATAAGCCTGAACACTGAAATTCATGTAGCTGATACAATAAATATTTACAGTGACTACACAGTGCATATTTTACTTGAATTAACCTGACCTCTTTATACACACTGGCTACCAGTTGACAAGGCAGCGTGACACCACCTAAGTCCCACCAAGCATTATCAGAAATCGTAATAGCATGGAAAATGTGTCCATGTACATTTTATGTAAATGTCTGTACATGATAAAGAATTGATGACACATTATTTTGTACACAGCAAAAAAACAGGGCTGGTCTATGAAGGCTTAACATAGAGTGAGCATTCCTATCTGTCAGGAGGTGTAACCTCAGAGAGAGGAGGGTTTCCAGAGGAGTGGCAGTGGACAATGTTCAGCAGCAAGTCCTGTCAACTGCATCATCATCATCAGTGTCATTTTTGATGCTGGGGAGGGGAAAGGCCAAGCCAGGGCTGCCAATCAAACCCCCCTCATTAGGTACAGTGCTAATTATGAAATTTTATGAGAGGTCTAGTAATGAATTTATTCATTATGGGTTTACATATATATATATATATACACACATATATATATATATATATATACACATATACATATATATATATACACATATACATATATATATATACACATATACATATATATATATATATATAAAACACATA
>CM074947.1:14305250-14322771 GCA_037577455.1 Pangasius macronema
GATGTTGTTGAGCTCACCAGTGCTTTCTTTCTTTTTAAGAATGTACCCAACTGTTGATTTGGCCACACCTAAGGTTTCTGCTATCTCTCTTATAGATTTATGTTGTTTTTTCAGCCTAATAACGGTCTCCTTCACTTGCATTGAGATCTCCTTGGACTTCATATTGGTAGCTCCAGTCAAACAGCTGCCAAATGCCAATCTGCTTCATTTGTCTTGAAGTAACGAGGGACTGGACCGAACCTGGTCAATTAACTTCTTGTCAGTCAATTGTCCATATACCTTTGAGCCCCTGAAAATGGAGGTACCATATTTTTGTGGAACCTCTTAAAATAAAGCTGAAAGTCTACACTTCGATCTCATCTTGATTGTTTTATTTCAAATCCATTGTGGTGTATAAAGGCAAAATCACAAAAACTGTCATTGTCCAAATACTTCCAGACCTGACTATATATGTATGTATGTAACTGCCATTAAAGCAGACCATGAACAATGTGGACAAACTTTAGTTTTTGAGCATAATTATTGTAATTAATACAACTACAACCTAACTGAAAAAAAACACATTAAATATTTATAAACTGTTTTATATTAAAAACTATTTACTGTATTGCTTGTTTTCCTAATCTGAGGTAAAATATAATTACAGGATCTTACAGCCTCAAAGCCAGTTGCAGAGCTTAAAGGACTTTTGGCTGAAACCTCATGTTTCTCTTTTCCAAAATGTCCTTTTTTTCTACATAAACACACCATAAGAAAAACATATTACAACATAACTTTGCATAATAAAACAATCATTGTGGTCTAATAATAATACTTTGACACAATTACTTCTGTTATTGCAGATAAAGCCTGACACTTCATTTTGTTTTGGGGTGGGGGTTTTTGTTTGTCTTTTGTTTTGTCTGAAAAGTGGTGAATTATGTGAGTTATGTTACTTTCTTTACTGCACACAAACATTTCTCTGTAACATTCTGTTGAAAAAGTAATGTTTGGAAATCTTTTGTACTGACTCAGTAATGCAGAATTCATAAAATAAATAAATAAATCTATAACAAAATGTGCATTTAAAAATATAGTGTGTCTAAGACTTTTGCACAGTACTGTATATACTCACATCACAGTGCCTAGTTTTAACTAATTCTGCCTTTTATCACATGTACTTAATTAGGTGTGGCATTGTAAGCTATAAATTAATAGTAAGCTCCACTTTAGTCCGCCTCCCCACTGTTTGGAGCTTGATGTCAGCGAAGCTGCAAGTCTCTCCTGATGGCTGCTCCGTAATTATGAGGTCATTTTTAGCCGAGCTGTGTGAGCCCATCCAGGAGACAGTTACATAAGTTGGTAAGCTTCCTAATGAGCGAGCATTGATTGACTTAACAGTGTAAAAAGATCAGCTTGGGTGGCGCTGAGGTGCTGCATAGTTCAGCTCTGGCTCTAAACAATGGGGTGGTTTTATTAGTTATATTATTAGCACAGGAACATTATCAAATCTGGCTTGATCTGAGACCTGGTGCCTCATCCCTGCCAAATCTGGCCACTTCCATTGGCAGACAAAACTCATTTTCTTTCATCAGCTAAATGATTGCGTCTAATGGCTATTGTGCGGCACACCATGTAATTAAGAACCAATGCAATCCGCCTTATGTCACATAAGGAGGCAGTAGCAGAACTCATATTATCTAAGATGGAAACACTGCTTTGACCTGCCTGTCCAATCAAGCAGTGATCTCCTTAACACTGAAAAAGGGGTTTGTTTGTTTGTTTGTTTGCAAGTCAGCAGCACCATAGACATGCAAGAGAGAAGAAAACACACAGTCAATATGGAATTCAGTCTATCACATTTCCATACTTATTTACACTTTGGGGCAATTTAGCATAGCCAGTTCACTACTAGCATATTTTTGGGAGGTGGGAGAAAACCAGAGAACCCAGAAGAAACCCATGTGGGAAAAACACCTGAGCTCACCTTGAACACCTTGAACCAGGGACCCTGACAGTGTGAGGTCACAACCCCTACCTACAGTGCCACTGTGCCATCCCCTTTACGCTTATATGATTTACAATATTCATTTCTGCTCACTGAGGATCATCATGCCTTATAAGTGTTTCAAAGTGAGGGGAAGAGAAATAGAAGAGGGAAGGAGAGATACAGCAGAAGCACAAACCCCATTTCCCTTCTCCCCTAACCCCAACCTCTCTCTGGCTACCCAGTCTCTCTCTCTCTCTCTCTCTCTCTCTCTCTATCTCTCTATCTCTCTGTCTCTCTCTCTCCCTCCCTCCCTCCCAACACCCCCTACCCTTCCCCAACACCCAGTCACTGTCAGGCCAAACACATGATGAATTGCCCTGTCAACAGAATTCATTCAGGGACCAATTAATTCAGCAGAAATGAACTAGAGCCATCAGTCGCTGAAAAACTCAGTGCGAAGAGAGCAAAGTGGCTTACTTTGGAAAAGGGAAAGAGAGAGGGAGGAGGGAGGCACAGAGAAAGAGGAAGAAAGGGAGAGAGAGAGTGCGTAGTGGAAGTTAGTCTGACAGAAATTGGTCATTTAATGCTTTAGCGCACTGGAGACAGCCCCTGTCATACAGGAAGGCATGGCAGGGCTCCCCTGGTGCTTTATTTATTAATTATCCAAAGCAGCAAGGGGCATTTAACTGTCTCACTCCAGGCCTGTCAACCTGACTTCTTGTCATTTCCTTACTATAAACAGATTCTTTAACACCACACCCGAGGTTAATGAAACAGTTTTCCAAAAAAATTCCATAGTTTACAAAATCTGCATTTTTGGTGGAAAATAATCACTTTCCCTATGACTTATAATGGGTACAAAGGGTTAAGTCCATCTTTATGAGGTTGTTTGGATAACCTTCTCAGAGATTAGCTAAAATCAATTTGGAAAAGCACCAGTGTTTTGTTATTTACTTTAGCTTGTTATAATGAATGAAATCATTTGTGCTGTGTAGAAATACTAAGACAACATCAGTGGCATAAAAATCCTCCAGCGGAATACTTTTGAATGACAGAACACTACAGTACCTCCCCAAGCCTTCAAGATGTGTAACAGGCATGGCCAGGCTCTGCATAGCACTATCCAGGCGTATCTACATATCTTAATTGAGCAGACTATAAATAAGCAGTAAAAAACTCACATCAATTTACAGTCCTATTTACAATACTGTCCAGAATAGAGCTGTATGCTTCTCCACAGATTCATAACTAGAATTGTAATGTGAAATGTAGGATGGATTCATTTCTTATGTACTTCTAACTCAAAAAAAAAAAATCATCATCACGGCACCAAATTAGCCCAAGCAGGGCTCTGGAGCAGCGCAAACTAATTAAGGTGTTGTGTGATTTTTGGGCTGGCGATCAAGCGGCTGCTGCTTCATCCCACTGGTAATTATGATGTCCATATGGTCAATGCAAAGCTATCTAAGCAGGGGAAATACTATCAGGCTGCTTCTGCCACAGCTCAGCCAAAAGTTTGATCATCTCCATTGTAGAGGTCCTGATCAGTGGGCTGAATTATTGATGGAGCCTTTTCTTGAGCAGAGCTCTGGAGCTGCTCTAAGAGGAGGCTAGAGACAAGCAGCTGGGAGGCAGCGTCTCCTCATGAGCCTGTCCTGCAATCCTCTCCACCAGCAGCAAGTGAAACTCGAGGCTCTTTCCACTGTGACGTTGTCTTCTGAGTAAAGACGCTCGAACCTTGGATGGCCTTCCATGGTTGTCAACTGAATAAAAAAGGCTGTGGCGTGCCTGCCAAAAGGGACTCACATCTATTCATAATGGACATCCAATAGGACAACACCATAGCATGTATTTTAGACTGGCCAACATGTTCAGAATAATGTCAGCATAATAAGTAAGTGACCGTGTACTATATTTAGGCTTTAAAAAAAAAAAGTCTTAGTTTCCAGGTATGTTTCATAGTATGTGTGTGTTGTTGTTGTTTTTTTCTTCTAATACTGCAGAACTTATCCACTACACAAAAAAATGATTCACTACATATAGGCACTGTAATGTGAGTTTGGAGAGGGTACATTAAGCCCACTCTGGCCTGTACCCCAGCCTTACGGTCAGCCTCTTTCAGTCCACACTCCACTGCAGCCCACTGTTTATCTCTACAGCCTTAAACCTGATAGACAACACTGGCATCCAAGCTGAGTGAATCTGACAAATGAAATAGAGAAGCTAACAGAGAAGAAAAAGGTGCTTAGGTAAACTGTCTTTGCCGAAGTACTTGCCTGACTCAGACTCTCATGCTGTGTTTAAAGCTGACTTGTTTTCTTGGGAGAGCTAAAGAACCGGAGCACGAGTGTGTCAGTAAGTAAACATGCTGCACTTGAGGCCAGGCAAATAACAAGCACTGAAACGGAATGTACATCTCAGTCAGTGTATGAAACTGAATATTACAACAACGATGGAAGTTGGAAATACTTGGACATTATGGGTAACTGTTATTTTGTCATATATGCATCTGAAGTTTAAAGAACAGACAAGAAGGCAATATCAAGTCATCTGAATGTTTAAATTTCCAAATACTAACCCTTTACACAGAGTCTAACAAATACGAGAAATGGTGCTCACTCTAAGCAGAGAAATGAACCTAACCTCCTCAACCTCCTCTATTATTTTTTTACCACTTCTCCTGGGAACCGATTAGTTTTTAAGCACACACATACTTTCACCATTCCAAGTATCTCTTTATTTCTCAGCCTACAGTAAATGGAAAAATGAGTAGAGAGGCAGATAAGAAGATGTGCAGCAGAATATAATTAATTAAATGAGACTAATTAGGAACATGAGAGCAGGTGCCAGGCTATGGGCTGACAGCACAGACAGCGAGACAACATGAGAGGGAGAGAGAGAGAGAGAGAAGGGGAAGAGAGAGAGAAGGGAAGAGAGAGAAGGGGGAGGGAGAAAACACTCGGTTAAGGGGTGTAACATGACAGGAAGAGGGACAAAACAACTTTCTGCATTTTGTCATGTGAAACCCCACAGGAATACATATGACAGAAACTGTGGACCCGAGCACCGTGGGGGTCTTTCCTTTGTCTGAGACAGATTATTTTTTTTTATTTTTGGCAATTGGAAGTTTGCATAAGCACAAGATTTCCCCCCCTAATTATTTCAGCATATGCTCAGCACTGGTGGCAGCATAAATTGAGAGTAATTTTTTTCTCCCTTTTCTGCCACTGTTTTAGGGAAAAGAATCAAGCATGTCCCCCCCCCTCTGGAGAGCTTAAATGAGACTTCATATTTAAAAATCAAGATGACAATTCTTACTGCTTCATATACCTGTAAACTCAATTAAACATGTATTTCCAGCAATAGTTGAGATGGTTAGATTTACATTGACTCTCTAGTAACGTTACTNGCAGTACTTGAAAATAATTTTATTATATATTTCAAGCATGTTATTTCTATCTGGAAGCGTAAATCAATTAAGTGACAGTTTTATCTTGGACCTTAGCCCACGTATGAATCCCTGAAAAAGTCCAGATACCACCTTCTGATGTGGACCTTTTGTGATGTTTTTGGCATTTGTGTCCCTTGGTAATAGTAAAACTGTCTAGAATAATCACCTTTTGAGGATTGTAGGTGTTGTAATTGTAGTGTAAGTGATCATTGCTGTAGCTAAGACAAAGAAGTGACCCTTTCCCAAGCATGATTAGAAACAGTGGTGAGCAAAATTGTACTGAACAATGATAATTCGACTTGAATCAAATCCAGAATTTTAATCATTTCGAATACTACATATTGGCAATGGCCATCAGCGGTATTGTAACATTTTGAGTTATGTGGATGTAACTGGAGGAAATTATAATGCTATCTCTCTCTCTCTCTCTCTCTCTCTCTCTCTCTCTCTCTCTCTCTCGGGCATAAAAAAGGAGGTCAAAGAGTTATTTCTCCTAGAAATCAAACGAGTTCATTAAACCACCTCATCCACTTGTGTTATTTGTTTACTAGAGATTAGGTTAATCATGACTGACCACCCTCATCAAATAAAATGCCACATTTCTCACTGGCTGCTAAAACAATCTGCTGCAGGTTTTTTTCTAACATAACATATTCTGCAAGGTTTCAACTGTTGTAGCTACTGTATCACAATATGTCTGCAGAAAATAACAGGGTGAAAGTCATCCAATTAAGCCTCCCGTGCACCTACCAATGCAAAGAATCATTTCGGCACAGCCAGTATGAGGAGCCATGAGGAAGTGGCTTCATCTCCACTCCTAACAATTACCAAACAGTGTACAAGTGTGACGTGATAAATATAATGATGTTTGATGTCACTTGCCTGGTTGGGGCAATGGGACAACACCAGTGGAGAGAGCGAGGGAGAGAGAGATTTACTCAGACTACAAGACTTTTCCTTACTACATTTCTCCAGCTGTTGATACAGTGCAAGAACGTCAACAAGAAATTTTATTTACAGCATCACTACCCATTGCCCTCACCTCACAGTAAGAAGCATTTTGAACAATAGCAAAGAAAAAGGAGTCAGTCTTGAGCAAAAGAGTAGAGAGCCTTTTCTCTTTTTTTAACCTCGCTCTTGAAAAAGCACAAGAGGCAGTTTGAAGAGCTTGGTGTTGAGAGTCAAGATGCTGCCAAGAGGACAGCTCAATATTTCGTCTGAGCTCAGCTGTCAATGGGCCAAAAGTGAAAGTCCGAGACAGAGAGGCCCAGCGTTTTTAATTATCTCCAGCCCAAGCCGACTGTGCATCATCATTAGAGAAACTAAGTAGCAGTGGTCACTGACTCAGGTAGTGGTAAACGGCACAATTAACAGCCTGAGGAGGGAGAACTATATTCAATTTGAAAGCCTTCTCTCTTAATCCATCTCCACTGATCATGGCCTGTGCTGAGCTATGGGCTTTTACATTCAATTACATTAAGTTAATTCAAGCTAAGAAGTCAACATTTTAATCAGGACCTGACAATCTAAAGTGAAATTCTAATGTTGAGAGAACTTTAGTGATAATGCATACAAATATAAGACAGGAATTTTACTTAGTCAACACACTCTGAAGTAAACTGTAAACTGCAAATCGGGATTAGGAAAGTACATCTGACGGACAGTTTGTGCTTGCCTGCTGAAGATTTTAAACCCAGTTAAGCAAAACCAACATTGGCTTGAACTCATCAAATGATGTAGTCCACCTAGTGCCCTGAAGTATAGAAGCTGAGCAGAAACCTTGCATTTCCCATTACAAGAAATATTTAGAAAGTTAAAATTTCTGGTGTAGTCATTTGGTAGTATTTTGTTCCTAGGATGCAATAAATTGTTGTGGTAATACTGTAATAAACAGAGTTTTCCCAGTGTACACAAAACATGTTTAAAAATAGGGAGGGAAAAAGCTTGCTTTCGTTTTTCTCACAGTAATTAATGGCAAAGTGTTAGAGGTTTAAGAACAGCACTAAGCCTTTACATGTGCATGTTTTATTTATTATTCCTTTGATTTTGTCAGTCCTGAATGGAAATGCTGAAATATTTATTAACAAGGCAGGTGTTCAAGAAATTCATAAACACAGCTGGATACTGCCAGTTTTCCCCAGGAAACTCTACCCCCTTCTTTGCGAGAGTGAAAATCCCACAACACACCAGTCGTAAACATACATACTAAATGAACTACTGTGTAAAAGTGAACAAGGCCGAGAGTAAGGTTCTTTATCATCCAGATGAATAAGTATGAGAATGATTTTAATAATAAAGTTTTAATATTTGTTTTGCGCTGTATACTACCTTCTTTGCATTTTTGCTTGCTAAAGTGTCTTAAACACTACGTGACCCTGAAAGCCCATCCTGATTAACAAGGAAATTCACAGCAATCTCCACATAATCAGACTGGACAGAGGTTAGAACAGCTCAATATAGGAGATAACCACTCTTTGATCCAAACAGCCATGCAGAACCTGGCAGCAGCAGAGTCAGAAAATGTTCTGTCAGGGATTTTGGATTTAAATTTGACCTTATTAGCCTCACAGGGATGAGAGAGAGAGAGGGAGGATGGACAGTAGTGTAATGCAGTACATCTTGCCCTCACTATATAGGATATCAACAAACTTTTATAAGCTCTGATATCTACATAAGAGGATATATATAAAATTGTAAGTAGACCATATCTAAGTCAAGAATATCCACTGCTTTAAAAGAATGTATTATTATGTTTTGGTAGGATAACTCCAAAAATCAGTAATCATTTTGCACTTACTCACAGGATCATATATGAGCGCACTATAATGTAGAAATTATTTCATTAAACATGCTGGATAAAATCTTGCCGAGCATTTCTGTGACAAGGGCCTTCACTCTCCTACGCTGAGATGCAGTCTCTCATAACTAAGGACTTATTTCCCTCTAGAGCTCAATGTTAAATGTATTCATAGACAAAGAATGTTAATCCTTTTAGTCTAATGAAGAAGCATGTCTCTAATTAATACATGCCTTTTAATCAGACATGCTGACATTCAGGAAGACACTGCCAGGCTTCCCTCTGCTCAAAGAGTCTGTGTTAATTGTTCAGATATCGGCAGTGCCATCCAAATCCCTTGGACCTTTCAATTATCCAGAGGGAGCCACTGCTAGGATTTCCTCCATCTTGACCCTTTACTGAAACAGGCTTTTTGTATCCTTGCCATTCTCCAGCAGAGCTTCTTTCACTAGCACACCTCAGGGGCAGTCGTCAGCCATTGCTGTTGATTTTCATTAATTTAAAGACACTAAATTCGCCAGTTTGGTGCTCACCCTTCTTTCCAAGGCAGCCAGAGAGCAGTGCACTCCCTTTTGGCTCCTGGCAGCTAAATTAAATGGAGTCAGCCTGATTGCTGGAAATCACAGGGCTGGGTGATAAAGCAATTAAGCCCCTCTAATTCTTTAGCCAGGAAAGGGTCGGCCCGGGCCTAGGAGATAATTAACTATATATAATGAAATCCCTTTGTTGCCTTTTTTTTTTATTCGATTTTTGTTTCCTAGTGCTGCTCACTACATAAGAGTGCAGGTCTGTGAGGCAAGGGTCTCCCCTCTCGTAGGTTGTCCAGCAGATGAAAACAGATCTTTAGTTAATAGGCTCTCTATGGACAGATGAAGTCTATTAGAAGGTTAATTTGAAAATGAATGGAGGGACTAAAAGAGAGCGAGAGAGGCCACGGAATGAGGCAGCACACAGAGGCTCAAACATACATGTCCACTTCAATACAGCATTCAATTTAGAGAGTTTTTCACTGCATGAAAAATAAATTAAATGCAATTCTAGAGAATATTGAGATGCTCATCATCGAACTGATGGAAAATGGCATCCTATATTTTAAAACTATATATTTTTAAAAAAAAGGTACATATGCTACTCTTATAATTGTTCTCCAAAAGCCATTAAAAACATTTAAATCAAACGTTTAAGCAAACATTTAAATTTAAAATGTTTCTGTTCCATTGAAGATTAGAGTTTTTCCCCATAATAATGGTATAAATTGCACACAAATTGGGATTTCTACTGAACGTCAGTCTTAAACTTCCAGGGAGCAATATAAAAAACAGCAAAGCATTGTTCAAATGCATGGCACCACCCTGCCTCCTATTTCCATTTTTTTTCCCACTGCCCAGGAAAATATGATCCGAGCTCATTGGTGTGTGTATAATGAGGGGGTTACGGTGAGCTGAGAGAGGTCATGTAATTCTCTGTACCGGGGGACAGGATTTTTGGGGGAGTTGGCTGAGCACTCCTGCTCTGTGATGCATACACTCAAATGTGCCGGTGACGACCCGTCCAAATCCAAGGTCCGATTTAGGCATTGCCAGCATTAAATGCAGTCGGACTGTATCAATTTCTTCAGCTATACATATATTTTCCCCTACCAAAATCTAGAAACAATGCTAAATGAATAAAGCATGAAGGGAAAAAACATACAATATGGAGTTTCATCATGGATAGTGTGAACAGGACTGCAAAGTGAAATAAAAAAATTTGGTGCATTGCATCTTATTTTAGAGTTTAAACCCTGGAGAGAATTTAGCATTACTTTCCTGTATACTGTAACTTCATATTTTCACACAGCGAGAAATTAAAGTCTGCCTACAATAAGATCCCAAACTTCATTAAGTAAGGCCAGTTCATCAGTGGAGCCTCTCAGACATGGGAGCAGCCCTCCTGCTGCAGAGGTCACTGGTATTAGCATATCATTTGAAAATATAGCCAACCATTGTGGGTGAGTTTCCCAAAGGAGGTCTGCTTGTACCTCCCTATGGGCCCGAGGAGCCACATCAGTCCAGTGTTAACTATCGCCACTTAATTATGATAAAGACACATATTTGCCGCCTGTTTAAATACCCTGTATGGTCAACACTCCTTTGCCTTTTTGACCGCCTGACCTCTTAGGAAAGCTACATCCATCATCTACCTCCTCACCCTACATCATTGCAAATCATTACACCCCCACAAACAATGACCACATGCGACCGTGGTCAGGATTAGGGATAATCTGTTGAGGTGATCAATCATGTCTTGTGGTACTCTTATATGAAGCTGTGTTTGGCCCATTGGACTTTAAGGGACTAGGATGAGTGACTCAACACATATCAAATCCATTATCTCTGAACTCACATTAACCCATTATCATCACAGCTTATAATAATTTTTTTTGCTTTGGTAGTTTTTGTATTGTCTTGTGCTTTCTGCACATGTCTACATGTGCACTTTACGTAAATATCTGTAGTCTCTTGTAGTTCTGTGTTGTTTTATGTACCTTGGTCCTGGAAGTAGGTTGTTTCATTTCACTGTGTACTAACTAGCTGTATATGGGTGAAATGACAATAAAAGCCACTTGACTTGACTTACACAATGAATTTGGGTATAGGCTTCTAAACTCAGCTATAGCTGAAACGATTTATTCAAACTGATCCCAGTCTCTCTCTTTTTGTAATAAATTGTAACACAGGAATTACTGTATAATAATTGTATTAAACCATTGAAATTTTTCCCCACCAGTGTTACAAATCCAAGCCAATTATGAGAGAGGTAGACGTCATCCATGTGAAAAAGAAGCCACCCCTCCCTCCTGTCTTCTCCAAGCCGAAGATGAGCCAGTGACCCCTCTTGGTTTGCAAAACTAGTGCAGCGCTCTAACCCGAGGGCATGTGTTGTCATGCAAGTGAGATAAGTTTATTTTGCGAGCGGCCGGCATTTGTTCCGTCAGCAGGTGTGGGCTCTGGACCCTAAGCATGAGCGGTGGGGAGCCCAGCTCAGCACCTGCAGTGCTAGTGAGGTGGCTACGGAGATGCTTTGGCCGCAGCCCAAATATCTGCCTCTACCTTCTGTGCTGAGCCCAGCCTAGGGAAAGCAGGAGGAAGCAATATTGTGGAACAAATGTCCTCTAATGTGAGCCTGCTGGTTGGAGGCTCCGGTGGGGCCTGCAGTCGCTTTGCCCCCATTTACCCTTCACGCAGACCGGCCGGTGCTACTGTGGAGGTAAAGTTAAAGGCATGCTAATGCTATGGGGACTTCCAGATGCTCCTTGGCCCTGATACTGCCATCCAGCAACAAACAGGTGCTGACAGCCTGGGCCAGATACCAGTATATGATGATGGCCAGATACCAATATACTCCAAGAGGTGCAAAGTAAATGCAAAAGTGTGGAAGGTATGAATGAGGAAAGTTTTTGGAACATGAGTTTTACAGTTTTACAACATTTATTTTGTATTTTTACCCCCCAAAAAATGTATATATGCAACCTACAATTTGATTTCCTACCCAAAGTGACTAAAGACTGTGTCTGAAAATGTGACTAAGTCTTGTGAAAAGGAAAGAGCTCCTTATCAGCACTGCAGTAAAACTTTGAAGTTCGTTTTTATGTCTCTCAGTAGAACAACAGTAATTACAAAGACAACACAAGACTGCTAATGTTTGCCCTGTGAGAGACAAGCTTCTGATGGTGTTTGTTTGCCTGCTGTTTTGTGCTGCTCTGTGACTTGAGATTTAAAGATAACAGACTGTCTGCAATAGTTTTTGGCGAATTGGATGGATTTAGTTCAGCATGAAGGCAATAGCAAAAATTATTTCATATCTGTATTTCTTCCTTTAGCATCATAAAAATAATTTATTACAAAGCTAATTATAGTGATGTGTAAAACTCAAAATGTCTTAAATATTTCATTTTGGAATAAACATACAGTATACCAACAAAATGTCATGTAGTAAAACATTTATTCCAATAATTTCATCCTGACTAAAAATTTGATCTAGAGACATGATTTTGATTTTTTTTCTTCTCCTGTGACGCTGATTTAAAATTTAACTTGATCTGAAGTTCACACTTTAAACACCCTAAATCATTTATGTTTTATGGAGAGTGGGAAGGATAGATGTTCAATCTATGCAACACTTCACTTCAGAATACATTGTTTAAAAAAAAAAAAAAAGGACACCATATGTGAATAAATAATATACAAAAAGAGTAAAGGGCAATTCTAGACATATTTTCAGTTCTAGATTGATTTATGCTAAGATTTCATGAAGATAGCTATGTCTACATTTGATAAGCCTTGTGTGCAGAACATCACTAAACATAATCCCTGTACTTTAATATAAGACCAGTGTTGTGGGCTGTGCTATTGGCAGAATTTTTAAAATAATTTTCCTGATCACTGGCCTCACTATCAATTGGAACACTTCCATCTGCATTACTGTGCTCTGTAAGAGAGAGTAATACAAACTGAACGGAGCTTATCTCATGTGATTGGAATTTACTTTTAGTCTTCCAAAAATGGCTTTCCATTTTTATGTGACTCGTTTAAAATGTGTGCAATTAAAAGTTGCAAATGCATGAAAGCAAACCAAGTATAGTCGAAGTCAAAAGCCAGAAAAAGAGAGTGAGTCATAGGGGAGCGAGAAAGGCAGCAGTCTGTCTGGAAGAGTTTACTGATCTGCGGATTGTTGTCTCGTGTCTGGATGGGCGGCCTGTGTCTCAAATGAGCAGTCTGGGGCAAGGCGGCACAACAGAGGGAGTGATAACCATAGCAACAGCCCAGTCCCCAGCTGTCACGCCGTAGTGGAGATGGGTGCTGTGAGCACGGAGACCACTTAACCTCGGCCGCACTTCAACTTAGGGGAGTCAAGATGCTGCTCAAATCTCCACAGAACTCCACTTAATATGGAGACAATGGGGCTCCTGAAGAGACAAAGAATGCCTTTGGAAGCAACAATGAATAAATGAGCTACACTAGGCTTCTTCATGTACATTAACCACCTTATCTGTACCTCAGACATCACCTTTCAAAATGAAGGAAGAGGAAACTCAGGGCTGTGCTTGGTTAATCTCTCAATAAGGTTCACATCACATATTCATTATGATTCATGAAAATCGCCAACATCCTCTTTATTTGTCCCAGCCAAGAATGACCTTCATTTCGATGTGCTCGAACCTATTCAGCAGACAGCAATGGGAATATAGCTCTTTCAGTTTCCAAGCAAGAAATAGGTGCTTGCCTGCTGCAGTATTCAATTACTGACCTGCATTCAGTATGGGTAACTACGTAACTAAGGTCAGGCCCACCCATAATTGACAGCATGCATAATGTCAGCAATAATAATTTCAATTCAAAGCACTACCCACCCCAGACAGAGTCCAACATCAGCTTGATGCTATAAAGAATGGGATGTCAGGACAATAAGCAAGAAGCCATACACTGATCTCATTTGCATATGATAAAGCACTGATTTTGAACGCAGGCACAAATAAGATAAACCCAATTTGATCTGATACACTCGCAATGTACTGGATTGTAGTTTGCCTGTTTTTTTTCCGCTTAGGCATCATTTTTAGGCTATACTTATTGAACAGAATAATACATAAGTCTAAATCCAGCTACTGAACTACACAGATGTTTCCGAGCATCTAAAACAGCCTATTCATGCCCATGCATTATGAATTCTTGCCATAATTTGTGCAGTCCTAGAGAAAGGCAACCTTTTTGAATCATTTCCAAAATGGGCATAAGCCATTTGTTTTCCAAATGCATGTTTGCATGATTAATGCAGCGTAAACAATGCCAATAAACCAAATTCATAACATATGACTTCTTAGGGATCGCAAGGTTATGGGCACCAATTTGAATATGACACTATAATGCATAAGCATTTTGTGGTATGTCATAAATAGCAATTGGTATTCATCCCAATTTGGAACTAAGCAAAGCCAGCCCCCCCCACCCCCACCCCCCCTCCTGAGAAGGTCATCTCCATATTAACATGAGCGAGCAATACTCAGATGAGTAACGATCCATTCCAAATGACGGCGTTTGTTTCTAATGACCACTTCAACCAGGCTTGCCTCATGGAAACTTGCTATATTGCTACACATCAGTGAGGACAGTACTGTTATCAGTTCAGCCATCTGCTAAATCAGTCACATGTACAATAAACAAGCGAAAAGCTATGTGTACAATATGTGAAAGAATTGACATGCTCAGGTGTAAGAGCCAACCCTTTCTACTCTTTCTAGTATCATTTGTTGGGGTTTTTCACTGTTCAATAATGTATGAAAGTATATGACTATTTGACTGTTTACTGTTTGCAATACATTTTGGTATGATTTGTAATATAGATTTTATTTAAATGGAAAATATTTTAACATGTATTACCTTAAACTGACCCAATCTTCAGAGAAGGCATTTAATAAATTACTTTTCATGTAAATTTTATAAAATAATCAGTTGGAAGGAATACCAGTTGACATTAAGAGTAACAGCTAGGTGAGATAATTAGCAGGGATCTGAATACAGAGTTCCAGTACTGGACACTCAAAGACTCTCTCTATACATGAAGAACATCTACAGTATATCACGTTCCAATTTAGGTGTCAAAATACCAGGCTACTTTGTCCTTTCTTGGTGTTGAAAGATGTTGAAGGCATAACTTTTTTATACTTTAACCAATATCATCACCTTCATTCTTAGGAATATCTCCACCAGAAACAATGACTAAGAGATAAAAAGTAAAGCTAATACTATAGCACCAACTTCCATAGAGGTAATATACTGTGTATGCATGAGTGTTTTTTATCTTAAATCTTCTTTTGACATCCAAAAACAGGATCAGTGCGGCATGGGCAGTGAATGCAAAGTAAAACATACAGTAGACTGAAGGTCTTGTCAATATGAGATCTGTCAACAAGAGCTTTCTCTGTTCTTTTGTTTGTGTGACTGTTCGTGTTCGTGTGTGTGTGTGCATGTCATCCTCACAGTGACAAACATTGGCAGTGACAGAGGTCAGACGGGATGGCCTGTTGTTTTGAAAAGGAAAGCTTGGCATTGTCCCCTGTAGCCTCCTCAGGCTAGGAGGCATGCTCTAATCAGGCTCCCTCCTCTGCTGACGGCTGTGGAGGAGCAAGCCGCAGCCTCCAGTCATCCTCTGGGACCTTTCAATGGGCTTTAGAGGCCAAATGAGGTGCAAGTCTATTAAAAGGGAGTTTGAGTGCAGATTCCTGGCCCACAGGGGGTCTCTGATGTATCATTCAGGTGCAGTTAATTTCTATTTGGTCAACAATGCACAGACACAAGCACTATAGTGGGAGTCTGACAGGGTGATGACTGAGGTTCCCAAATGTCCTACCAAAACATCCCCGGTTTGAAAACATCTCATACTATAGTTAAGAACAGGGCATCATTAATTTCATTTTATTTCATGTCTGGGCTATGTAAAACACTGATAGGGAATTGGCCCCTTTTTTTAAAGGCTTTTCTATTCTTAGTAAAAGAGCTTATGAGTTAATCTTTCTTATGCAAATATGAATCATTCACTCATACACTAGCTTAATTTAAAATAAATTACATAAGTATATATTATTATACAATTATATATTTCATCTGTAAGGAATGGAGGCAATCGTTTCTACTGCTTATTGTATTTGCATAAATGTGTAATAATATTGTATAATAGTGTGTTTGAATGTAAGGTTTGTATAATTACATTATAACTGCATGCATTAATATAATGATTTAGCAAAGCATCCACAAATTTGCTCTACATGTACAAAAATAAAGCTTTCAAACCTCTTAAAAATCTACAAACAGGAAATAAAATGGCAGCAGCAGAAAGTGTGCGTGTATGTTTTTAACTGTAAACAATTGTGAGAGTGAAAGACAGAAGTTCCTCTGAGTTTTTGTTCTTTGTATATATGGATTTGAAGTTGTACACTTGCACATGCAGCATGCGACCATATGCCGTGTGTGCCGATGAAGGAAAGATAGATTAAATAGACCCTGTTTATTCATATGGAGGCCTGAGATGAATAATGAACTACAGCAAGAAGCACATTTTGGAGGACACAGTCATCGCACGATTCATTATATAGGAGTGCCTGTGGGTCCTCCAGCTTTATCTAACTCCAGGACTAGCCCATTTTCTCCCATACCACCAGGCAGGAGTAATGGGTTTCATGATTAACCTACATCAGCAGAAGTATTCATGACCTGTCCTTTGAATGTGATCTCCTTGAAAGAATACACTATATATGGATATTCATGCTCAAGTCAGATGCATGCAAGAGCAGTGAGTTATTTCAGACTTTCCAACTCCAAGATCTGAGGCTGGTAGAAAGTTCAGGTACAGAACAGACAAGCAGCATTTTTTTAAATCCACTTATAAAATGAAATGTCTGGGTTTTTTTTTTTTTTACATCTAACAGTATTGTGCACAATATAATACAGTTTAATTATAACTTTCTCCAGATTATACAACTATTTTGTCCTTGTCTTGAGAAATAGCAATGTTTGCATAGCTCAGGTATAGTTTTTGTAGGAAGCTATTATAATTCACCATGAAGTACTGACATGCTTTGCTCCAAAATGAACTTTAAAAACAAGGGGAAGGGATTGGGGGCGGTAACATGACAAGAGCCTGCAATCTAATTCAGCCAGAATCAGACTGTCAGGGCTAATTAGACGTGATCGTGAAAGTGTGCCTCAGAGCTGAAAAATTTAATTTGCTATTGATTTGCTACTTAAACGGCTCACGTCCATTCGTATCATTATTACATGGAAGCCACACTGCCAATATGTAGAGAGACCAGACACATCAAAAAACAAGTCCAGGCACAAGGTGCTTTCTTTAGCAGAAATCAGCATGAACATCGTATTAATCCTTATTATCAACCTGACTTCTGAATCCGACACCTAAGCATGTCAGTGGTACGTGTATAACGTGCAGCAAGGGAACAAGCTGATTAACATTCATCTAAATTTAATTTGAATGAGCATGAACCTGCTTCTGAGGAGGACCTCCGAATATCCCATGAATTACATTCCTTTGCTCCAACAGCATGAATAAGAACAAAAGAAAGAGGCAATATGTTCTTTTAAATTAACGAGGGAGCACGCTGAAGGCATCTCCCAAATTAATCACATAAATACATTTTTTATTCAAAAACAGTGTGAAAGTAGCAGAAAAATGTTAAGTAAGTAAGATGTTAAGTAAGATAGGAACATGGTCTCTCATGCCACATAATTAATATATATATATATATATA
>CM074947.1:14339402-14367659 GCA_037577455.1 Pangasius macronema
AAGATTAATGTTTTTGAATGAACCATCCAAAGTCCAGACCTGAAACCAACTTAAAATCTCTGGGGTGACCTGAAGAAGGCTGTGCACAGGAGGTACTCTCATAGTTTGATGGATCTAGAATGGTTTTGCAAGAAAGAGCGGGAAGATATTGCCAAGACAAGATGTGGTGTAATAAAATCAAAAGGTGTTTCAACCAAGTATTGGTTTAGGGGTATGCAAACTTATGGAAGTAGGTTATTGTAAGGTTTTGTTTTTGTTTTTTCGCTTTATTTGTGTACATTGCTATCGCACATTAAAGGTGTGAAAAGACCTGGTGTGATTTATCTTGGTTTCATTCTTTTACTTCACAAAAACCTGCCACCAGGTGTGTGTAGACTTTTTTATATCCATTGTACACTGATCTAAAAGAAATATAAATATTGAATACTAAATTCTAAATGGAAACATTTATTTCATTCAATTTAGTTCATTCAATTTACCATGTCGAATAGCTGCCATTTTCTACTGGTGTCATATCATATACACCTGCTCTTAAAACTGAAATTACATCTGTATAAATCATTTTCTGTTTAAATTACTTTATAAAGTCTGCTCTGTCTCACTGACCAAGTATCCTTCACTTTGTATCTTTGTTTCTTGCTCCCCCTCTCTCAAGGCTTGACTCTTGTCTAGGCCAGCATTAACGTACCTGTTTACCTCATGGGTGGTCTTGAGCTGGGCTCAAATAAAGCCCCTTTTCCTGCAGATCTAAGTGTAGAGTAGCTGCTAATCCGATTTCAGGAAACAGCCAAGTCGCCCTCTAGCTTCCCAGCTTATTTCTACACCAGGGACCGAGATGGAGGGAGAGTGCATCATTCAGCAAATATTCAAAGGCAGACTTTAGGACCACCTAACCTGTGGCTTTTATTGCCCACCCCATAATGGAAGGGGGGGGGAATATTACCTTTTCACTGCCTGTGCTTTCTTAAATACGTTCAGCCCTCACAGGGACATTACAGTGGCCAAATATAATGCCGGGTTTCATGGAGTCCAGGCTTATCTGGCCTTGGAAAGTATGTGAGACATGCCAGTGAACAAAGGGCCATCTCTCTGCCAGCAAGCCGGGTGAGGGGATCTCTTTCAGTGGCCACAGATTGCCCTGTGTTCCCTTAATTGACAGACCTGGGCCGGCTGGGACAGAAATGACATGCAGCTGCCCCTGGCCCGGCCCACGCAGGTAGACCACATTTCAGCAGGGAAACGGTCCCTAATCCTCTATTCTGCATGTGAGTCCTCTACTCTGGCAATACATGCTTGCCTTGGCACACACAGTCAACAAGATAGAGAAAAATTCAACTGTTACCATGTGTCCGCCCACATAATACAATCCGCAGTTAAATCTGAGCCACAGTTTATTTACAGGACAAATATGTTTCGATTCATAGCCTGCATTTATATCTCTGTACAATATAATACTGTATAAATGCTATCATTGTTCAAAAGCATTATCCAAAAGCAGCATCCGACTATACCAACTACAAACTATATGTTTATGTATATGTGCAGACTTTAATAAAACCATGACACTATTGTTAGAAAGACTTCATGGTACGCTCTGGCTAAGGAGCTCACTTGCTCTTTTCTCTCACCCGTTCTGGGGAAAGCATGGCCTCAGCTGGCCAAAAACAGGCAATGCAGAACATTTTATCAAGCAAGCTGCAAACTGAAGCACAAAATGACAAGATGTTTTTAGAAATTGGTAAAAAAATCCAATAGAACTCATGAAAAAAAAAACATGAATATTTCAAAATCCGAAAGCACTCGTATTATTGCATAGCTAAAATAAGTTTGTAAATCAAGTAGCTGCATAAAGAGGATCATTGTAAAAGAATCAAATTATTTATTTATTTATTTATTTTCAATTGTCGAATGTAAATTGAAGTTGCCTTCGTTACACTTTCATTTCACATAGTTCGCACCCAAAATGTTCACAAGCAATTCAGGGAGAAAATGACAGCAATGGGGATTGCCATTGTGAATGGACTGACTGCCAATGATTAAAAATAATAGCATAAAATCCTATTATGGGCACCAGGCCAATATTTTCATTTACAAAAAAAAAAAAAAATCCTGCATCATGTTTTTTGTAGCACAAATGCATGATTTTCATGCTATCAACACACAGCCTATTTTTGTTATTTAATTACTTCGCTGTGTGGAACCAAGCCAAACAAAACTATTAGCACATTTATTATTATTTATAAATGCAGAAAAAGAAAAAAAAACCTCTGATGTGCACTAAATAGTGCATGTCCATACACATCATTTGCCAGCTGACACCGGCTTTTTCCAGCGTAGGCCAGTGTGCATGTTCCCTAATATACAGTATGCAATGGCATCAGACAAGAGTGTCACTTCTGATCCCTAGTGTACTGTCAGATGTCAGCAGACCCGAGGGAGTTTGCTTTCAGCAGGGAATACATTTGGCCATACGGCATCTGTCGCTGCCGCTCAAATCAGCTTCCAAACCGCTAAGCATCACCCATACCAGACCAAGCCAGCGCTGCAACTAAAGCAACTCATGGTCAGATTAAATAAGCTTTTCAGAATTTTTAGACATATGACATGTCATTGTTTGCTTTGGACTTGTCAGTTTTTCTATTGCTGGATCAGCTATAACCAGTCTGTCAGCATTTCCTTAGACAAGTGAAAAAAGTTTTCATTACTCTCTCATTTTTTAAAGTTGTATTTTCTTTTCAAGTGTTTTAATTAATAAATTTTAAGTGGACTTATGCCTTAAGTTCACTGCAAGCTCACATGACATGCTCCAGTCAAGACTGCAGTGCACTATCCATTCCTAAATACTCCAGATAGTGAGTGTACTTGACGTGGGGCCAAGCAGACTAAGGAGGGCCACACAGCGGCGGTAACTCCAGCCCTAGAGAGAGGGCGAGATAAGAGAGTCCCATCTCAACCCTGCCTCGCCGTTACCTGAGGAACGTTGCCGAGTCAATAAAAGCCCTCTTGTGTCTGTCAGGGCTCTTTCAGTGCTCCGTTTGATGGCCCATCATCCCGCTGCTGCTTGCTGATGACCTTGATCCCACACTTAGCCCAGTGTAGCAAGAGCCCATAAACATGGCCTAAAGAGTCCAAGCTCTCGGCTTCCTAACAGCCCTGTACATTACAAACAAAGGTAAATAACACATGGCTGTGAATGTGAGGGGGCCGTTTGCTCTCAAAAGACGCCTTCAGGGACTAAGTTTTCATTACCGGTGCCTTAAAATAGCAATGATACGCAACCTACAGCAGATCAATACTATAGGAGATACCTAGCCTATATGTTTATTACATGGATTATGTTGGTCATCAAGGAAAAAATGTATTCTTTAGTGATACATATCTCAAATTTAATGGAACTTTCCATTTTTTGTTAATGGAAATCAACACATTGTTTGTAAATGATATGCTGGAAAACTACTGAATGAAATAACTAAGTGCACATACTAAATTATAAAGTGCACAAAAAGTAATGCTACATCATTAATATGTTAAATATCAAAGTAATAATTTACTTATTGTAAGTTGCCATAAATGCAGGTGGCCAGATCTGTTTTCTCTCTGTCTGTTTACTTAAAAGCACAAATCTCCTAAGTGAGTCATAGCTTTGTGAAAAGGTATTGTAACTTCTCTACTGGCTCCTGAAGTCCTCTTAAAGGAGTGACTTTTGTCTCAAGAACATAAAATGTTATTGCAAGTTCAGTGGAGCCCTTACCGGGACAACAACAATAGTCGTCACCAGTGAAGAGACTGTGGCTCCAGCACGGGCCAGTGAAAATAAAAGAACTTAATGGAGATGCAGTAATAACATGGCCCTGACAAATAACAGCTAGGTAAAACGGATCTTTAGGCTACGCCAACAACCTACTGACAATGAGCTTTTTAGTTAATATTTATAGAAACTTTTGTAACTTTTGTAATTTTTGTTAATGATATTATACACAGAGTTAGGAGAAGATGCATGCATTTGAAAATTGCTTTCAAAACGGTTCTCCTTCTCAATTATTATGTAAATACATATGCATATCTCCTTATTTAGACAACTGTATATAGAGTAAATAATGCATAAATCTGTACATAAATCTTCTGTTCCAGATTCATAAACATTAGTTAAGCGTTTAACTTTAACTATTTAAATGTTTTTTTTTCCCCTTCCCCCTGCTCTCATGCCAGATATGTATGTATGTACCAAGAGCACCTTAAAAACCACAACAAATTCCTTGTGTGTCTGCGCACACACTTGGCAAATAAAGCTAATTCTGCTTCTGATTCTAAATGAAGAGCATCATTAGATTTCTAATTACATCTGACTTAATAAAAAACAATTTGGCATTATAAAAATATTAATATTGTATGATTTTGCATTCTAAGGAACAGTGTCATTATCAAAACACCTGCTATATCCTTCCTCAAGTCCATGAACAAATTACTATCCGCACTCAATGCCAAATTCAGTTCATATTCATCTCATCCTGGCAACGTGCTGCACTTGTATGGCTTATTTCACACAATAGCTTAACACACAGTCAGAGTTTCACACTCCTACTTTACACCTCTTATGACAAACATACTGTACGTGAATTAACAGTAACAGAGTTACACCCACTGTTAGAATGCTATAAATAAAAAAAAGGCATTTTAGAATAAATATTACTACTACGACAGCTACTATGAACAATAATAATAATAAAGAACTATCAGCCATTATAACTTCTTATCAAGATATACCTACACCTCAGTGGTAGTAAGTTGCACTGCAAGCTACAAAAACATCCATGCATTACTGAGTGCTTCTTGATAGCCATGCTCATCACTATAATTTTCCAACTATTGGCCACTGATTGCATTTCAGCCCAGAGGTGAACATTACATGCTCACTTAGCACCTGAGATCATGCAGGCTGCTGTGTCTTCCCCTCCAGTGAGTACTTGGCAAAGCCAGACTCTGTGAACTCAACACACACCATGCAACATCGACCACAGACAGCCTCCAGTGAGTGAGAGATTCTGCTAACAAATTGTTTGTGGGGTAAGTACACAAAGCCTTTACTGCATTCAAATATGACAGTCTGATTCACTGTGCATTGACGGGGAAAAAAAACGAAAATAGATTAAAAAAAACAAATAAAACAATATTAATTACACTAATAAAACCTGGTAATAATTATGGGTTTGGGCTAATTGTACTGTGTTAGAGTGTAGTCAGTGTGTCTGAGAGGTGTTTTGTGTATTCACAGGCAGTGAATGACTTAACCCTGCCATCCAGGGGTGAGAACACAATGGAGTAGGCACCCAGGGTCCGAAACTATACACTTTAATAAAGTCACAAATGGCTAAATGAGGAGCTGTGATCGCACTCACATTACCAACAACAAGGGCTGCACTATGCCTCAAGGAGTTTTGTTTTCCACAAATATGCTAAGCTAATACAGACCTAAAAACACAGAAACCTGATCACAACTTGGGTTGTTCAGGTTTTAGCTACCGCACAGAGGGTTTTTCCTTTTTTTGCTCTTTTAGAACAACATCAAGCGCTCAGGGTCCTCCTCTGTGGAACTCGAGCTTAAAAATAGCCTCTACATATTAACCTGAAGTAAAGCAGCTCAATAGCATAAGGTCGTTTGAATTTCTAGTTCAGGTTGCTGTGTGGTATTTTGCAACCTGGTGCCTATTCTGTTAGTATTATTTAGTTAGGGAGCTGAATATCTTCTGAATACTTTTTGGTTTGGGGCCACGACCATTCCTGTATGGCAGTTGTCTGTATCAGGAAAAAAAGAGAGAGAGAGAGAGAGAGAAGAGAGAAGAGAGGAGAGAGAGAATGCAAACTTTGGAGAGTCTTCTTTGGGCCTCCCATTTGGACACAGAGAGGTCGCAACCTCCCTCTTTATTTTTCCCAAGGCTGTTGGGCTAATGAAGTAACAACAAACTGGGCCGGCGGCTAATTTGGAGTGGCATTTCCTGGCCCCTCTTGGCCCACGGAGATGTGTTTCATTTTCTCTTATCAGTGTTTCAGTCATGTGGCTTTCTGCATGGACGCCCCTGTCTCCCCCCATCGTTGGCCTAATGGAAACTTCGTTAATGTCATTAATCTGCCGACTAGGACAAGTACTAAACATACATCAGCCTGTTTTTACCAGCTTTGAGAGAAAACGCCAGGGGCTGTTTAGACTTGAACACCACATAAAGATACACTGAGGTTTCATTATCTTTACCAGTCTATGCAGCAGCAAAATTGGCTAGGACATGCATTAATCAAGTTATGTCGTGATTCTTAACCAAAATGTACACTACATGTATCTCTTCCTCATAATTTTGCTTGCGTATACACACTTACAACCCAATAAATCATAATTGAAAGTTTGATGAGAATAACGCAAGCGATCACTAGCCAGATAACACATGCAGAGCCAGGGTGAAAGTATCAATGTCACAACTCGGTTCTGAAATTGGAAGTAAACTGAATGTTCAAATTGATAGCACGGCTAAAATAATCAAATAACTGCTATGCCAGCACATAATCCACTTGTCCATCATGTGACACAGACAGCAATAGGAAAAATACCAGAGCCTTAGACAGAAGCCTTTACTCATATAAACTCTATATATAAACATTACACTATAAATACAGTAAAATAATAATGGCAAAAATGTTACACGGGAGCAAGTCACATTAGCTGTTTTCCCCAAATTCTGTCCGAACATGTGTGATGCCTGTGTGGTAGCTGTCATGTTGACCTCACATAAAGAGATGCTCTATACCCTCCTCAAATCAAAACAGAGGGCCTGCATAAAGCCACTTTAATGATGAGTCAGGCAATTCGGAGAGGTCTCTCTAATTAAGAGACTTCATTCACACATTCCCTCCACTCCATGAATGGACACTCTCAGGCTGACATGTCATATAGCTCCATTCATAGCAAGTGAAAACACAGGGGGGGAGCAGAGCTCAGCTGGGAGGGATGGCTAACTGAGGGGACATTTTCTTTTGTGCGCCGCTAAGCTTCTGGGGCCAAATGCCAGCAGGCTTACCCTGGTGCTGGCTGCCCATGTGTTTCGCCTTTCTCCCACATGGAGTAATTAGGAAGATCTTAATGGGTTTCCAGGTTTATTAGTGTCCAAAAAAAAAGCTTCAAATGTCACTTTAATTAAAGGGGATTCTGAAGACAGCTTGTGTGGCAGTGTCGTTTAGAAAAATCCTTGTCTGGGCACAAGGGAAGTGAACAGGGCAGACCCTCAATACACACAAAGATACTTATAGTTCTAAAAGAAGGCTATCTCGACCCGTGGTCAGACAAACCAGATCGTTTGACCTCGACAGAACATTAAACTGACAGCAATTATTGGCTTAGCATGCCACACAGGCATATACGATTCCCTCCTTTCATATCAGCGTCGGCAATCCTACTCCAAAAACCGTCCCACTGAAAAGGCTCACTCCCAAATTATTTTGGAGGATAAATTTATTCCTGGCATATCCTATGCTCGTTCATGCAGAATATAAAATCCTAGATTATTTCTTGCTTGGTTAACTCGCATCCGGTCTCCTCGTTCACAAAGCCACTCTAATGTTGCCATTAGTTATGCTTCTCTGGTGGCCAAAAGATGAATCCTGAGGTCCTCGCATCCAATAAATGAATGGTGGAAGGAGATAAAATATATCACAGAGATAAAGAGGCCAGTTCATTGCTGGAACATCACAGTGCAAGATAATTAATCAATATGAAAATGACATGACTGTTAAATGTGCAGCTCAGAAAAGCCTCTCATATTTTTTTTTTCTCCCTAAGATGATGCTCCAATGTTAATAATTCGACAAAGATTGCTCCCTAGAAGATAATAGAAAATGGTTCACATAAAGACGTTTTATAAAGGAATATAGCGTGTTTTAATAATTAATTCACTGGAGGAAAAAAATACTATGCACACCTTCTATTTAAATCTCATCCCTAATTCAATAATCGCCAGTCCCTGAACTCTTCACTCAAACATTCTTGCAAAAATGTTCAAACGTTATGTAAATGATCAAACAGAAAGGTAACTAAAACATTCGAGTTATAGGTGAGCCCTTGTGAAAGAGAAAATTTATATTCAAAGCTTGCAAGCAACTAGTGTTTTGTTGAGCGAGGAAAGATAACATGTCAGAGTTTTATGGCACAGGTGTGTAATCGTATGGGCTGGCAGCCTAGAAAGGTGATCTGATAATTGGCCACGGGGGAAACAGCTGTGTGTCTAGGGATTGTCTGTAGAAGATAAGGGACAGGAACTTGTAGTGAGGTATTTTATTAAGTGTCAATTTGCCACAATAGTGTGTCCTCATAGATGCTACAACAGAACAGAGTGCTCCTGGAGCTTTGCTTTGCAGCTCAGATAAAGGTGTGGGGGGGTTAAAACCTGAAAACAAGATATGTTTAAAATATGTTTTAAAAAACCTGAAAAAAACTGACTATGCATTAATTAATGTGGCTGTAGTGTGGCTAAAAAGAGAACTATTTATATTATCAGCTAATATAGGCAGCAATAAAAAAAATGACCTACAAACAAAAAGAGGAGAAATAAGCATAAGAAGATACAATAAAAAATATCTATTTGTATTAAAGACATATAAAGAGGTGGTGCAATTTGTATATACGGTGTTAAAAAAAACTGCAGTGCTTAGAATTTGAAACTTCGTACAAGAACGCTGCCACTTTTTCATGCTGCAGAATTGCATCTGGTGGCAGCAAAGCGAAACGGCAAGCTTTATTTTCCTCAGACAGTAATGCTAGTGTACCTTTGGCACAGAAAAGCAGCGCCTCATACCTCACTCGGGGCAGCTCAGTCAATGGAACAAAGTTAGAAGAATAGAATACAGTCACAGAACAAAACACACACGGCACAGTGCCGGTGCAGAGACTACGGCTGGAATTCCACTCGGTGTACAAGACGAGCAAAATGGTGACAAGGCAAGAGTGGGATGGGGCCTTTACTACTATAATCCATGCATGTCTTCAGCCAGGAATCATTTCCATTTTCATAGGCAAGACTACAGCTCCAGAATTCACTCATCAGTGTAACACCACTGCAAACAACTGCTTGTGCTCTGTCTGCATTAATACAGCTACATCTGCTAGTTACAGCAAATAATTGTTCCATTGTTATGACAGATTCAAAATGCCAGCATGAACAAAAATAATAATCATCATCATCATCATCATCAACTACCAGGAATATGATCTGCAAATAAATTACCAAATTACCAGTGTGTTAATTTTTCTATAGAAAGGACTGTGAAAATGTTTTAAAAATGCTAAAATATATTAAAACAAGAAAAAGATCATTTTTAATAGCTTTAGTTAGTCTTTTTGTTTAGTTTTTTTAATAAAACATTTTCCAACATCATAGCATCTGATAAGATTTCTTACTCAAAAAAGGGGGAAAGTAAATAAATTATCTGAAAATTGATATCGTGCATGTTATAATAAGACACTTATTTATAGTGTAAATCCTAATACACTTTAAAAAAAAGCTCAACTATTCAATTAGACCCCAGTTGCCCCAAAGCCAAGGTGTGTAACAATGCCACGTCTCAGTGCAATACGTGCAGAAGGTGGAGCTGTTTGCGCAGACTGTGCGATTCGCCCCATATTTATGGATTCCTAGCAGCGGCATTGACATCAGCCCAGCCCAGTGTTTTGACAGGACACTAATGTTGAGCTCAGATGAGGAATCACTTCAAGGTGCCCTCTGACACAAGATAAATGGCAGCTGACCTGAAGACACTGAGAGGTGAGCAGCCTTGTGGCACTGTTGTGGTGCTGGTCTGAAAACATTTCCTGTGTTTCTTGAGATGCACCACACCTTAAGCTTCTTAAGCTTCCCACAGCTGGAGATGGAAGGTGCTGATTCTCTGTCTGGCTGAACGGAATTACTACTTTCCTGAAAAACATGCCGAAGAGTGTTCAACATCGGAGCTTGTGTGATTTTGGTAAACAGTTACAGAATACCTATAGTTCAAAAAGTAATCACGGATTTGAAGAGATTTAAAATGGCAGAAATAAATAATAGTGAGCTGATGGCCTCCTATTTTTGGATGTAAAATCATCATGTAGCTTATTATTTCAATTTATTTAATCAATGCTAGTAACTTTTTTAAACAAAAGAAAAAAAACATTTGATACGAAACCCTGAACTAAATGAACCATGGCTGTGTTTTCTACATTATACTCTCAGCCACACAAATGATCAAACCTGATGACAGTCAAAGTCTGAGGAAGAAACGGAGCTTACCAAAGGGAAAGTGACAGGCTTTTCTACAACAGATGTTTCTACCGAGGGGAGTCTACTCTCCACTGAGCAGTCTCACACATGAGAGACACCCAAAGCTTTGGAAACCGTCCTGAAAATGTATATTCACTGGTAAACATGCCACCTCCCACACTGACTACTGCTTTCACAAAATATTCCTGCCATGTGCAGAATTACAGCGAACGACTCGGAATGTTGAAATACATAAGCATCCGTTTATATAGTTGAGGAGAATGAAATATCCTTTAACACAAAACAAACAAAAAAAAGGCCAAGGATGTTGTACCTTATTACAAAAAGATAAGCTTTTATCGATCCATAATCTGGACGAAAGCCAGACTATTGGCAGGAAGACAAAAGACTTCAGCAAGGCCATTTGTCACAAATCTAGTGCCCTTACTCTATCATGGCAAGCGAAATTTTCCCACTGGAAGTGATAACACACTTGTTCAGTTTTAGCAGATCAATATTAATATGTGGGTGATCCAGAAGATAGATGTAGGACACAGTTTAACCCATTCGCTGCTGGATCCTAACCCAAAGACCAAAAGACTTCACTCCGGACCTGGAACAGGTCGAATTTAATGCTAATTCTCTTTTTGGATGTGTTCAAGTATGCACAACTCTAGCTGCTAAGTGATGCCTGTTGTTGCTTCTAATACAGCAAGCATAATAATACAGAAATAATAATAACACCAAATATTAAGAATGTTTCAACAGCAACAAAATATTCCTCCTTTGTTGTGTGTGTACTGTAAAATCTACCATGCTACGATGCTGCTTAGAATACTACCAATACAGAAATAAAGTATGCTTTATATTTACTTTAAGCCATAATTATCACTTAAAATTAGTCCCAGAACAGGACTTCCAGCAAATGTAATTTTCAGTAGTGCACAGAGATGGCATGCTTGTCATCTAAAGCCATGTCCACTTCACAAGACGGCATTTTGCCTCCTGTTCATTGTGGCCAGTCTGGTGCCCATTTCCTTCAGACAGGATCTAAGCAGGAGCCAGACGGGAAGGCAAGCATGGCCACGCAGGAGGCCGGATAAGCCAGCTCTGATGCCTTGATACTGCTCCAGACCCCCAAGCTTTGACATGCTGGCCACAAAAGCAGAAAAAGTTTCCTCAGGAAGCAAATAAGCTTCTAGCAAAATACTGCTTTTTTCCCCCATTATAATCTACACAGCTGTCACTTTCTTACACCTATAAATATAGCAAATAAAAATTGTGATAATCTACAACACAAAGATAAACTTGCAAATTAAACAGCTTATAAGGAAGAAAATTAGATTGAATATGAAAGAAAATGAAACAAAAACTAAAATTAATATTTTAGAAGCTGTCTGGTTTGTAAACTTGTAAATAAAAATACAAAAAAGGAAAAAAAAAAAAAAAAAGGGTTCGGTGTGCAAAAAAAAAAAAAAAAAAAAGAAAATTGCCTCAGTTAGAATATTATCCTAATATTCAAAGCTAAATAAAGACCCCCATTCTTTAAATACATATTTTATATTTAAAAAGTTTTCACATAATAATAATCAATAAACATATTAAAATGTGTTTTTTTTTTGTTGTATATGTTTTTTATGTCCACAGTATTCTTCACAAGGTTTTTTTTGTCAGATAAATCCATAACTGGGAGAAATGGATGCAGTACATATACAATTATAAAACAGAATATTATTTAAATGTAAAAATTATTTTGCCTGAACTGCAGATCATCTATTAATAAAATAATAAGAAGTGTTCCAAAAGACCGGGCTGGATATTGGTGTTTAAAGTTGGGCAAAGGTAATTAATTTGGCAGTAAATTATTTGCACTGTAATTGCTTAACCTAATGAAGGAGAGGAAATTGCAAATCAAACCGAGGTTCTCTACCTTTCGCTCTAATAAGATGGAAATCTTTTGCATAAAGCGCAATGTACACATTGCGGATCCTGACCAGCCATCGTGGTAACATCATGCTTGAATGTACCTCTCACTACAAATAAAATGTGGAACACAGTAAAAAAAAATGTTTCCAATAAATTTAGCAATTATCATACAGTGTAAATAAATGTGTCTACCAAAGAAAAAAGAATCTGTGTAAATAACTGGCTTTTTTGGTTCCTTAACTGGAATTGTACAGTACTGTAATTTCTTTGAAAATTACACAGGCTAATATTAATATTTATTTTGAATTGAAATGATATTAAAATTCCAAAAACTTTTGATAAATATCAGTACCATGAAGAGTGACTAGTGCATGATGAAGGTTTTATCCAAGCTCTTACGTGCTACTCGATATTAAACTCATATTGAAGTCATATTGAATTTACAGTTGTATTTCTGATTATAGCTGTCATTTTCCACTGTACTTGCTAACAACAGAAAGAGAAGCTTTCATAAAGCATCTGTGCAGTTAAATAAAGCATAAACATGTTTCTGCAGGCAAGTTAGCAGTGTGTTTTATACTCAGCAAAGCGCTTTGCAGTAATGTGATGTGCTTGATGGGACGCTGGTCCCCACAGGTTCGGCGTGGGCGTCCCTGTGGCCCACCTCATGATCTTGCGCTTTGGCACACTGGCAGATGGGGTACATCATGCCATCAAGTGGAAAAACGAGTTAATGTCAAGTGGCTCAAATACAACTGTTCCTCCAAAGGCAAAAACTAGCACAATATTTTTTGTTGCTTTTTTTTTTCCTGTTACAGATTATATTTATATTCCATAATGTTTAATGAATTGTAATCTCCTAAACACCCTTAGGAACACCAAAATATATCACTGTTCCTAAAAGAGCTTAAACTAAACTAATATATATATATATATATATATATATATATATATATATATATATATATATATATAAAATTATTATTATTAGGAATCAAATTATGAAATTGTGTTGGTTTGTTATATTTATATTTGAAGAAACATTTGCAGACATAAATTATCCTAGCAAATTAGGTATTTGTAACCAGAGTTATTAAGCTTAGTATATATTTACAAAAGTCACTACACATTTGTAAATATTATACATATTCACTACAAAAGACATTATAGATTTTAAGTATTGCAGGCCTCAATAGTTTCAGTGCAGCACCCAAGAGAAGTGTGACTCAATGCAGCCATCTAGTGTCAAAGTGCTATCATTTTCTAGTACAACGTTAAGTATGGAGGTAAATATAAAAATTAGATCTGCTTTTAAATAAATAAATAAATAATGCAGAATTCTATTACAGGCTTTTTTATTATAATGTAAATATACAATAAAAATGTCTTATTCTTTGTGACTGAATTATAAAAACTATGAATACAATATCAGCATTTTCCTGTGTGCCTAACTTTATAGCCCAATAAAGTTCCAAATAAAGCTATTAAATATTAATGCGATGTACATTTGGACAATTAATGAAAAAAGGTGTGATTCATTATTCTGATTTATTCTTACATTGCTCAGTTTGTTATCTTCAGAGTGTGAGGCTAGGTTTCACTGATGTTTCTATGCGCTTGTGACCCAAGAGGGTTTAATCAGAGTCCAGCCAAGTCACCACGTCTTCTGCACAACTCATTATCAGCTGCATGTACTGTGTTTCCTGCTCTGGATGGAACTCTGCGGCCAACGAGACATGTCTCTAGAGGAGCTGAGAGTAGAAACATGCACGCATACACAGACCCAGACACATACAACTGAAGCCACATTAATTATGTAGGGCTACACATCTATAATGCCAGTATGTGGACTAGTACGGCAACTGACCCAGCTGAGAGCATGGCAGCTCAGTTCACCCTTCGCTATTGCCAATTCAACACGGTGTAATTGAGAATGACTATATCTTATAACAGTTCAGTGCTTAAGATGAGGTAAAGTTAACTAGTCAGAAGCAAGCCACAGCTTACAAAGGAAAATAATTCACGTGCACAGGTATTCTATTTTATATGTGCTTTTCATTAAATTCATCAGTGAAGCAGTCCAATGACAAGGTGTCAAAATATATCCACACAAATAAACTGGCAAAAACTCCTTAAGATCAATGCACACAATACACTGAGCATGTGATTCTAGCTTCACATGTAAAAACAATGAAACCAAACACTTTACTTCAATCGGCTGTGGCACAGACATTTTGCCCAGCTTGTAAGTGATACTGAAACTAATTAGCTTGCAAGGCTACTTCACCATAATGAATATTTGAATGGGAATATGTGCAGGCATGACTTGAGACGAATTGTGGCCATCCCCATTGGCAATATTTTAAATTAAAACTGCATAACATTATTGAGATGGGTATAATTACTATAGGCCTCATTTTAAAAGTACAAGTACAGTTGGCAAGACTTCGTGCTTGCCAGCAGTGCTGAAAAATCTGTGGTCAAACTGGTAGATCATCTTTGCCTGTTGACAAATTATTTTCCAGTTTCCGTATTAGTTGACTAAACTGCTCAATAAATGATAGATTGCCTTACTGTTATTTCATTTTGTTGTTTTAGTAGCAATAATTCAGAAACTGTTGTCTTTCTACCAGCTGGTAAAGAAAGTCTGAGCAGTTTGAGCAGCTCAGTCTGTGTTTTGGCAGCTGGTAAACTGGATTTTTCATCAGGAAGCCATTTGAAAACTTTGTCCAGGTCATGGCTCTGTGGAGATTACAGATTTAACTAACACTGCTGTTCACACTTACCATGCTCTTTAGTAACGTTTATTAGTCTGCAACTCGACATTGTGAACTAATTGTTCCTGGAGTAAAATTTAAATAAATAAAACTGAAGCAACTTTCTTTGAATCCTTTAAATACAATCAACTAAAAAAACAAAACACAACGAAACGCCTGCACTTGTTATTTCTTAATCGCAGCAAATCTAACAATTTAACAGCTCGCCTTCAGCACGAGCGCGTGTTTACTTTTAACAGGAAGTGATGTCATACATTTTTAAACAATCCACGGCGCGCAGGGTTAAGAAATTGCCCACTTGAAGTATATAATAACCTCCTGTTTCAGCAAAACCTATTTATCTGCAGCGATGATGCGCTCATTTTGTAAGTTTAACAGCTCGTTCGGTTCAGAGATAAGATGGGTTTATTTGCTTGCTTGTGTTAGCTAGTTTATGAAGCTGAGGATTACTAGCTAACGCGAGCTAGTTTAGCTGTTAGCTCGATAGTCCAACCTATCGCAGAGCATTTTAGCGTTTATTTATCTTTAAGGATAAATACTGTCAGGTAGTTGTGTGCATCAGAAATACAGGCTTAATTATAGTGCAGGAATGACCAGGCGCTGTTTCCTAGCTGTTTAGCTAGCATCCTAGCTAGACTGAGAGCCAGGAGGGCTGTTCAAAACAAAAGGCAAAAAACAGCTGATGCTCGACATTTACCCGCAGTGTAGGCCTATAACCGAGCTTGCGACATAAACACAACATAAACAAACACAAGATAATCTGTATTTTTGAATATGTTCGTTCACATGTGTATTATGTTACAATTCATTTGCCTCTTCGATCACCTACACTACTTCGGTTTATCGTTCGTAACAAGAACACACAAGTGATTAAATTCTCGGTTTTGTTTTGGGTTTTTTTTAGCATTTTGACCATATCTTATACTACAGAAAATATGAGCCCGTAGGTTAGAAGGTTAGTGAGGACCTGTTGACAGATGTAACCATTATTCTGTGATATAACTTGTCTTTGTTTTTTTGTTTTGTTTTGTTTTTTTCTCCATGTAGAAACGGCTTGTTGTTCTGCACACACTCTTCTCTGTGCTCTGGATCTGATTGCATGTTGGAGTGATTATCCATCCTACCTCGAAGTCTTCTAATAAGTACTACGTGACATACTGAAGCAGGCTAGTGTGTAGGGCGTTGCAGACCTGAGGTAATCTCATGGCCATCTTTCACCATTCATCTAAACTCTCAAACACAATAAGAGATGCAGCATGCAGGGCGTCTGGTTTAATGTTTCTCTCATTTTGTCTCTCAGCACCCTGGACGACGTGCTGCTTTCCTACATCACTGGTGTGCTGGAAGATTTGGGCTCCCAAGCGAGCGTTGAAGAAAACTTTGACGTTGAGGTGTTTGTTGAGATGCTTGAAGCTTACATTCCAGGCTTTTCCAACATTGATTGGTAATTTTTGTTGTTGTTGTGGCAGTGCACCTAAATCTTATGATTCAATGCACTACACTGAAAACCATATGAACCATTAGCAATATGTCTGTGGAGGTGTATTCAACTATTCAGTAAACCTTTTTTCCCCAGTGTTCAGGTCTGTGAAATGATGTTTAGCTTGGCCTCGAAATTAGCCTCGGCACGGAATGAAGGTAATTAATTTAAGCGTTGGTTTGGATGGCTCTTGGGCATAAGAGCATAAGATATATTACATAACATTTTGCATGTTCAGTTTAAAGAGCATAGCTATTTTGAGATCATAGCCGTGTAGGTTGATACTATCTGTGAATATCGCCTGTTTCAGAGTCTTTTGAGTTGAAGACAGAAGATGGGAATTGTTCCTTGACTCCTGCTATAGAGCAAAGAGTCCCCATGCAAAAGACACACAGCATCTCATCACATGTAGAGGGAGCCACAGCCAAGGTAATAACTCACATCTGGGTTTTCAGCTCTCTGTCTACGAAGTCTTACCGTTTGTCCAGTCGCTGGATTGGTTTAGCTGACCGCCATTTTTATGCCTGTACCACTGAGTGGGCGAGGCATTATGCTTTAGGGCCGTCCGTCCGTCCATCTGAGATTCTCATTAGCGCAGTCTCTCTGGAACGAGTGGCTGAATGTTTGTAGGATTTATATGGATAGTAATAACAATGGTCGCTGCACATTAAAGCAGGTTTACCCCAGTTCCAGTGTCGTTCCAGTTTACAGACTTATCAATTTCCTCAATAGCTTCCTTCGTGTTTGTCATACAAATATGGTACATACGCCTTCATGCTCAGGAACTCAAGACCCATTTTCATCGCAGTCCACCGGTCCATCTGTCAGTGTGTTAACGTATTAAGTGGTTAAAAATAAAAATAAAAAAATAATTTGCATTTTTACTGTTTTCTAAATATCATATCAAATGTAGCTAATGTCCATTGCAGCTTTATGTAACAATTACCTCTAATCATATCAATGTTTAATTTTGTGTGTGTGTGTGTGTGTGTGTGTGTTAGGTGAGCACTTCAGAGTGGGATGAACAGGAACAGCACCTTCTGGAGATGTTTCCTAAGTGTAGTGTGACCGAAGCCAGAAGTGCGTTATCTATTGCTAAAGGAGACATGGAGGAAGCAGTTCGGCTCATTATTGAGGGAGATGTGCAGCTCAGTCCCACTCCTCCCCTCAGTGTGAGTAAACCAACCATGGTAAAGCTTGATTTGTCTCTGGAGCTCTGAACTACTCACAAAAAAAAGAACAGTGGCCCAAATGTGTCCTGCCAGCTGTGCCTCAGAATGTATTATGCCATGCAAAAGTATATGTATTGACTAAACCTTTGTCTAGAAACAAGCTTTATGTTGTAGATGTTGCATTTGTTTCTTTGTTTGTAGGGAAGCCAAGGGAAGACTGTTTCTGCACAGGCTGATGAGAAGCTTAAAGCAAATATTTTAGAAAAGTAAGTCTTCTCTAAACTACTGTAGTAATAATAATAATAATAATAATAATTTTCTGTTTCACTTGGAATAAATGAACAAAGCTGTACATTTTATACTTTATATTTAACGTTAAGGCTTTTATATTCTAAAGTGTCTTCAGCTTATTTTTTATATTCAGTATCTTATCATTTATCTCCTCCTACTCTGTCGCACACCACACCAGCCACTTTAGACCACCGTGTTTATTGTTTAGTATAGTTATTTTAAATGCTTATATTGTCGTGTATCCATTACTGTTGATAGCTGCTTTTTCTTCTATACGTCTGTATATCAGATGAAGGAAACTGTGTGTATTTTCTTTCAGATACATGTTGGTAGATAGTGAGGAAGATAAGAAAATACACAGACCGTTCATTCCAAAAGACGTGAGTCTCTCGTTTTCTTGTGTTTGTATCTGCTTGTGAAGAAAGTAGCATATACATGTAGGCACTATACCAGTGTGTCATACAGAAGGCTACGAGGCTGATAGATTGATTTATATCTTATAGGCTCCAAAGAAGTTGGTGCGTTACCATAGCAATCAAGTGGTGACTACCAAGGGAGAGCGCTACCATCTGGTCAAGAAAGATGAAACAGAGGAAATGAAAAAGACTTATGTTAGCCTTAAACCAGCACGCAAATATCGCTTTCATTGATGTCTGTACCATTACACATCTGGTTTTTAAATTTTATTTATAACAGGAGTGATCTGGCCTGTTTGTTAGCTTTTATGTGAGTTCTTTTTTTTTTCTTTTTTTTTTTTTTTACACTTTTGTCTCTTTTTCATTTTGGGGGCATGTATGATTCAGACTCTATTCAATTCTAACTGCACTGACCGAATCAAATCTTTACAAAGATTTGTTTTGGGGAAGGGTTTAACTTTTTGTGGTATTTTTGGTTTAGTTGTGTTTTATGTACCGTCACCAGTTCTGTTTCACCCCTCCGAACTGCCAAGGGTGGTTTAAAAAAGAAAAAAACCAACAAACTGGATTTCTTCGTGTGTGCGCCCATGTTCCGAGACCTTCCACAGTCACAGAGTGGCACCCATCCTACCCNCGGTGAGTGTACTTCTTGTATATTATGAGGTATTTTTTCATAGAATGCTAAAGAGCACTGTAGTGCTCAGCATTACTACCTTGTATCACTCACCGCATTGATCGCTACATTAAAAAAAGTCACATTCCCTGCCGTCTATTGAACTTCCAGGCCATGTGCTGACTGCAGCAAACTTGATGTCAATGTAACCCTCTAAACCGGCAGATTTAGTCCCTGGTTCAGAGGTGAATCTGGCCCAAGTCCTGCTTGCACAGCTTGCTAGCTGCAAAACGCCCACATCTAGCGATGACTGATGAGCATAACAAAAAGCCCAGAAAGCAATCTGAGCTGTTCTCTAAATGAATTAAAGACTTGGCAGCAGACATGGCTCAGCTAAGATCAGTGATTTCAGGAGCTGAGACCATACAACTCAGAGGCTCTGTGTTTTTAACAGCTCTCCTTACAGTCCAGTACAGTCCAGGAAACTGTGTCCATCCTGCGCTGGAGGCTGACTTGCTAGTAATCACTTCAGCTACAAAGAGTTGGAGAATTGCATGCTCTGGCAATAAGCGCACTTTGCATGTGTTGATGACCAGATGATTCTGGACTGACCTTGTGGTTGAATCTAGGATTTCTGCCCAATGTCATATAACCCAGTTGTTGGATCGGTTGAATGACTTTGCAGCCTTCGATGAGGGTGAGCCTGCTTTCTGTGGCTGGTACACACCCTACAGTTTTTTCAAAAACCTGGATGGTGTCTACCTAATCCATAGACTAAAGACACCCCAGAGGCTGGCCCACAGGTTGGTGGACGTCATTACCATGGCCTATAAAAAGGCTGGACGCCCAGCCCCTGCTGTGACGTGGCAGTCTACGAGGAGGGTCTCCTCATCTTTGGGCATTATTTAGAGGCTTCTCCAGGAAGTCTGTGCTGCTGCTACTACGTGGACATCACCATGCACCTTCTCTAGGTTCTACAATGTTATAGCAGTGGCGTGAGTGCTGAGGTTATCTCTGAGCACTACTGAGGATAGTCCTGTTCATGACATTATTGGCATTCCCACCCCTGGTCGTTACGTGGGATGAACTAGAATTCTAGTTACTTATGTAAGTGTGCTTTTATTTGAACCCCTGATAAACACCAAAGTTCCTTGTCATTTGAAAAGAGCGCCAACTCAGCGGGAAGTTTCCAGGGTAAGACGTATGCATCACTATGTGACTTTGAAAGTTCTTGGGATGCGATTGCACACACTCAAGAAGACACCAAGGTGTCCCTCGCTGCCTCTAGTGGTTGTCAAGGGTTCATGTACAGTCAGGTCCATAAGTATTTGGACAGTGACCCAATTTTTGTAAATTTGCCTACGATTAATCTCTTTAATTTATCATGAAATAACGAGGAAGCAGGCCACACCTGGCCATGAATCTGTGTATCAGTCAATTGTCCAGTTACTTTTGAGCTTGTGAAAATGGAGGGACTATGTAAAAATGGTATTTCCTAATGGTTAATGCAATATTTTTGTTAAACCACTTGAATTGATGCTGAAGGCCTACACTTTAATCACATCTTGATTGCTTCATTTCAAATCCATTGTGGTGGTGTACAGAGGCAAAATTACAAAAAGTGTGTCACTGTACAAATACTTATGGACCTGACTGTATACATACATATCTATTGTTTTAAGGATAATGAAGGTTGGGCGTGCAGTTTGAAATCTGATCGTCATGGGGGTAATGAAATGTGAAATGCTGCTAAATGGCTGTTCTATTATTAAAAACAACCAATACAACAGCCTCAGGCATTATTAAAGCTGGGATGTAGTGAGATTTAATGTCCAAAGGCTCTCAAGGGAAAAAAGTTACTCACTGTATTTTTTTATGCAGATATACAAATTATACAAGGGTCTCCCTATTTCTTTTCACTACTACATGTAAATTCTTTTGAGCTTTGAGTGATTTACACTGGATCTACAGTACTTTTCAGTTTACAGTATCTTTGTTTAGTCTCATTCTGCTATTGTGTATTAGAAGTGTTATGTACTTTTGTGCTTACAGTTCTGCCTGGTTTTAGCTGATGAAAGGTGACTGTTCATGCAACCCACGTTCACTATTCATAGTACAGGAACCCTAGTGTATTAACATTTGTGTAATTTGTGCTCAGGTTATGCAGTTCCTCATGAAGAGGTGATATGTGCTACCTGATATACTATAACTGATGTACTACAAAACTGTGCTGAAACATGTAAAAATTTTTATTTTTGCTGTATGATTAACATAAAAAGATGGATGTAAACTTGTGTATTTCTGGCTGCACGTGTTATCATTCTAAGTCATCTTTTGTGTTAACACTGGTCGTGTAACATGAGCATAAGTTATGGAACAGTTGGCTGAGCTGTCGTTTGAAAAGGTGGTGTGTGTTTTTCATTAGCAGAATACACTGCTGTGAATGTGTATTCAAGTTGGTAAAACTGGTAACTCGGTAGTGTTTCTAAAAGACAAGTGGTTCAATGCGTAAGAAATAAAGGGGGAAGAATCGGCCACTATTACTGGACAATACAAAAATCGTCCAATTTTTTCCTGCTTGGTTCAGTGTGATTTCAACCATTACTTCAGCGCAGCATTTTGCAGAGGGATATTTTATAGAAACACAGCCACAACAGTATGTCATATAAAGAATTTATTGCGTTGCTGTCATCTACAGATACAGCATCAGAAAAGAAGTGCGTGTCTGATTCAGAGGCTGGTCTGCATGGCAAGGCACCAGATTTCACAAACGACCGATTCCTTGCACAATAGCAGAGTAATATAATGTCAAATCAAGTCTTTGCATTTTAACCCAAAATGGATGTGGCAAAACCAGAAAGATGAAAATATAAACCAACTAGTAGCCTCATTTAAACTAAGGATGAATGAATGAACACTGTAAATGTGCAACACACAGTCTCACATGTTTATGTTAATGAAAGGGGGTTTTGTTAGTACCACAAGCTTCATATCTGACTAATCAGTCACGCCCAGATGGAAGTAAAACTGACTTTTTGTTGTTGTTGTTGCGTCTCAGACACCCTGTCCTGATGCACACCAATAGTTTGAACCAGATGCTATGTGAAGCACTAGTGCACCTCCTTTTCATATCTGTATTTGTATCTGTTCATTCAGAATAATGTATTCATAGCCAATTATAGCCCTGCTGCACAATATTTAATATTTCCATTGATCTTATAGTGGTTAATCACACAAGTGTCCATAATATGGGAGGTACAACTCATTTCTGCTTCAGAATGGACATAACAGACACAGGTAACAATAAGCATTTAGGATACAGGTCTTCATTTCCCAATGTTAATATCAGCTGGGAAAAGTATCACTATGAAGTCTCCATGTGTACACGATGAAGACATACGGAACCCTGAAGTTGAACCAGAATGAGTTGAAATAAGTTTAATGTTATCATTAAACAATATTATACAACTCATTAAGCATTCACACAACTTAAAGGTCAATTATGAGTAAGGCTTTATTTCTAGAAGAGGAACATCTTAATGAATTAATGCATCCTGAAACATTTGGCGAGGTAAAAGAAACAACGTACCTTTGCTTCTAAAGAGCCTTTCATTTATGAGCTACATGCACAACAGGGTGGAGCATCTTATTCAGTAGAGCAACATTTTTCAGTAAAACAGGAAGAACACCACAAGTGAATAATACTAACTTTATAAACTGACGTGTGTGTGTGTATGTATGCATATAGATACACACACACACACACCTTAATGCTTAATTGTGCAAGACCTTCATTTCTTTAAAACCCATAGGGTAAATGACTGACTGAAAAAGACAGTACCCTACACACGCACAATATTCTCTTTAATAATATTAAGGCTAAACAGGAGTCATTATGCAAATCTGATGAGTACTCCAAGTAAAAACTATTCTGCAATTTTTAACCCAGAAACATTCCCTAAGGGTTATCAAAAACAAGCTACCAGTGACTTAGCAGTTCACAAATGAAATGAACACGAGAGTGAAGATTTTTAAATTTTTTACAGAAGAATGATTGTGGCTTACATTCCCCCGTACAGTACATCCCCATCCCTTTAGGCCACCATGTGGCATGTCTACTACTTCTCCATTTTCATGTACATGGGAAATAATAGCAATTCTATATAAATGAAAGCTACAGTGCATATGAATTTTTTCCCCCCACTTTTTGATGTTCCTGACCTAGCATGAGTCGCCCTGACAACCCTGTAACAGTTACTTTCAGTCAGAGCTATGTCGGGGCATTAGGTTGGAATTGGTGGGAAATTTATCCGTATGTTGCGCCCCAGCTCAGATACGTCAAAAGTCATCTCTCCCCAACTTCAGACACAAAAGAAGTCTATCTAAACAGTGACTGGCAGGAGCCACAGCCAATCAGAAAGAGACAAACAGCATGAGGGTATAAACAAACAGGAGTGAACTCCAGTGCTAAACTGTAAAATGATTCATAGTTGATAGTTTTTCTTTCTTTTTTTTCCTTGAACACATAAGGCATTCCCCATCTCACCGATGGGAAGCGGGTGAATGATAGATGATGGCTAGCCGGTTTATCTTCCTTGTGAACTTTTTATTCCCAGTTGGTAGATGGTAGTGACTAACAGGAGAAATTGTTTAGTTTCTCTGTATTTTTGTATTTCAAAATTATTTACATCAAACAAGCGAGAGTCTTTATCTGGTGAGGGTTGTATTCAGTTGTATTCAGTTGTATTCAGCGAACACAATCTGGTTCATGCCAAAGACAGGCGGAGGAACAAAATACACAGATTAGATAATAAAATAATAGGTGACTAGTTCATTCTGTGGAATATGTTTATTACACCACAGAGTGAGCACAGATACACAGTGGCCCAGCGATGCACAGGCACGGTCAGGCAATCTGTGCTAAACGGCTGACAGCTGCTAAAATGCAGGCTATTGCTGAGAGGTCTTGCTCTTTCATTTGGCACTCAGTAACTGTGACAGTATCACTGATGTGCAAAAAAGTTACTTTCTTCTCTAATACTGAGTAATCACAAGTGGTGAATATTGTGGGCTGCTTCCTAAACTACATACTACTATAATAAACAGCATGTCTCTACACAGTGTCGTTACTGTTTAGGCATACTTCTTAGTGTGCATTGTGCTGTTTGGGACAGAGCCTTGAGTTCTATCTAAATGTAAGCACTAGCAGCCGTGTAGCTGCATGTTGTGTGTAGAGGAAGAGTGCAGTACAAGCAAATTTACGAAATGTTCGGCCAGAATGAGCCTGGAATAGCATTTTTCTACCAGAAAGGGCAAAATTTCAAAGTCCTACAATTTTAAGTACCTCTTAAGTAGGTAATCACAAGCCACATGCAGTGCTTCCCATGTACAGTGACTATTACCCAGACATTTTAAGTGCCAAATGTTGTTCAATTGTTAAAAGCTATACAAATAAAATTTAATTTATAAGTATAAAGCACTTAGTATACTTGCTAGTTTTTTTTCCTTTTAAGTGCTATACTGACCATCTCTTTCCATTCAAAGTACAGTCAATACATAGACATTTTATCAACATCAACAAACAAACAAAAAAAAAGATGTAATACTAAAATTTAAAAAAAAAAAAAAAAAAATCTGTGATTTCAATCACATGTGGCACATACACAGTAAGCATTTACAAAACCAAGTATGCAAAGTCTAACAATTTCAAATATCCACAAAATAATTCACTTTTGTGCAATAAATCACTGTAGAACAATAATTATCAATTTGAACTTCTCTTAGGTCCAAAGATCTCTAATTAAAAATCATCATAAACATTCTGCTACTGAAGATAAACACACAGGTTAATAAACCTATATTACAAAAACAGCCGAAATGCAAAACAGACTAATTGGGAAAGTAGTTAATCAGATCTCAATTAGGCAAATAAACTGTGACAATAAGCAAGCTAGACTTTTCTTCCTTTTGTGTGTGGATTTGAATAAGAGCTTTAATAATGCTGAAGGAGCCTCGGAAAATGGGGGCATATTACTGACTTTCAGATTCACTGTCATTATACAAAGAAGCATAATTTTTATGTGGGACAGCTTACTTTCTTACTGTAAAATACATTTTTATTGAATTCACACACAAAGACTTAACACTCTTAAAGACTTCCTTTAAGAGTAAAAGAAACGTTTGTCTTAGCTTGCAATTAGAGTCCTGAAAATTGTACCGCGTGTAAAATAAGGTTACATTCAAACAACTGCACAAGTCAAATATAAACACGAATTAATGTGCACAAAGATAAAAGAGTTTTTAGCAATTGTCAAAACTCATTTTTAAAAAAAATCCTATTAACAGTCCCATTCCTTCGCTTAAAACGGTATTTCCTGTGCATCACTACTGTGACTGTACTGTACACTCCTTTGTGCCAGGGGGATTGTTACAAGAGTCGCGAGGGGGGCGGATTAATCACTGATTTCAAAAGTATAACTTTATAACCTGTATATATTACAGTATATAGTAAAAATTCGCCATTGTTAAAGTAACACAACTTGCTGGAAGGCTTGCCGGAAGCACTCTTAAAATCGACAGTCATCTTTTGACTATTTTGACAAGGTAACAAACAGCAAAAATGGGTGCTATTGCAGGGGCAAGGCTCTGAATGTTTATTCTCTCCCACACTAAATCATATAACTAATCAGTGTATATAATCACATTATGAGGACTCAAAAGACGGAGCAAATCAATTCTCTCTAGTGGTACCTTCCGTTAGCAGACATAACAGCTTGAGATACTAAAAGCAGACTGAAATGTATGCAGCCAAAATACTGCCATGCAGCAGTCTGAATGTACAGACGAGTATCCGTCCACATCCCTATGCACAAAGCACACTGGAGGTCAGCTGCTGATTAACTCAGACCCTGCTCGTATCTCCCCTTGATCATCATGTTCAGCAATGGACCAACCTGTCGAAAGATGATAAATTTAAATGTGTTAAAAAGTCTATTATCTTTGATTTTACATACAGCACAGCTAACAGCTTATGATCTCTACAAAGTTCTGATTCCAAGAATAACGATTGCAGTGACTGATAATGAGGTTTCACTGGTATCAGTTTATCAAGGAAAATCATGCAAGAATTACTAGGAAATGCAAAGCAACTGCAGCCTTTTGAAACCAGAACCTTTGTTCCTGGACCGAGGCTAGGTCAGATGTTCCCAAACTAGGGGTCACGACCCCACATGGGGGTCACTTGATTTACAAATGCGGTGGCGAGAGAAGCACACAATCTCTTCTTTTGTTTCATTCAATTATTTTACAAATTAATATTAGAAATACTGAAGATGGATCTTGAGTGGTAATATTTTGAAATATTAGTGGGAGTCACATTCAGACAAGCCATGTTTAATTATATATATTAATTTTCACTATACGGACACGCTGCACAAATGTAGTTCAGCAGTCTAACTAGCTCTGCTAAACAAACTAGAGCTGTCTCAAATCGCATTCTCATACTATTCTACACCGTTATTGAGTACTAATGCTAACCGGTTTTCCTATTACAGTTAGTGTTTGAATTTTAAAAACCTCTCATGTACCCCTGAAACATCCCAAAAAAATCTGTTTTACATACCAGCCTTCTGGATTTTCTAGATTAGTAAATCCTTTTGAATGTAAGGTCAGAGATGCACCATTTGAGATGCACCCATGACAATAATCATGATGACAGCAGAAAGTTTTAAGGGAGACAGAGTGTCTCTGTGTTTAGTGTCACTGTCACTGAACACAATTGACTTGGAAACCTGATGGACTTGGATGTTTTGGCTCTGGCACACTGTCCATCACGTTTAAATCTTCAGATGTACATAAGATATGCAGTAAAAATGTGAACAATAATGCAGTTCACATTAATATTGCTTCTGTACACACATACAAAATCATGCAACAAATATAAACTAGGCTGCTAGCGAAAAGTACTCCACACCGGTGGTGTGATACGGCCAGGAGTGGATTATTTTCCTTTAACACCACAACACTTCCTGCTAGACTGGTTGGTACGTCAGTGCAAGAAATATATACACATATATATATAGTTAGGTCTGGATGTATTTGGACAATGACAGTTTTTGTGATTTTGCCAAAATCACAAGAACTCTGTCACTGTCCAAATACTTCCAGACCTGACTGTGTCTATGTATATGTATATGCATATGTATGAAATATTTTATATTATATATATATAAAATATTAGACATATTCCTTTGGTTTTTAGTCACTTGAATGTAAAAGAAAATTCATAATGTCTGGAGTTGTTTGGGAACACCTGGTCTAGGCTCTGTCAGCGGAAAGACAGCTGAGATTCACCATGTGAATGTGTGCACTACTCACACCAAACATGATGACTAACGTTACTTTATACCTTGAGGGTGTGAAAATAAATAAAGAATATCTCATGTGAATAAAGGTTTTATAAATTCCTGAACAGCTGTCAATACAAGTATGCTCAATTTAATTTTGCTTAAAAGCAGGTTAGCTACAAATATTTTTGTATCTAGGCTAAGGTCAAAAGACAGAAGGACTGTCTCCAATGCACTACTGAAGTGTTTAAAAATAGAAAAAAACACTATGATTGAATGCTCTACTTTTCAGTACCTCATGCGGGTCCCCCAAGGCCTCTCCTAACATCTTTTCAATGTTCCTCATAATGGCCACCTTCTGATGAGCCTTCAGCGGGTACTCTATCCTCTTTGGGGTGGGTGCACCCTGAAAAGAACGATACAGGTATGTGTCACTTGAGATATGAGATCACATAATACAAAATGCTCTCTATGGCTGGACTGACATTACATGCAATTTTGAAATGAGGCTGTGAGCTTTTAGAGTAACAGGTTCTACAATGTGGGCATCCATGTAGAACCCGAGTCATGGTGGGTAAACAGAGAACTAGGGATCCTTTGAGCTGCTTAAATGGCTAATGGGAGATCATTTGGGAAAGTACATTCATTGTACTCTAGGTTGTTTAATACAATATGTTGATTCAGTTGCATTTGCAGCAGCTCTACCATTTATTTAGCAGTTTGATTACAATTTTTGCAAGGATTCACTTGGCCTTATAAGCCCTAAACCAGGGGTGTCAAAGTCACATTTTGCCATGTTGGTGAGCCCTTGAAGGGCCACACACACACACACACACACACACACACACACACACACACTCCTGAACAAAATCTTAAGACCAAGAAAAACATTGTAAGAACTTCTTCAAAATGCCAAAAGAAGAAACAAGAGCAAGAGACAAAAAATAGAGAGTAGGCAATTTATTG
>CM074947.1:14372144-14399512 GCA_037577455.1 Pangasius macronema
ACACCTTCCCCTTGACTCTCGCTGATATTTTTCCATCACACAGAACTCCCGACACCTTTCTCCACCCATTCCAACATGTCTGCACGCGGTTCTTCACCTCTTAATAATAATAATAATAATAATAATAATAATAAGTCTCAGACATTCATTTCAGAGTGTGTTTTAGCAGTTTTGGAGAACACAATTTAAAATCTGCTTTAAAAATCATGTAGGACAAGGTGAGACAACAAGTAAGAACAGTGACAAAGCAAAAGAGTTGTACTCGTGTGCACTAACAAGGTTTTACAGTAAGATGCAGCGAAGTAAACACTAAATCAGGACAGTGTGCATAAACCTTTTGCTTCGGCAGGTTATGCAACACAAAAAAAGCACAGTCCATGTCCTATTCCATTTTACCAGAAGAAGCATTAGGTGTTGCCCTGTATGTAAAATGAGTATACAGTGACTCGACAGAGATTAATTGTCAAGGACTAAACACCAACTAAAAGAAAGACATTCTGAATAAAATACAGAACATTGCATTTGAATCTGAACAAACAGGATGTAATAATCACTAATAATCCTTGTATTTTTTTATTATAATATAAATATTTTGATTGCAGGTCTCTAAATATTTTATGGTGGAATGGAGCATCGAGCTCAGTGAAATAGTTTGCATCATCATATTCCCTGAACTCAGGCAAAATGATGCCAAGTGTTGCTCGAGCCAGACCACGATGAGAGGACATATTGCTAACATTAGACCACTGAGCTAAAATTCAACCCACACAGGCACATGCTGTTCTATATAAAACAACACGATGTCTATTGGCAATGAGCACAAACCACCATTTAACTGTTGTACTGGGGCATATACAACATCCAAGAAGTTGAGTGAAAGTAAGAATAATGTGTTTTAAAGACTAAAACTTTATTTAATCTCTTTCTAATTATCTGTCTATGTAATTGTATTTATTTTTCCACACATCAAAGCAACATGTCTAACTAAGGCAGTGACACAGAAGTCAAATCAGTGCATGAAGAGGTCGGTGTCCTTTCTGCCTGGGAGCTGGCCGATCCCCGGCAGTGATTTTATTTCCTCGATTGGATTTCACGCACCCCAACACATTCCACAACTTAGCACACCTGCTGTTACAGCAATCTGGAACCCAAACTAGTAAATTTCATTTGTCCACAACTGGTGTTTTTTTTTTTTTAAACATCAGGACACATCTGAACCATGGTTTGCATTCTAGACAATCCCAATGAACACGTTTTCAGCCACCAATTTTGTAGCTACAGGATAATGATTCATGAATACACCTTACCTCTGTTTTCCATCCAACTCCAACTGGTGCAACTTTTCTACAAACTCCGAAAACTTCATCTCTATTCTGCGTGACTTTGGCACAAAGTTCTCAACGTTTGACATTTTCTTCTCATCGTAATATAAGAATTTGTGGTTTTCAGCAATGTACACAGAAAAGTCCCCATTGCCAATGTTCTCCTGCAAGTAACTGATGTCCCACTTGAGCGCTGGATAAACCAAGTTGGTATCTGTTAACACGACAGGTTCCTATAGGGGGGAAAAAAGAAGTCAGCATTAATATGTATAAATATGTACAGATAGTATGGATTATTGGTTATTTTTACATACATGTACTCAAGATGCCATAGCTTTTACAGTCAGGTGTAATCCTACATAGCTGGCAGCACTAAATGATTTCTAAATCCCTGACATTTCACAGGAAGTAACACGGGTCAAGCCAAATACAATCAGAATTTAAACATTCATTTACACAACCATCTCAGCATCAGTAAAATCCTGGAGGAGTATTCCAAGATGAAAGCTCACCAGTAGGTAACTCAGGCTTATTTCAACCAGCCCAGCTAATCATTTCAGTTCCATGAAGGATGCTAATCATAAGCCCTGTTCAGGTAGTATGATAACATATGCATTTGGATAAACCTGCATCATGTAAGGCTAATGCTGAAACTTAGCTTGGATTCCACCAGGGTAAAAGAGAGTGTCCCACAAACTGCCGCCCACCTAGCCCATCTAGAATTACATTACACTTTGCCACTGAAGCTCAGTGAAATGAAATTTCTGTACTGGGGGTAAAGTTGGAGCTGATGTAATCTGATCCGATTCGGATTAGTATTTTGGTAGCCTTGACGTCACATATTCCAAATACAGTCCTGCCCAGCTCAACTCGGCCAGAAGAAAAGGAAAGCAAGAAATTCAATACTCTCTTACCTGAAAAGAGCAACATTGTTCTTTCTTTGCTCATTTCATTGTTGCTTGTAAATCCATCATTTCTCTGGAATAACTGATGCTCATGTGTCAGGATAATACCAGCTTAATTTGGTATAATTACAAATGTACTGAAATGGAGAGACTGTATTATGTCTGGGTAGTTAATATTAGTTTTGCTCATAATGGAGTTGATTGTTTATAAATGTTTTAAATTATGTTTTCTTGTGCATTCTACAGCATTATTAATACTTAACTAGGAGAATGAGCCCGATCCTGGACCACTACAGCCAGACTTCAATCAGCGAAAACAGGTCATACCTCGTGGAACACCCTGAGCAGGGAGTCACTTCTCCTCCTAGCTGAAATGAAGCTATTTCAAACATGGAATTTTTTTTTTAATTCATGGAATACCCCTTGCCCATACTGATTTACAATAATGCAATATTAACACATTACAATAACCTAAATCAAATTTTTTTGAATATATGCTAACTACAGGTAGGCCTTAACCCTTACATCAGCCTGCTATTTTGATTATGAACCATCAGTTACATAAGGTACCAAAAAACACACTGCGGCTCTATTCAGACGAGATTAAATTTACATGGAGACCTGGAGGACTTCCATTATTTGCAAGTGCTTCACGGTGATAATACACTATTTCCATGCATGGCCTTCAGCCATGTCTGTGTTTTTCTCCTCCCCTGAGGATATTAGAAACCATATGACCTACTGTTTGTCCAACTCTGCGGTCATCTGATAATTTTAGTCCTGTCTAGAGGCATCAGTAATTTTGCTGGCAGATGCTGACGCTTGCAATGGAAAAAAGTTTTTAGTTATTGCCACTCTCCGTATTTAAACACCTAGCATGCATATCCCCTTCCCCAAATCACAAAAAGATCAACGCTTTGTAGGAGTCTCTAAACAGCTTACTTGGTACAGGTCATAAATTTATTCCCATACAGTCTACACTGGCAGCCCATCAGCAGAACCAAGAAAATACAACCAATCAGAAGAGTGGAAAGGCGATTAAAGGAGCTATTATAATGCCAGCTATAGTTATATATTTTAAAAAAACTGTTTATGTTTATCATTTTGTTAACATTTAATGTAATTGTCACTGTAATTTCTTTAATCATCTAATGCTGTCAGATTAATAACTATGATCATATGACCATATCACTGGCATTTCATCACATACTGATAGAGCTTTGTTAAAACAATTAATAAAAATCTTTAGGTTTGTATTCATTCTGGCAGAGCTGCATGTAGTGTTGTGTCAAAAGTTTACTTTTTCAATACTTGAAAGTGGCAAACATTCCAGTATTGTAACTTTCAACATGTCCTAATCATGTTTTGATGTTTACATTATTCTATGCATATATAACAATAACAACTATGCAAGCTAATTTTACTTGCACATTAATTCAATTCTATTTTATTTGTATAGCTCTTTTAACAACAGACTCACATCAAATTGTCTGTAGTCTGCTTAAAGGAAAAGAAAAAAAGCTTGATAACACAGTAGTGTTCAAAATACACACATGGTGTTAAACCCAGAGAATTGCAGGTAAAGGACACTTGCTTTTCAGCTAAAGCCATTTGTGGAAAAATCAATAAACTTGCATTTCAGTTCTATTAACATTTTTAGTGCATAATATCTTTTATTATGTTAAGTGTATAAACTTAAGCTCCAAGAAGCAATCTTACAAAGCAACGACAAAACTGGTCAGATTTATTATTTATTTTAAACACAAGAGTAAAGGCTCTCATACACAAGTGTGCAATAGCATGATTCTGCATCTATCTAAAATGAAAATGAAAATGACTGTATGGTTACAGCCCACACCCACACCCACACATGTTCACACTCAGACACGTCTTCTTGAAACTAAGGCCCATGCCACACAAAAAAAGAAAAAAAATGTGATCTTTATAAGACCTTTTGGGCTTGGTTTTGTGGAAATATACTCTGTAATAAGATTGCTAATCCTGGATATATATATTGGCTGCAACAGTGCCAGAAAAGTGGGATGCAGGCGCTGGTTATTTGGTGGGTGGGTGTGCACGTGTGTGTGTGTGTGTGTGTGTGTGTGTGTACAGTGCTACGTGACTGCAGGAACGTGCCGCTTTTCAGCTCAGCCAGTCTGAGAGCTGAACACCACCACACAGCGGCCAACCCGAGGCCACAAACGGCACATTATTTTGATGGGAATTCCGGCTCTTTTTAGTGAGTCACATCACTTGGTTCAGCTCACCAACAAGAGCCGATTCTTTGGTCTCCTAAATGACTCACTGCCTTATTTTCTAAACCGGAAAAACCGAACTATGGTCCAAATTGTTTAATGAAATCTACCTTCTAATGAACATAACATTGCTTTGCATTGTATTGTATTTCTTTTAACTTAAATCATAAAAACATTTTTTACCCTACTATACCTGTGGTTCATTGTGAAGATTTATTTCAATTAAAGAAAGAAATACTTCAAGTGAAGAAATACATGGTTCACTTAATTGACTCGGCTCTCAGCGTTCACCTAAAAGAGTCGGTTCAAAGATCCGACTCCTTCTGGACCGACTCATCACAAGCAGGTTAGCGAGACAGGCTGTTGTGTTGACAGACAGTATTTCTCACTGTGGTGGTGTTGTTTATAAACACAAGCGTACCTCACAGCCATCAGACTTCAATAAAACACACAGTACGCTTTTCGATAAACCTGTTTATGTTAACTAAAGGTATATGTGTGATAAGTACAATCTAAAATATTTGTTTATCAGTGAGCTGGTGCTGTCGGGAACAGCTACATTATGCACTTTTGCACAAGTTCGGCCAGTTGTGACTCCGGTCAGTTTACAGCTAACGTTAGCATGACTAAAGGCTGAGCACTTACCGCTTCTAATATTTCTAATAAAGCTCATAATTACACATGAATTTATGTTCCAGTCTACAAGTGAAACTGCAGTGCACTGTGCTACACATTCACAGTTATGAAACTGACCTAACTGCCATAAACAAACATGTATGATAGACAGCTACAGCTATACTACAGCGACTACTGTTCAACGTAAATATTGAATTAAAGGATGCAAATATTTAATAAGAATTAAATATGCAATTATCTTGCATATCCCGTGTTCGTTATGGTAAAAAAAAATAACGGAAATGAACACTGTATTACTGGCGAGGCGACTGAGACAGGTACACAAACCATTATCTTTAGCTAACATTAGCGTTAAATAACACAGCGTTACACTTGTCTACAGTTAGAGAAGACTAACCCAGCTAACATATCAACATTGCACAGTGTTAGCTAGCGTCCCTATTCACTTAAACATCAATGTTAGGTATGACTTAACACGCTAATAGTGTTAATGTAAACTACTACAGGCGTATGAAGACAGCGTTACCTCGTTATTAATTAGGATCTCTGCGCGGGGGTCCGTGTGAGAAAGCCGTGGGATTTGTCTAACTGGGAAAGGGTATTTGCGAAGCTGAGCTTCAGTCCAACCCGCATCATGAAGATCTAAGAAAGCGTTAGCTGCATCGGTGGATGTCGGCTCAGCTTCAGCCACTGATGCTGTGGCCATTTCCTCCGTCTCCGTCTCTGTCTCTCCGTGTGGGTGATTGTCCTTGCTGTCGAGACTGCGCTGTTTTCCCGTGTATGTGGTAAAAGGTTTAGAAGAGGTTTATAGCTGCTGGGCGAGGCGGAGCTGCTGAGTTATCCGCTGACAGTCTGCTAGCTCGGCAGCTGCGCACTGCGCCTCTCGGTGAGAGCAGCTCGGGTTTGTTTGGCAGCCGGTGGGTGACTGCGCTCGCTTTTCTGTTCCGGCTGCGTGAAGCCACGCACAATGACCCATGATCTACAACCAAACACTACACCCTACTCTCACACACTCACACACTCTCCTGCGCAGATGTTGAATTTTTCAGAATTGATTTTTAAATTTCCTTTCAATTTTTGTACGATTATTAACTCTTTGACAATCACTTTTACGTTTACATGAAGGGGAAAATGCAGGTATGCGCAAGCACTTGCGTCACAAGGTCTTTTATTTTGAAAACGTATAAGACCGTTAAAAAGTTTATGTAAATGATTATTTACAATATTTGATTATGTAAATGAGATTACACTGTGTAGGGTAAGCTGTATGGAAAATGGATGGATGCAATAAATGCAACATATTATAATAATGTAAATAATCATTTACATAAACTGTTTATTTTAAAGTTGATACAATACATTGCTGATCTCGTTCGTATACACGAGCGCATCCCAATTTGTGAAAGGTGATTCATTCACTAATGATTCGTTTTCTTTCGATTCTTTTAAACGAATCGATCAAATCGAACCGCAACAAGAATGAATCGGACAGTTTTCTACCCTGTAACAGCTCATCTCTGGTGGTGTAAGTGAAAGACCGGGAGGATGAATACATACGCATATACGGAATTTTGGTGTTTCTGTGTTTCTTGCGATTTTGATTCTTGACTCGATTCATGACTCGATCAGCGCGTGATTCATTTGAGTCCCTTTATCCCTGAAACCTTGATTCACAGTGGATTGGACAGGGAAAAAAATCTCGAATAGTATGCAAATCTAAAACCATTGTGCTTTTTTAGTATGGAAAGACTAAATAACAGGGGGGGGGGAGAGAAATAAAAGGTTGAAGATTTTAAAAATCCCTTTTAAAATACCTTTTAACCAGCCCATTGTTTAATGACTAATAAGGGTTGCCAGATCTCTATGACTCAAATGATTCAAGTCCAGCCCAAATGTAGCGAGAGAGGGAAATAAAACCGATCCTTTTTTTAACAAACCTGTCTAGTTTGGCTGTTGCAAATAATAAATGAATGCAAAATTCAACTTTAGTACTTTTCAAAATAGTGTTAAAGGAAGGAAAATGTAATGATTGTATGTAGAGAATCCTGTCTGGTTTAATGACGAAGGTAGAAGAATCTTCTTAAAAATTGAGAAGTTTCTCCTTCTAAAAATTTGTGACCAAGAACCCAGTGGCCAATCTAACTGAGCTTCAGAGATCCTCCACAGAGATTTGAGAGCCTGCAGGAAGGACGGTCATCGCAGAAATACGCTATCAATCAAGTCTTTATGGTAGAGTGGCTAGACTGAAGCCACTCTTGAGTAAAATTCATTTCACAGCCACTTATGGACTCTTAGAGCATGAAAAAAAAGACTCTCTGGTCTGATGAGGCAGAAGTTTAACTTTTTTGGGCTGAACTCCAAGTGCTTGTGAAAACCAGCTACTGCTTATCAACTGGTAATACCATCCCTACAGCGAAGCATGGTGGTGGCAGCATCATACTATGGGAGTGCTTCTCAGCAGCAGGGACAAGGAGACTGCTCAGAATTATGGGAAGGATGAATGCAGCCAAATACAGAGCAAATACTTGAAGAATACCTGCTCCAGACTGGAGCAAAGGTTTACAACGGCAACAACCCAAAGCATACAGCCAAGACAATGCTGGAGTGGTTTCAGTGCAAGTCTCTGACTGTCCCTGAATGACCCAGTGATAGTTCATTGATGGCAGTTTACAGACAGTTCCTACTCAATCTCATTGAGCTAGAGAGAATCTGCCAGGAAGAATGGGAGACATTGCCCAACAGTTTCTGACAGTTAGCTTGTAGAGACTTACCTAAAAGACTATAATTGCTGCCAGAGGTGCTTCTACAAAATACTGAATAAAGGGTCTTAATACTTATCTAAATGAGATTTCAGTTTTTGATTTTTAATACATTTACAGACATTTCTAAAAACATGTTTTCACTTTGTTATTATGGGTTATTGTGTGTACATTAATGGTCCAAATCCTAAATAAATCCCATCCCAAATACTTTTCAAATCCACTGTACCTAGTGGGTAACCTACAAAAAATGTGTGTGCCATTTGCAAGGCACAGATTCAAACTTTCTTGAAATACCTAGCTAAATGTAGTGCTAGCACCTCATATAATGGGATTGTGTGTGTGTGTGTGTGTGTGTGTGTGTGTGTGTGTGTGTGTGTGTGTGTGTGTGTGTGTAGACATGTTTGTATGTCTCGCCATAGCTTTAATATCTAGGCATAGTTTTAATGAGGCATAGCTTTAATAATGATGTCAGTGGTGGAAGGTCCTCNGTGTGTGTGTGTGTGTGTGTGTGTGTGTGTGTGTGTCCAGCACTTGGCCAGATGCAGCATATAACTGGAAATGAATATTTGGTATGCTGTAAAGCAATAATGCAGTGAGTGCGATTTTGTCATTATACATTATCCAGCAACAATGACTGTCTTTGTGTATAACTTAAAAATCGTGTCTTGTGGCTGTTGAATAGTGAGTACTCCTCAACTGAAGTAAAACAACAAAAGAATATTAATTGATTTCTTGATTTCTTCCTTTTTGTAGCAGTAGCTTTAGAAAGAGTTCAGGAAACATCCTGTTCATGTACAAAATGTCTACCGGTTCAAAACGGGTAGAATAAAATATTCATATTTGTTATTTTGTTAGCATAGCTGCTAGAGGGATAATGTTTAAAGTAATAATTTTGGCACTTGACAAAACTTGTCATTTTTATGGTAAGTAAATAAAATAAAAGACATGCAGGTGTGTTAACAAGGAAAGGTTCAGAGCGCCAAGTCAGCACAGTAAGCACTAATATAGCTGATGAAGGACATTTGTTCAAAATGCCCTGTTTTTTGAAACTATATATATAGTGTATGTGGCCTGGACCTAGATTCCTGGCCTGAATTATAGTGCTGGACTGGCCCTGACTCAAATGCCGCTGTTAGTGGTGAATCAAAGCTTAGATCATTCAATTCACTTACAAATAGAGTTCAAAATAATCAGAAAGTTCTAGGTCTGTTTCAGCTATAATGTCCATGGCAAAGCACTCGAGCTGACACAGACTCCACAAGTTTGTGTAAAACCCAATGATCCATGTTAGATCAAATCCGTTGGCGCATCATCTGTACAATTGCTTCAGTGGAAGGAATAAAAATCACTTAAAATCTGGCCTTTTGTGCAAAGGAGTCAACATGGTCAATATCGTAAATTTGCTCGTAAATTTAAGTAGTGACCTAGAAATTGTGCAACATCTTTAATATTGAATAGTCAAGATGTTATATGTTTCCTTTTTTGCTTTATAATTTAAAAAATTCTAAATCTTTCTGTTTATTTCCATTTTTAAATCAAATCTGAATGCTTGTATGATATGCAAACTTAAGACACAACTTAACAACACATATTAATTAGTGAAGTTCATTAAGCTTTTAAATGGGAGCATAGTCTGATATAGCCACATTATCAGCAGCTACATTCAGTTCACCAGCAGATGGAACTGTCGCACCTCACTCATGTTCTCATATACTATGTCTGGGCCTCTATTCAAGTGTAAAGTCTTATGTGCAGTTTCTGCTGATAACAGTCAAAGCTCACACTTCAGTAGTATGCTAAATATATTCATCCTATAATCTAAATATAAAGCCTAGTAAGACCCTTAGATCTCAACTGTTCAGCTGCATATTATATACTACATACTGTGCTTGGATTATATTCTGCCTTATGTATAAGTCACTTTGCATTAAAAAAAACGAACAAATGTAAATCACATAGTGTGAGCACAGCTGAGATGGTCAAAAAGACCAAAATATTTTTTTAAAAAAGGGAAGAAAGAAAGGAACTAGATTACTTCCTTAAGCAAGTCACGCAGATTATTTCTTAGCAAGAATCTTCCACACTCATGTCATTGTTTTCTCTCAGCACATGCTACTGACCTTAACTCTCTCTTGGCGTTGTGTGTCCAAAGCTCCAAAGCCACAAATCCCATTAGTCGAGGTTTTACAGAACTATTAAGTATAAATTTCCCATCCTTTGTAGGTTGTATTATCACTTCCTCTGATGGAAGAAACTTGCCTCTCTTAATTGTGTAAATATTTCCAGGATAAATCAGAATGAAAAAAGCAAATGCAACTTAAGTGATTTGCTAACTATAGACAAACTTTTTGTACTCTTTTTTCAAGAGTATACATCATTTTAAAAGTCTCTTTAAAATACATTAGCATTTCTCTTTTTTTTTTAATTAACACACACTCACACACACACACACACACACACACACACACACACACACACACATATATAAATATATATATAGGTTGTTTCCCAGAAAAACACAGTGTCAAGAAGTATGATTTATGGTTCAGTGACATCAGAAATGCAAACTGACCTTCCGAACCACGAGAGCAGATTTAGACCTCCGTGTATGGACAGCTACTAATCTTCAGTTCCTCCTATACAATGTCTCTGACGCCTCAGACTCATGGCTCACTGCAGATCACAAGTAGCAAGACACAGCCTTATCCTTAACTAAACATGCACAAGGTGGAACAGGAGTTTAGCAGTAACATTGAAGAATTTCTGAACTCTCAAATTTTTAACTGTTAAAATTGGAACTGATCAGAATTAATAGACAGTTGCAAAGACACAGAGCTGATGTAGCTGCAGCTGTGATATCTGTAGCTTGTCCATATTCTGCAGTTTCATGATTAAAATGCTGTGTTTTTCCATGTTAAAAATCTTCCTAGTGATGTTTGTGTCTGGAATTTGATTTGATTTATGTAATGACCATAAAAAAGCAACAACCATAATAACTTATGTAGACCTAATATTATTTAAACTAAACTTTTAAAAAAGACCTGCTGACAAGTTACAATGCACTGAAAGGGAACTGATAGACCTCTTTTTTCCATTAGGTTCAGTTGACTGATTATAACTTGTACGAGAGGAATTCCAAATCAGCTGTACCCGAGAGGAAGCAAGTAAGATCACTGAGGTGCTTCGCCGATGCGTCTTTAAGTAAGGCAGACTATGCTTGCAAGCATTACTCAGTGGAGATTTAATTAGCCTTTTTAATAGGATATCACTTTTGCAGGGCCTTAGTTTTGTCACTGGGTGCTACAGTAGGGCTGGCACTTCTGCAGGTGGGATGGAAGCTGGCAAGTATTTGTTTATGAACCCTCCTTGTTTAGGTACAATACTTGAACTAACTTCTATTCATCAAATAGTGTGAATCCATGCAAAGCCTTTTCCCAAAGTCCCTTTGAAGGCGACAGGCCATTGAAGGAGGAGGAGAGAGGGATTAGCTTCTTCAGCAGTGGTGCATTACCGAGGGAGCTGATTAGCTCGCCATTCATTGTTAAATCGAGCAAAGGAAGGCCCTAGAGGAGTGAAAGGAGCCAAATAGGTGGGCTTGGAATAAAACATCCACAGGAAGCCCAATACAGGCCACATGAAGTTTCCCAACATTTTTTCCCCCAAGATGATGGCGTGAAAAGGAGATTAGCATACAAAATTAGAGGCAAGATAATTTGAGGGGCGACTTGGTCCATGTTTTCCCTCTGTCTCGACAAAGTTAATTAAACCAGTATTAAACAGTAAAGAAACATCCAAGTGCCAAGGTATTGGGAGTTCTTTGAGGATTACTTAGATAGAAAAAAGGGCATTTGAAAAGAAGAAATTGAGAGAGGCGTGAAGGAAGGAAGACTATAATTAAAACTCTTTTCTTATTGTTTCCCTGCCCCAGGGTTATCTGACACTAAATACAAAAAAGAATTAGTGAATCTATATGACATGCTTAAAAATTTAAGCAAACTTCCTGGCAAACAATTTACAGTTAGTATATAGGTACTGTTTAAAATAAGTAGGACTGTATATATGTATATACTCTGGATCTGTATGTAATATTTAATCTGATACTTTTATGCAGATTCAACATTTACCATAAAATATTCAGATTACCCATAACCACTTTTAACCACTTATAGTGACATAATCTACAAGTGTGCAGTTCCTATTTATAAAACACATACTTACCCAATATTGTTAAATTAGAAAAAAAAATAGTTATGAAAGGACACATTACATATCTTTAATCATAAAAGTATGTGGGACGAAATACAAAATAAAAAAAAAAAATCTATCAAACATAACACCACTACATATATGAAATAAATTAACAATATACAAAGTGCTTCATCTTATTTACAGTTCATTTACAGAGAGTATGATTATTATCCCCAATTCAGAACACAGTAATATTTAGTTGGTTTTGCAGATTCAGATGTATTATAATAGAAAGAATACAGAGACAGATTTCAATATTTTCTTCTTCTTTTCTAGAGCTCAGTCATTTTTAATATTTGTTTGTGAACTGTATGTGTTCTTTTTCCATGTCAGTGTTTTTAATTGCTAATGTACTGTCAAAATTCAGGTTGAATATATTAAAGATTACACTGTATCATTTTCAATCCTTAAAGACCACATTAGTGCTTCTTCCTTAATCGAAGACTTTTTCTTCGACTTGCACTATCATTCTTAACCTGCTTGGCTCTCACACAGTAGTACTTGGTGACAGTCTTGCGGCATTGCTCACATTTTACCGCACAACACCAGTGGAACTTGCAGTTGCAGCTGGATACAGTCTCTGCCTTGCGTTCCTCCACAGCCAGGCCGCAGTCACTGCATAGCCGCTTGCAGCTACGCTTCTCCCACTTACTCAGATTCTTGCCCTTTTTTAAGCACTCACGGCCTTCAGTGCCTGGAAGGCCTAGCGTACGGTTCTCAACACAGTAATCAGGAGAATCCTCCAGGTGCACCAGCTCCTTACGGGAGATGGAGCTGAAGGTCTCGGCGACAGCCCCGCGACTGGCCGCACTGTTGCCTGCACCACGCAGGAGGTCCACCTTAATGGCACGGTGATACTTCTCTTTCAGGTAGTTGCCCACTTCCCGAAACTCGGGCAACTGAAGCCAGCAGGTCTGAGTGGTGCAGCTGCCAGATACCCCATGGCATTTACATGTCCTTTGCATGGTCCCTTTCACAGCCTGGTGTAAGAAAAGATCGCAAATGAGAGAAATGACTAATGTGCTTCAGAAAAGAATGCATCACTCCTAACCAGTAATTCCATAAGAACAATTTTTGACTATCATTCATTCACTACTTGGTACTCCTTTTCCATGTTTTAAAGACACTTGAATTTGAATTCATCATTTCTAAAGATAACATACAATGAACCCATTATTGGACAGACTATATGTCCAAAACATCCACTTGACAAAAAAAGAATTCATTTGGATGAAGAAAAGCAGGTTCAAGGTTCAAGCTTGGGTGTTTCTCTTTTTTCACCTTTTGTGCCTGCACAATATATCTTGACTTCAGATGAAACAAACATCTGTCATTTGAAAGGAAGCGTCTCTTTTCTCAGGACGGTATTTGCTCTTGATAGGAGGCAGAATCAAGGTTTCACAGTGAGACAAATTGTTCAGGACAGGAAAGGGGAGTATTTATTTAGCAAGGCCATTGTCAACATGTTTTCTGCCATGGGCAGACCCAATGGTTAATCCATTCAGGATGAAATGAAAAAGAATTCTTTTGCATTTTTTTTAGTTACAATGATGCTCCAGGTGCCATAGTGAGCTGACAAAACCTGCAGACGGGATACTGGCAGGAAAAACAAAGCACTTCAGCTGCAAGGATGTGATGCCTGTGGCTCTCTCAAGTGCAACAAAGACCAACATAAATGTAAGATCCTTATTGCTAGAATAAAACTAAATGCTTATTTGAGAAGCAACAGAATACAGAACCTTTGCAACGTGTGGCCCCCTAGGTCCTCTAATTAAGCTCGCACCACTGATCCCAAGAATCTTGAGTTGAGGTCTTGTCATAAAGGACATTCACAGGCTGTAAATAGGCCCATCTGGTACAGCGCAAACACTGTTGGGGGAATGAGTGGCACCTTGCTTATAAGGCCATGAATGAAACTCTTGGGTGGTAAGCGATCACTGGAAGCACTAAAATGATTCAAAAGGCACTTTACATTCTGTTGGTGGCCAGGAGAGCTGCCTATGTTTCAAGTCCCATCTCGTAGTGCAGGAATAAATCCCCCACTCTAGCAAACTATCTCTAGCACCCTCTCATAGGCTAAAGTCCGTGGGAGAAACTGGAGAAGACTTCTTTGACATTCAGGGTACCTTGCGTCCAGCTTCATTGTTGTGCAGGTTCATGGCAGCACGTGCATCTTGCCCAGTTTCTAATGCATCCACAAACTGTTTGGAGATGGCCTCTCCAAAGCCCACATTATCACTGCAGCCTCCCCAAAGCCAGCCTTGACCACCTGAAACATAGCCGCAATTTCAATTACACACCACATAAACCCGCAGCACCTATCTCTCTTGAATAAATAAACTAATAATATTTGCCTGGTGTTCCTGGGATGGGATCCTGGAATGGGCCCCAGACCACTTACACTAACGCAACACTTGCAGTGTTGTTTTTACTGTTGTCTGTCATTGTGTACATCATATTGTTCTTTTAATAGTATGTGTACTTACCTCGTTGACCGTTCCTGGTGTCATCACAGCCACAATTATCAAAGTCGCCCAGGCTGCAGTTCCTTGTGAGAGTGTACATAACCCCAGCAGAACTGATGGCATGAACAAAAGCTGTCTCCCGGGTTGCTGCAAACAGAAATTAGCTTGAAGCTATTGCTGATTTTTGTTCACATATTTTTGTGCCCAGCATCTCGTATATCTGCATATTCTCAACAACTTTAATTCATATCTCTTAATTTTACCTGCATTTCCCTGTAGAGTACTTGATAAGATATTACATACTGTTTATGACTGCTCATGGGTTTGTTTGTTGAATCAAACAGTGAAGCGCACAGTTGGCATAAGCTCAGCAGTCTCTCAATTAGGCAGGGGTCGGCACTAGACTGGGTCAGGTTTCCTTTTAGCACTTGAAGAATTCCCAGTGAAAGGAGTCTAAGGCAACCCTTTGACCCACACCCTTCAGATTAAGAGGACATCCATTTCACTCACTCATGCTCCCTCACAATAACATCTAGGTGGCTGTCTATTTACTCACCTACATGCAAGGTTTAACTGATTTGAGAAAACAGTATATGTGGCTACAGTAAACAGTGTTCAAATGGTTTTGAATCAGCTGACTATGATTGGATGACAAGATAAATAAAATAAATAAAACTGAATGTTAGTTCATTGGACTGACAAATACAATTCATTTTTTACTGTGTTGGATAAACAAAACAAGAGTCTATTTTGAGTAATTTTTCAAATCACACACTTACCGCTCCTGAGTCCACTGTGGGTGGAAAGCTGAAGGGCTCTTTCTGGACAGTTCCAGCGCTCCCACGCAAACTGATACTTGCATTCCTCAATCCCACTCTGAGCGCCTGCAGCTACGCTACTGGAATAGATCAGGTAGGCCTGCAAAAGCAGAAATACTTAAACAACCTGATTCTTTTCACACCAAAATCCCCCCCAGCACACAGACACACACACACACACACACACACACACTTTGGATGAAGCTTTTGCAGGCTCACGTGATGTATATATACTTATTGATCAATTAAGATACGATGTGGTTTGGTCTCTTGTTAAGACTTTAACTGTAACCGATCCACACGCATCAGAACAGCTGGATCCTTCACAACGTGAAAAACTATAAAGGTCAAATATGTGAGTTATATTCTCCCCTAGCATCAGATGATAAAAGCTCTAAGAAATCATTCCTAATAGTGAATGTGCTGTGAGAAAAAAATGTCACTGGCATGCACTATTTGCAGTGCAAACATTTATCTTAAAATAATGATCTACTTAAATCAGTGCTAGTATATTTTGACTCTCTGATTTTAGACAAAGTAGTAGATCAAAAGATAAAGTACTTTTAGATAAAGTAGTAGACTTAGTAGATCAAAAGAAAGTTGGCTTACTTTTGGGCCAGTCATCAGGAAATTATTCACTGACCTGAAAGACAGCGCAAGAGTGTTAGTTCCCCCATGACCAACAGTTTTCCACACAAAATACTTTGGATAAAAGGTTGCATCACATTCATAATATATAGGCTACAACAAACAAACAAATTCATTAATTAAATACTTTTAAAAAAATAACTTTTATTTTTTCATATATATATATATATATATATATATATATATATATATATATATATATATACACACAGTATATATGAAACAGAGTTCTTGATTACAGCTACTACCTAGATTCCTTAAATTACACACAGACAGTTAATTGCAGTATGTACACATATTTTATTATTTTAGAAATAAACCTGGGAGAAAATCTGTGATCTGAAAAGTTATGTAGCTATGACATGTGGTTAAGTTGGATATGAAAGATGTTAAAAATAATAGATTACATTTAAAAAGAAGAATGAGGGAATTGCTGAGAGGATATGCAAAGCGGTTAAATACAGTTATATACAGTTATAAAGTCAATGAGTGGGCAGGTTATTAGAAAATATTTATATCACCTTCAAAATGTGAGATGCAAACTTTTGAAATCTCATGCAGTTTTTTAACTACTATTATTACTATTATATTTACACACAACTTGTCCATTTTTCGACAGTGAAATCTGTGAGGCCTAATGCAAAAAAATGTCTTCAAACTTTTGCACTCTACAGAACATGCCTGCGAACATACATATGCATACATGCATAAAGGTTCTTATTCATAAAATCCGTTGCATATATTATTGATAATAATTGTTGGTTATGATTAGAAACCAGACGACCCGTCAGAGAGAGTTAATTGTTCTACCTTTATTCTACTCATCATGGTCATCACAAAACCAGAAAAGTAGCTAGGACTACATTTTCCTTTCAAAATCTCAAAATGTCAAATATGACAGAAAGCATAAAACATGGAGAATTCTGACAAATAATCAAACACAATAATGCTAATGTCAAAAGGTGTGATTACAAAACCAGTTGCCAACATTATGAGTAACCTATAAAATGCAATACAATTCACACACACACAAACACACACATTCAAAAACAGACAACAGTGAGTTAAAATAAATGAAATGATTGATGAATGCAGTATCTAATCTATTTTTAAACCCCCCACCCCACATTAGCCCAAATTTACACAATAATTGACTTAAGTTAGAAACATGAAATGTCTAACCGGACTTTACCATGAAAATGACAGCATTAAGTCTGTTAACATTTTCACAAGACAAACAGAACAGCAGTCATTTTTTTACATTATATTTTAAAGTGTAAAACGTAACTTACCAACTGCAGCAGGATTTCATGTGAACCATCAAGATGAAAATGTAATAATAAATGTCCAAATGGATGAACATCCTGAGAGAGAACGCCGTTAAAGCCAGATGTTAGCCTAGAAAACGCAATCAGGCGCAGCAGAGTCTTTATGAGCTACAGGCAGCCTCTGAAATGGATCTGCTCTCATCCCAAACCCAGATTATCTGCTTAATTAAAGCCTTTTCCCCCCTTCTTAGCCTTTCAGCCAATCAGCACTATTGTGCCTAGCAGAGACTGAAATGATCAAAAGGGCACAGTGGCTCCCCGGGGCCAAATAGCGGGGAAGAGCTCAGTGTGCCTTAACAGTTGGGGCGAATCCATATGAATTCGGACTGGAGATCGCTGATCTCCTCAAAAACTCAATTTACCCAGTGTGATACAGTAGCCTGGGAACCGAGCATGGTCGGGGATTATCGCTCCGATCAAACGCCAAATGTTATTTGGATTCTTCTCTGTTGAGGAAATTAGCGCACTTTTACAGAGGAGACTTAGATTAAATCATCCTTAATCCAGACCAACCCCTTTATGTAGACTGAAAATGGTTATCGGGGTGTTTTCTTTTCCTTTTCTGTGTATGAGCCTATAAATTCGACAAATCTCAAAACGTGGAGATGAGATTTTTGCGTTGAATGNTGGGATTTATGTGCTGAATATAAGGATATGGGATTTATGTGTGGAATATAAGGATATGGGATTTATGTGCTGAATATGAGGATATGGGATTTATGTGCTGAATATGAGGATATGGGATTTATGTGCTGAATATGAGGATATGGGATTTATGTGCTGAATATAAAGATATGGGATTTATGTGCTGGATATAAGAATATGGGATTTATATGCTGAATATAAGGATATGGGATTTATGTGCTGAATGTAAAGATATGGGATTTATGTGAGGAATATAAGGATGTGGAATTTTTGTACTGAATATAAGGATATGGGATTTATGTGCTGAATATAAGGATGTGGAATTTATGTGCTGGATGTAAGGATGTGGAATTTTGTGCTGAATTTAAGGACGTGGAATCTGTGTGCTGAATTTAAGGATATGGAATTTATGTGATGAATTTAAGGATGTGGAATTTTGTGCTGAATTTAAGGATGTGGAATCTGTGTGCCGAATATAAGGATATGGGATTTATGTGCTGAATATAAGGATATGGGATTTATGTGCTGAATGTAGAGATATAGGATATATGTGCTGAATATAAGTATATGGGATTTATGTGCTGAATATAAGGATGTGGAATCTGTGTGCTGAATATAAGGATGTGGAATTTACGTGCTGAATTTAAGGATGTGGAATTTTGTGCTGAATTTAAGGACGTGGAATCTGTGTGCTGAATTTAAGGATGACCTTAGACACACGACTTACATTCCTACACCCTAAATACACGACCTACATTTGTGGTTTGAGTTATTAGTTGACGTCATGCTTTAAAAACAGACCAGCTAAATTATCAAATGCATGACTGAGCAAACCTGTTCTCTGGGAAGAAGAGAGAATTAAGGGGATGAACTGAACAGAAACTGTGCAGATCGATGTAATGAAACAGGCGGGTCATGACAACTCTGTGTTTGCTCTCCTAATCCCGACAAACTCAAAGCTCTTTTGTTGCAATCTTCAATAATCTCCAGTTTTTTCACAGCTCATGTTCTCTCTAATTTAAGATTAAGGAACGTTATTCTAAAGAGATGCTTCTGGATTATGACCTGAAAGGAAGAAAAAAAGATTTTTTGAAGTTGATGGTTAAGTCACAAATTTTTGCCCATCTCAGTATGATTTGATTCACAATTACATCATGTAAATTCACTTGTCTTTTTTTTTCAAGTATTATGTCATTCTGTGGAGAAAAAAACAACAACAGAGAACATATTCAATTCAGATTAACTAACCATATTATGTACTCCATAAATATGATTACTTCTGCACAAGGGGTATTAATTTGTTGACATTTGGTATTTAATTGATGACACTGATGACAGCAAGCTACAGGCAAAAAAAAAAATAGCAGTAATATTGTAATAAGTCTAATAAATAAGTTTTGTGTACTTTAATTGCTAAATCAATTCATAAAAATGCATGGCACAAATAACACCATTTTTTTTTATCATATATTTATTATTTTTTTAATGTGATGCTGATGTCATGCACAAGTGCACAAGTTCATGCCAGATCGCAGTCAGCAGAGGGGGCCAGTGTCCAACACACGCACACAAATGGTTGTGTTACTATCCTTGTGAGGACCTTATTTTGACATATCACTGTAAAACATGATAGTCCCATTAAAGCTATGTGAACTTGTTGCTTCTCTTTAACTCTATTTGTCATGACAAGGTTTGGATATTGAACTCAACGTTTCAAAAATTAAACTTTAATCCACTGTCTTGACTTTGAGTCGCTGTCTTGACTTTGAGATGAAACAAAGGTTATCTTCAAGTTGAGTTTACTCACGTTTTTAAGGCAGAAGGAGAACTTTCGTTTCTAAGTTTAACCAACTTGAAATGTTATTAATGCAGGTAAATAATGCTAAGCCTATTCCTGAATCTAACCCCAACCGTAACCTCAGTAACCATGCGAAAATCATTCGACTCTCTTTGTATTTAAATAAAAGCTGCAGTTTTTGATTTTGTTAAAAATATACGAATATTTAGAAACTGGAATACATGACTATTTATTGAAATACCGGCAATGTAGAGGAATGCGAAGGCACACATTTTAAATAAGAAAATCCAGCTTTTATCTGGAAAACTTGGCTGGTTCCCTCGAGGAAGAAAGAACTACAAACATGCCGAAGTCTATTTTTACCTTAAATGCAGTTAAACGACAGTTTTTTGCAAGACTGCCATATTTCCACAAATTAAAATAAATTTGATTTAAAAAAAAACACATTAACAACCATAGAAATTGATGCACAACTCATAAAATTCTTTTAGAAATTTTCATTTATTTAATTGTACATAAAGTGACAACTTTCCTTGACCTTACTTTAAGGCTTCCAGACAGGTAAAACCTGCTGTAAAATATTGAGAGGAATAATAATAAATAATCATTTTATCTTTAAAATATCAGTGGTTACTGTGAGAAAACATACAGTAAGTAGCCTATATAGGCCTACTGTATTTGATAAAGAGTTTCTGTAATGAAGAACAGCTTAATTACAGAAATACACTGAAAGGGCCCACTGTGGATGGTTGTGGGAGACATTTTAATCTTGATCTTACATTCATGTATGAAAGGAATCAAATAAATAATTTTCATTAAAAATATATGTCTGTCGAAATTATGGACAACCTTCAAAATTCTTATGCAAGCAAGTATGTTACACATTCTGAAATAAATACATATGCATAAATTTATACTTAGAAACAACTCATATAGTCGTAGTACATATATCTTTCTCCCCACATACAATTCAGAAAATTGGTTGGAAAAAAATCTTTTAAAAAAATCATAACAGTTGTAAAATTTTGTGATGACAAGGCCCATATGCCAGAAAAAAAAGAAAAAAAAAAGAAGAAGAAAAAAAAAAGAAAATCGTCTGCTTTCATCAAATTACAGTATGGGGAGTTCTGTGGTCTTAGCATTAAATAGGGATGGTCATACAGAAGAGAAAAGATATGAGCTGAGCTATACCATATACCACAACGAATATGCAGTACTCACCTTCTTGCTATTACTTTGCTAAACACTTTAAAACATGATCACTAATGATCATTTAGTTTAATTCAGCGGCGTAGACAGTTTTTCTGGGCAGCATTTACACACTGCCTAGAGGAACACTGTCCTACTCAGGAGGCAGCCTAATGCATTCATCTTCTTAAGTACTTCAGGTTGGCTAAATGTGAAGGTATCAAATATATCTTTTGTAGTGAAGGCAATCTGATAGCTCTGTTCACTGGACTAGAACTCAATGAAGGTTTGAAAAATATGGTGGACTGAATTATCACTCTAATTGTTCCTGCTCTGTGTAGGAATAGTTTTACATGTATACGTTAATTGCCAGCTCTGTAACTTAACATTTATCAGTGTGCCAAAAGGTGCTCCCATGATTCAGTTTAACTAGCTAATGTACTATTGACAGGCAACTTAAGTTAAACTTTTAGCTAGTGGTCATTTTAACTGGTTATGTTAGTTAGCTCCCTCTGTGATAAAAGAGCTAACCCTGTTTAAAAAGCTTAGTTGTGCTTTTAATAATGTGAGTGCAATTTATGAAGATGTAATGCACTGCATGCCAAGGTTTAAATTTTTGTCCTCTGACCTGAATCCCATTTTTAATGCAAAAATGCAGAGGAGTTGATGGTTGAAAGCTTATAAAAATAATTTAATGGTCTTCTACTTCATTAAAAAACGAAGACAGATTGTTCTGATCTTGCTAATAGGAATGTTCACTGAATTCAGGGGTGCCAATATCTATGTAATTTCATTCCACTGTGAGAAAAGAAAGATTTATATATATATATATATATATATATATATATATATATATATATATATATATATATATATATTTGGGGTGGTGAAAAAAAAAGAATTTCTGTGTGGTGTGGGAGGGTGACAAANTATATATATATATATAGATATATATATATATATATATATATATATATATATATATATATATATATATATATATATATTAGTAGTGGTGTCAAAATAAGAATTTCTTTCAGTGTTCTGAGCGGGTCATACAATGTTAAACTATTAACAATAAACTGAAATTTCTACAGCATTTTCGTTTATATAAATTGAAATCTGAAGGCCAGCATAGCATTGTCCATTTTTAACATAAAATTTGGAATTTTTTGAATTTACAATAAAATGTGTCAGTGTGCAAATCAGCAGTATCAGCTTTAAAATTTTGTTTCTTGTATCCGTTCTGTCACTTCTTTCACTTTTATCACTTTATGACGACTTGAAATAATCCAAAAGTGCCAAAGGGATTAATAGCATGTATGTGATGTTATATAAGCTGTAACTGGATCGCTTGCATAGTATATCAGAATGATTTTCTGAAGCCAATGTGAATTTTATATTCTAAACAAACAGTGATATCGATTAGGTTTAGCTGAATGCACTGCTTAAGCAATACTGTTCAGAGTTAGAGCAAATCATGTTTCCAGATTAAACTTTCCAGTGCTAAAGTACACATAGTTTCATAATAAAAATATGCGAAAAAATGAAACAGTGGTCCTTAGTCTGTGTAATCAAGACAGGAATTCTTAATTCACTGTAAGGTTGGAGACAGTACTAGGACCTTTGCTGCACACATCACTGCACAAATATATTTAGATATTGGTTTAGCTTCCCATGACACATTTTGGCTTCTGAAATGTTAGAAATGACTTAGCCACTTTTGTGACTGCCATCGCCGGTGCGCTGAACCCGAGCCATGACTGTGTCATGAGTTGGCTTCTTGAGGTCTTGGGCAAGGCCAATGTAACTCATTAAATCAATGAACATCTTGGTGAAGTTCAGCATACTGCCATACTCACTGGTAGCATAGTCATATGGAAATGTGTGATGGTAGTTATGGAAGCCTTCCCCTGTAATGAAAATAAATATTAACCAACTGCGAAAACATATAAATAATAAAAAATGGTACTCAAGAGAAATTCTAGAGAAATAAAGCAAACAATCCAACCCTTAACCCAAGAAAAACATCTCTGAACACTAAATATTAAGGAAAGGACAATATTAATTGTTGAATGCTCCATATGTCTTTTCTTGTAAATCTTGTTCAAATGCGATGGTACAATATCTATCATTTTTAGACATTCACTGCACAAGGATCAAAGAGAAGATAATGTGAATAATTACTATATATATATAAAGGATTACAGTAAAGTTTTTCAGTAAAGAAAAACTGCCAAAAGAAACTTTTTATTTTAAAACCCTTTGAATCTTTAACCCATAAACGTACGTTTACCCTTAACAAAAGGCAAGAAAACATACAAAAGAACAAGTATTTAAAATCCTCCTACCTACAGCACTGAAGGCAACAAATCTGTTCTCTCTGGGGTTAATGTTGCGGTCAAAGGGCCTCATGCCCCACATGTGGGCAGCACTATTAACCAGCCAGGAGGCATTAAGGGTCACAGCGTATCTTAGCAGGCCTGGGATGTAGAAACCCAAGAACAGGCTTTCTCCCCAGAAGTACCACGGCACCAGTGTGGGAATGAGGAAGCAGATGACCACTACAGACAACTTATAATACCTAAACCAGGGAAAATGACATTACCACACACATTTGATCTCTATTTATACTATAAAGGAACAGATTTCAGACATAATCATTTTAAAAACAAGCATAAAGCACAAACATAGCTTGTATTATATAGCATATTTCTCATTTAAAACTCTGTATTATGCTAAAATGAATTTTATATTTTAAAAATGCTAATGAGGCAGTCACCATTTCCCTAACTGATTTCTTAACCGGCTTGAAGAGATATTAACATGAACTGCATAAAAACATGACCTGTGTGGAAAAAGCTTCAACGGCTGGTTTTGCAACTACTGTTGAATTAATTTCTACAATATTTACAAGCCAGTTACTGTTCTACTAACTGATGTGACAGCTCTGTGTGATATGTTTTGAGGGTACTATATGTTCTGCTGAGTTTAGATGTGCTAATCCCTTTTCAAAGAGATTCCAGGACCACTGTAGGATTGCATGCACAAGAATGGGATGGGTCACTGTGCTCTGCTCATTCATTGTGGCCTGATGTGTGCTTTGGCAGAGATGCTCAGCCTTTATCAACCACACCACGCCACACAATGTGAGTAATACTTTGGCTCAAAAGAGGTGGGGGGGCGGGGGGTGACATAACCCTGCTTGCATCAATTTGTCGAGTGTACTTAGGCTTGTACTCATGTTGAATTCAAGGTTCATAGTGCACAAAGAATATTACTGGTATGATTTTGACTAAAGTTGCATAAGTGTTAGGTCAGTAAATATTAAATTAATATTACATCTTGATATAGAACCCAAGAATTTGGTATAGAGAAAAATACAATTTACACTTACTTTACACAATAAAGTGATTTCTATATTGTAATCTATGAAGTTCAGCAATTAAAGTCAATAAAATTTACTGGATGTTTATACCTTCTCTGGAACATAACAACACCATCTGCCTTGAGGTCACTGAGGTCCAGCTTGCTCCCTTTCTCAATAACATCTGGGTGCTTACGTACCAACAGCCAGCCAATATGAGAAAAGAAAAAGCCCCTCTTGGCATTATGTGGGTCTGCATTGGTCTCTGAATACTTGTGGTGGGCACGGTGGTCTCTACTCCACTCATAGATATCATTCTGAATGGACAGAAATAGCAGAGATGACAATAATCAACCAGGTGCTACCCATAAATCATAACTAATGTTATATAATGAAAAAAAATCATCAGGTGGAATTATGTACCATACATCACAGCAGGGATTTACCAATTCGATATTGCTATCTGGGACAATACTGCCTTGAAATACTAGATTTTATCGGATTGAATTCAAAGTAGGAGTCGGTTTGTTTACTAAGAACAGGGGTTCTGAAACTTTTTGCAACGAGAGACCCCTTTAACTGTGAAATAAATTCCACAGACCGGGTTTTATTTTTAATATTATTTAAATGTTTACACTGATATTTTTTAGAAGAATAGTATGTTCTTTTCCTGAACACTACATCAACAGAACAGGTTGATATTAACAGAAAAAGTCGATATTAGTTATAGACCAACTTGTTGTTTTTTTATTCAGGTTTGGATTAAACCTATTAAATTCAAGTGACCAGTCAAATAGGCGAATATCTATAAGAGCTCAAATATCTATAAGAGGTGGGTTGGGATTTGCAGTAGTGTAACTACATTAAAAGAATCACTGGCCCTCTGGCTATGCTTCACAAACCCCTCTGGTCTCTGGACCCCACACTGAGAATCACTGACTTAGAGGATGTTGGTACAGAATTAGTATCTGCTATCAGCCCTTATTCAGTTTATATAAAATCGGTATCGTAACAAAACAAGGAAAAATTGGGATCCCTGTTTTGCAGCACTCGGGTTTAAGATGGGTCATGAGTGAATCACTTATAATAATTCATTTACCTGAAAAGCCATAGAGTTTGCAATGGCTAAGAAGATTCTTAATGGCAGTTTAGCTTTATAGGACCTGTGGCTCCAGAGCCGATGTACGCCAGCTGTCACTCCCATGGCACTAATCAAGAAACACACCCATGCTGTAAAATGAAATAGAAAAATTAGTCAGAATGTTAAGGCTCTCCTTTCTTCACTGAACTGCTGATTCTATGGTATTTATGTATGAGATGCAGGTCCCTTAGGCTACTTAGGGCCCCTAAGCCACCAGAGGGCCCCAAATGAATGAAGCATTTTAAAAAGAATATCTATATTCTAATATTTAGTCTCTTAGAGGGGCCCAGAGGCTCAGAAACAGCCCTGCTGAGAGGTGTGCCTTTCCTGCACAAAGATGTTTTGCATGGGTGCTGAATGTCTCACTGTGTTGTGTGTTCTGACCGCAGTCTGCTCGGAAAATGCTATGAAATCCCAGAGGAAAATTCTGCCAGAGACATATATTGTCTAGCTCACAACAGACAGCCTATTGACACGCTGATTATGCATTGTTCGGCTCGGCCAAACATGCAGTGTCAGAAACCAAAACTGTGGAAGGCAAATTTTAACTGCAGGATTAGAAACAAGACTCTATCTCTCATGACTCCACTTTTAGGAAGGGGATTCGTTGGATAATTCAGAGTTCTTAGCTTTTCAGAGAGGAGCCTAATCCAAAACACAAGACTCTATCTGTTTCTCAATGTCTCACCAACAAAATCATTTCAATTCATCGAATGTTAAACTAGATTAGAGGAACATATCATCTGATATTTGTGGAAATGTGAATAAAAGCATGACTTGGTGATAATGTTAGTCTCTGTTCTCTAACAAAGGACAGTGTGTTTCTGATAGGCACAAGGGAAACGCCCCCTCGCCTCCAGAACACACTGTACACCAGCATCTAGCAAAGCTTATGATATTTATGCACAGAATAATCCATAAGAGCAAACCCACCCCATAACAGTGTAAAAGCTTTAGCAGAAGGGACCAGGGTCAGTCCGTAAACAGCTCCGATGTGCAGTAAAGTCATCAGCACAACATTTCTCCATACTATCTTCATTGGAATCACCAAATCCTCTTTCTCTTTATAGGATTCATCAAAAGCATCATCTACCCATGTTGCGTCGCCATTTTCTTTGGAAATGCGTTGCCTTGCTGAGTACCAATCCCTCTTTTCCGTGTCAGTCATGTTTGCAATTTGGCCTGTAGCGTCTGAAAGAGACAAAGCTTCATTATTATTCACGCAACAACAGCACACGAAGACCTGTATGATATTGTTGTTGTTTTTCTTCCCATTGCTTTACTCGCGCTGCTCTCAAATGCCGCTTCTCAAAACCTCCTCACCGCCGGCCACCTACCTTTAAATACGGGTTACAGTAGGCTACAAGAAGAGCTGAAAGTCAGAAGAGTGTTTCACGCTTACCTAAGCCCCTCATTCCGTTTAGACACTGTTATAAATGTTGCAGTTGGTTGGGAGGCGACGGATGCTCCCTCGCTTTGCTAGTCTCATTGGCTGTCGGCTGGTCTGATGTTCACGCTGGATGCTAGTCTAAACAATCCGCTTTTTTTCTCCTCCCAGTCACACTATTCACTGCACACCAGCTCGAATGGCACAAGCGGCAGTGACACAAACCCCTTGTTTTTAGTCACTCAGTCAATGCCCAAAAGTAACCCTGTCAAAATGGAGGTTATTACACTCATTTAATAAGGATTAATAACAAGTCTCGTCAAACTTGCAAACTTGTTCTTATTTTAGCAACCAATCACTCAAGAGCAGACTCTTTCCTCCTTAAAGGAACACACTATGAGCTCTATATATATATATATATATATATATATATATATATATATATATATATATAT
>CM074947.1:14429457-14493622 GCA_037577455.1 Pangasius macronema
CACACACAGATCACAAAACACTAAATAAATATCTCATTATATCTATTTTTTTTTTTATTCTCTCTTTCTTTCTTTTTCGTGTGTGTGTGTGTGTGTGTGTGTGTGTGTGTGTGTGTGTGTGTGTGTGTGTGTGTGTGTGTGTGTGTAAAGTTTGCATTTCCATTTCTTGATATAAACCTTTGAGCAGCTTTTGAATCCTTTCAGTTGTAATATTTGCCCCTCTCAACTCTCTCCCCCAGATATTGCATATAACCTTTTTTAAGAGATTCATGGCAGAACTTCTTTTCAAGAAATGTTTTCCTGTTTAAACAAAAATTGGCTTATATATTTTTTTAAATGCTGACTTGATGCAGGTCTATTTCTGTATTTATCCAGAAACTGTGTGTGTGTGATGCAAACCTCTCCACTCATCTGTAGGAAAAAGAAAAAAGCTGTTTGCTGCAAATATGCTGCAAATGTACCTGCTACACTGCATCTCTCTCTCTCTCTCTCTCTCTCTCTCTCTCTCTCTCTCTCTCTCTCTCTCTCTCTCTCTCTCTCCCCTCAGCAGTGTGTGTAACCAGCATCCTGTAATCGGGTCACATTTCAGTGAAGCCTCAGCATCCATCCCTTGCTGTTAGGAGAAACAGATCCTCTGACTCGGTGTTCTCCTGCTGAACCCTGGTTAACAGGAATCATGGTGCTCTTGTGTCTTGTGTCTCTTCTCCTCCCGATGCTGATGCTCTCGGGGTCCGCGGTTCAGGCGGATGGAAAGCGAGGTGGCAAAGATGCGGCTGAGAAAAGCGCTAATTTCATGGAAGACGAGCAGTGGCTGGCCACCATTTCCCAGTACAGTCGCAAGATCAAGCACTGGAACCGATTCCGAGATGTAAGTCCGTTTTAACGTCCAAGACGAGCTTCTTTTGCTTGGTTTGACTGGTTTTGTGTGCATTTAACGTACGCACACAAAGTCTACAAAAGACTTGGTTTCCTCTGAATGGTGTTGTGAGAGCTCTGGCGTCGAGTTCGTCCTTAAGGCTGTGTCCGAAACCGCATAGCTTGCTACCTTACTAACTGTGTGTTAAAATAGCGCACTGTTTCACAATGTTCAGTTTCCGACGCATAGTCTCCACGCTTAATAGATGTTTGAATTTGCTTTTTGGGCGAGTATTAACTAAATGTGACTAAATAAGTCATGTTTCTCTTTTATTCAAGGCAGTTGCAAGGCTGAAGTAATATTGGCTAGCTTAGTTTACAGAAGGGTTCAGTTTCTGACTACATTCAGGACTGCTCCTGTTTACTGGTGACAGAATATGTCTTTCACACACTGTTAGCCAAGAGCTGAAGCTTCACTTGTGCTCTTATTCAGCTCCTTAATGGGTTTCACCTTGAAATGCTAGGGTATATTAGTTATTGTCTATATTTTCATCACAGCTTTTGTAGTAAAGTGCATTATATGGTGGATTAATTGGCCCTGCTTCAGTGATAATTCACTTAAAGCTGCAAACACTGAGCCATTTGCCTTTTCTGAGCAGTTAGCACAGAGGACATGTGATTATAAACAAACAAACAAACAAACAACAATAATAAATAGCTAAATTTGCAAACGACATTGTGATTCCACGAGGGTCCAGCTCTTGATTAAAAGCCGTGTATTGAATAACTCAAGTAGAAATCTTTCCCTTAGATTGACTTAACTACTGTATGGACTAGCATAGTTTCAAAAGCGAGTGAATGAAACAATAAACCCCCCCAAGAGAATTTGATTTAGGACTGTTAATGATTTTCCAATAGTATTTATTAACCTCCTGACTGGACTGTGTATTATTCTCCAAGTTGTGGGCATAGAAATATTGAGCTAGGGATGAATGAGAACAAGGCTAGGAGCTTTACATGATCACACTTTCATGTAAAAAGCTGTGCTGCATAGGTGTCTGTGTATCCTGCTCATCAACTACCTCATGCATGGGAAATAATACATAGGAATATCCTGTTGAAATAATGACTGTCTTTTACTTAAAAGAAAATCACATCAAAAAAGTGTTTTCATGGTCCCCATATTAGCCACGCACTTGAGATCCTTTTTTATGAGTCTGAAATTGCGTACTACAGGCTACATACCTCTCCTCAGTGCTAGAACATTTTCCCAATTATGGTATAGCATTCAAGCGACTGTGGAAATATTCACAAGCATGACACAGCTAGTATTACCATGACCTTCATGTTATTTTAATACATGCATTTTAATACATATCAATAATCAACTCAATGATCACATGTTCTACTGAAAGCTGCTTTACTGCCCCATACCACTTTCTCAAGCTGACTGACTACCTTAGAAGCCATACCTCAACGTACCACTGTTTTTAGCAGAAGTATGTGATTTCAGTGCATGGCTTTCTTATTGTTTCTTTATGCATAGAAGAAACCGAGAAAGTGGTAACTGAGGATTTAGACACGTAACACGTTCACAAAAATAAAACATAGGTACACTACGATGTCGAAGCCCCTTAAGTCATCGTTCCTAATGGTTACTGAAAGCTGCAATTTGGGATTTGTTACCTTGTGCCTCTGGTGAACAGACACTGGAGAACCTCTGTAAATCTGATCCACCACACCTTCTCCTGAGAACAGCTACAACAACTGCTTTGATAGAAGTGTGAATTTAGCAGCAAGAAACTCGCCATTGTATCTCATAATAGTTCATTCTTTTTGAAGAACACTCTTCTCTTGTTGAAAGGAAAAGAGATTTATTAGTAGTTCATGTGTCCTCTGAGATGGTTAAGATGCACCATTAAGCTGAGAGGCACATCCTTTGAAAAGAGACAGTGGTATCCTTTATACGCATTTTTTGAGCAGACTTGTGTCCTTCACACTCCCAGAATAATAGTGTTAAAGCACACAACTCCTCTGAAGATTATATGATTAACAGCAGGGACCACAATTACATGAAAGCAGTACATTCAATACATAGACATTGAACTTGAATATGTTAAATGACGTTGTAGTCAGTAAATTTTAAGGCATTGCACAGATTGAGTAAATTGAAAAATGTACTATGATACTGATGCTTATTACCTTTTCCACACAGATATAGGAAGTAGTTAAACTGTATTGAGTTCATATGGGTTCTGTTTGTGAAATTTGTGTTTATCTTCACTGGGTATCAAGGCAAAGTCAAATTACCGAAATTGATTCAGACTTTTAATGCCCTTCGAGACACAGAGTATTGAGTGGCATTGCAATGAATGATAACAGTAATCCAAACAGCAGAACAAAAAAAAGCATATGTCTTCACACACACAGATAAATATTTAATGAACATTTTTGCAATTTTTTTTATTGCCTGCATCAGGGGAGGAGATTGTTATAGATATGAATTTACTCCACAAACAGACATATAAATACTCAGCCTCTCTTGATGCTTCTGACTGTCTGCATAGATTCTTTGCCGTGTCTGTTAGGATCTGGAGCCTAAGATAACTAATAAAATAGCTAATCTATGGATCATGAGAAATTATTTTTGTGAGCTTGTGTGTTGAGAAATTAGTTTGAATTGCCAGATAATGCTTTGTGTAGGATGCATAAATCATATTCAGGCAATAGTGTATTGTACACTTAAGAAATGGTGTTTAGATATTTAAATAGTTTTGTTTGAGTATACAGTGTATATGAAGTTTTTAATGTATGTTAAATGTCCCCTAAAGAATATATTTCAACATAGCCTAATAGTCATGCTTTGTGGGTTTGTTTTGCTGGCTTGTTTATTTATATCTTATTATCTTTGGATAAGAGCAACATAGTTTCCTTCCCCAAATTGGCAAAGAGCAATATTTATGATGAGATTGTCAATGCACCAGCCATGACTAATGTGAAACAGGCAACGCTTTGGAGATTCCTGCTTTCAGTTGTAACACTGTGGACTTGATCTACTTGAGTCATGCTCTCGGTCTGTTTACATATTAGTAGAAAGTAAAATCTTATTTCATGGTTGATCTTTAAACCCAAGTGTATGACAATGAATTAGAATAGACCATTTAACATCCTGACTGAATATAATTAATTATAAACAATGTTTTATCCAAGCGGTATATTCATCAATCTCGGCATTTAACAGTGGGATGCTATGTAAAAATATTAAACATGTGACAGAAGATGAATGTGCAATATTTTCATTGGATGCAATAGCATTGTCTTCTAATGACTATCTCAGTGTTATAATAAGATTATGCTCTTTATCAGTATATATGTAGCAGTTTCTGTGAGTGCATGCCTCTGATTGCCCCCCTCCTCCACCAGCAGCTAAGAGAGAGTTTCTCAGAAAGCAAGAGTAAAGCTGTCATCTGTTCCACTGAAAATAAACAACGAACAGAGCCGGCCAATCCTCTGGTGGCTGCCAGGCTCTATCTAGCCCCCTCTCTCAGTGTAGAAGGAGCTCATTAAAAGCAGTGCTTCCCCTCAGCAGCGGAAGACTGTGTCAGGCTTTGCACCTGTTACACTGCCACTATATTTTTAATGAAGCAAAATGTTTCATGCATCTTCTCCCCAGTTTCGTAGTCATTACCATGGTATTAAGATGCACACTGGACCAGGCTGAGGTGGGTGTAATAATGTTGCTCTTAGGGATGCCTGTCATTTGGCAGACTTCCTAATTGCAGGAAGATGTTTTCAAGATGAAACGAGCATGATGATGATGATGACAGTTCATAATGTCTTTATTGGTGGATTTCAAGCTTAATCAAGAGGTTAATTTATTGCTTCTAATCAAGTGGTCTTCACTGGTAAATCACTGGTAAAAAAAATGCATGCTGGTTTGCTTTTGTGAGCCTAATGAATTAATGAAGCATGACTAGCATAGCAGCTGAAATTCTGAAGTGTCCATCTTCACCCTCCGTGACAGGTGAGATACCTGGCTGGGTAGTGTGACGAGTGAGCGCTTGTGACAGTCCCGCTGGGCATGTATCCCAGCTATATGAAAGTCTCACAGCGGTGTCATGACTGCCACCAATCCATCAGGATTGTAAGCACGTGGCTGTGTAGGTGGGCATACCCCTGTCGTTGTGTTGTCATCATGGCATATGGGCGATGATTTCCTATAATCCTGTATAACGTAATGCCAGCAAATATCCCAATACAATCTGGGTTTAGATAAATCACATTTCAGCAAGCTACACTGGCACACAACAGCCAGAGAATCCTATTTGCAGTGTGCAAGTTTCTTGCTCTAAATCCAGTACTGATAAACTTGCAAGTTTGGCCCGAGGGACTGGGCACAGGCTTAATAGGCAGCAGAGCTGGAGTACATTGAAATGGCAGCCAGTGAAGGCAAGTGAGTGGGGTGTAGAAGCTTCTGGCCACACACCAGTGTTGGGATGGGGGGCATTAATTGAGTCAAGAGAAACTGGTCTTTCATCACGCCGGTCCCGTATTCCATGCTTTTTCATGCTGAATTGGACATTCAGGAGTGCAGGTGCAAAGTGTGGCAGGCCCAGTACCAGTTTCAGTGCTGTTTATTTGCCTATACATTCCTGAGCAAGACTTTTTTTTAATTCCGTTTCCAAAACTGCTAATACTATTATTGACCAGTTGAAAATTTCCATGTTTCTACAGGCTGTTTCACTTTCTTCAGTCCAAAAAGCACAAAATGTTGCACATGCTAACAAGGAAAGCAGTTGAATCATCTGGAATAAACCAAAAAAAAGTGTATATAGTTGAATAAAGTCAGCGGGTTAACTTTCAGTTTATTTTGCTCGTATAATAAAGGGCCAAACACATCTCAGACTGGGAACTTTTCTTTGAAAGTAGTAATGAGTAGCGAGGTTATTTGTCAGAGACTTGGTCTGAATGCCAGAGAAGTACAGTCTGCCTCTAGTCATAATGAGCCAGAGTATACTGGGACCGAGTTTAGGAAATGTGTAAGGTTGACATGCCCTGTCAAAGCTGTCAAGATCTGCTCCACAGCAGCCAAGTCCCTTTCGTCTTTCTGCTGCTTTTGGGGAGAATGGGTTATTGACTGCTTCTCATGTCAGATTTGCTCATTTAAAACCATCACTTGAAAAAGACAGAGAGGACATAACGTGGGAGACCGACAGTGGAAATATCGACAGTAAGTCAGAGTAACCCAACCACCGTCCGTTTTGAGACTGAAGTGTGTACTGAAGACTAGCAACTGAGTTAGAAAGCTTGTTAATTTGTCTCTGCAGCATCCCAGAGCCTGAACTACATGAATGTGAATGGAATGGGATTACTTAAGGCTCATGGATTGTAATATTGTGCCTTGACAAATTAAATATAGCGCGTATATTAACGGAGAAGGAAAATGTATGGATGTACCATCCTGCTTGTATGTAGTTAGTACTGTAATGAATAGCGTGTGTGGCATTTTTATTAGCCTCGTAATCTCATTTGTGAATGCGACTTGCCTCAGATACATGTGATATATTGTTTAATGCATCATTGTCTTTTTTATATAATATCCCACTGGCTCTGTTGAACTGGCATCCTGTTCAGATCATCCTGTTTATTCTTCTGTGATGTTTCTGATATGCTGATGGTATTTGTCATAGTCAGATGATATTCAGTTACTTTTCTAAAATGTTCATCATGGACACATGGATACATATTAGAATACACACTCAGGGAGCATGGATGTAGACAAGACACAGAACAGCATTACAGTGCTTTAAAACAGACACAGTGATTCATTCATTGTGCTTGATGCAGATGTCCGGATAGCAGTGTGATATGGTCGTGACAGTTTTATAGTATCGTACAAAATCTGGTAATTTTTTTTACATATATATTTTTATAGAGTTAAACAGCAGTAACAAGATTTAATCCATGTGGCTTGCCTCATCACATTTCATCTATACTATAGATATGACATTTATTGACCTCCAGTCAATAACCTTGATTAATAGATACTTAATTTAATTAATAGCTCATGAGAACCTCTTTTCGCTTTTGGCTAGCATGTGTCATTGTGCATGCTACAGATGAGCAATCTTACACATTGGTTTCTTGGAATCTGAAGGCAAAGGAGACAGACTACTACGCTGAACCTGCCACCCACAGCTTGATGTTTTCCTAATAGACAATAGTGAAGCTTGGCATTAGTCAACTGCAGGGCATTCTCTCAGAGATGTTCACTTTATTCTGTGCAAAGCCTTTGGGCCTCTTAAAATCATCTGTCAGTCTGGGTCAGAGATGTGTCTCTGAGGAGCTGCCTGCTTATCTCCCTTGGCTCTGAAAACCTCATCTGAATGGTAGACCTTCAAGCTTCTTCCTGAACATGAAGGAAGGCTGGGATGCTCTGAATCAGCTGAGTGGGCTGGTAGCACTGCTTTTGATGTGCCGTGCTGCTAATCTGAAAAGCCTGGTCAAATAAGCCTTGTGCATAAATCAAGTGGGAGGCTTATGTTTTCCTGTCTGCTCCAACTGTGCTGTGACAGTGAAAACAGAGTTCTGGTGGGCGCATTGCTTATTCCTAGTCTTTTCGTGGTACATGACTGATTGGATTCTCAACTGAAAAGCAACTGAATGTGAACACATGTATTTGTGAGCTATGAGAAGCCCACTTGCCTGTTAGCAGCCCAGGAGCGTTATCTTTGTGTGGGATGTGAGACCATGTTGAGGCCTTTACTACAGTGATACATCTGATTTTGATAAAGTCTTCCTACATTCAATCATTATAACAGTCAAACGCCAGAAGTGACAGGAAACATGTAATGGCTCTATATGACTTAAAAGGAGATGAATGACTATACCAGTTAGAAGAAGAGGTTTGATCTTGAACTCAGGTTTCTTTAGCTTGTTATCCTTGTTTCCATGTACACTTTCTATGGGTACTTTGGCCCCCACTCCTGCAAATTTCCTAGGCGTGAACAAGTGTTTGTGTGTACTTGTGTGGGTACGTGTGTGTCTGATCCCATTCAACTGACTGGTGAGCTCTTCGGAGCTTATTCCTGCCAGCATGGGCTCAAGACCTATTGTGACCCTGAATGGATGCTGAACTACTATGTGAATCACTATAACTTGCTATGAAATGCTGAAATTGAAAGAAATGTATCTATCACATATGTTTCATTACTTATATCGTGGCTACAAGTATAAATCACTAGGCTGTTTCTCAGATGTAGGGCAGGAGCTGATCCTGTTCACCCAGTCATGCTGAGTTTACTTTTAAAATTGCTTGAGGACATACATCCACATTCAAGTCCTAATGCGTGCCTCCGTAGCACAGTTCAATTTTGGAAGAGTGTGTTAAGAGATTAGAAGGCTGTCAATCAGTGTTCTCATGCAAAGGAGGTGAGTGAAATATTGTGCTGCACTGAATGATGAGACATGGTCCTGTGAGTGATATCCATGGCAGAGCACACTCCGAGGAGTTCGCTGGAATATCTGATAACACAAAGCACACGCCGGTTATCAAATAAAACCAGATGTCACCAGATATATATGTGCTCAGATAGATCTAGGGAAAGATATGTGAACTGTTCATAAGAGATTATGTTATAACTGGATTATGTTTGCACACATGATGGCAGGTTGGAAGAAAAGAAAAAAAAAACTCCTCACAGTATCTCTTGCTATCTAAAATATCACACAGGCTTCAAGATGAGAGTTTCTCAGAGTTCAAGTGAAGGCTAGTGGTGTTACTTCGACTCTCAGGGAAGAATGTAGAGAGTGTTGAACATTTGACATACTGTCTCTTTTTCACACAGTGCAGCACCGTTGTCTTACTAATGAAGGACTCATTCAATATAGACCCTCCAGGGTCAGTTAACATCATATCTAATTTCCTTCAAAGGATTCCCAAGGGTATCATAAGATTTTGTAGCATTATGATAGCTTTGCGAGATGAGATGAAAAAAACCTGAACAGGTCTAGCGTTTAAATCTTATCTAGTCATCATGTAATCATGCTAATGTGCTAAGTATTGCTGTTATGTTCATGCCTGATCGTGTTTGAACACGTCAATTGTGTATGTAATTGTGTTTCATATTGTATTTGTTGCAAAATATGGTTATCGCAAAATATCACAAACATCTCGATAATATTTGACAGCCCAGTCGCCCACCCCGTGTAGCTAGGTGCGTGTTTTGACATTAGGAGCCTGTGCTGTGGTGTTTCTGTGTGGTGTGGCACTGTTTCATGCTCTGACTCATGCTTGTGTTTGCTCATCATCGCAAAGATGAAGAACATATTAGTACATCATTTTCTGCTCACTCTGCTGTCTGAGTGTTAAGAGTACAGAAAGTACGAGTACATGCCATGGAAACACTTGTACTGATTTGGTTTGGAGATATATTCAGTGTGCATGCAGAAACAATTCACCAAAATGAACCAAACACAATAACCTCACCATTCTGTCCAAATACAAGCCCCGATTTCCTTTGCATACCCTTCCATGCTTTTTTGCTCCTTGTCAGGGTACTAAATAATGCAGATACCAGGGTCCCAACGTCATGTCTGCCTAGTGCTATAGATTACCAAGGTTTGAGGTTCTAGCCTTTTAGAGAGTGGCATCATTCATGACTTTATTGTACAAGCTGAAGGGGTGAAGCTGTTTTTCATTTTGATGGAGCAGAAAGGCATTTAGTTGCCTGAGGCTGTTTGATTAGTGTTATGCAAATGGCAAAGTTGATGTTGTGCCAATCATAGAGCAATTTACTTCAATGAAATAAGTCTTGAAATGAAATGCCAAAGTGCCATGCTTTTATGAGGAATAGTTATTCCTCTATGATCCGAAGCAGGGGTTTCTGGCAGCCTTTTTATGTACTGTAAATTTTTAGAGGACTGTATTTCTCAAGACTCTACAGCCCTGGAAAAAGGCACATAAATTCACAGAATGGCGTGTATTTACTGTAGAACTAACAGCAAATAAGCTGTATATCTGGATGGTTACTGATATTGTTTTATATTTTAACACATTTGCACTGGTTACTGATATTGATTTATAACAACACATCTCTCATCTTAGTATGATGCTCACTATCTAGGTCACATTTTAAACAACAACAACACACCTTTACTCTTGTATAGTACTTTCTCTTAATGTAATCCTTGTGAAACTGCAATAAACACAAATTATTAAAAGTTTGTGAAGTTTAATTCCAGCCTGCATATTTACTACACTTCTTATTTACATGCAGAACAGCAATAAGCAATGTGTGCAAGGCGAATAATTGGTGATAATGCTTACATATGTGACTGTGAAGACCCTGAATAGCGAGTGTATGATGAAACAATTGAGTTATTTTAGTGTGCACATTGGGAAATATGCCGATGAATTATCCTGCCTAGAGACCAGAGAGATATATTAAGCAGTGGTACGTTGTCTTCTTTTTCTTTTGTATTATCTCCTACGAGACTTATTCTCCTCTAACTGTCTGCTTTTTCTTTTCTCTTTTACTCAACTGCCTCACGTTTCCTCAGGAAGTAGAGGTCAGTAATATCGTCGGAATCTGTCCTACGTCCTTGGCTTTCTCTGATGTTTCTTTTTAAGATGAACAATTTATAACCATTATCTATTTAACTCCAACGTACTTGTGCCTTTCATCCCACTTCTTTTGTCCTGTGTTTCTGAACCTTTTACCTTCTGCTTGCTGTGACTTGTTAATGTTCATAACTCGCTTCAGCAGAACCCCATAAAGATTTAATTATATGGAATTATATAACATATAGGTATAACTCACCAATTTAAGAGTAATAAAAGAAATCTCTCTTTCTCTCCGTTAGGATGATTACATCAGATCATGGGATGAAAATCAAGGCTCAAATGAAAGTAAGTATGATACATTCACAGTGATCACAGTTCTGTCCAGTTTTTTGACTTACTGACAATCAGGTCTGACTTCTATTAAAAGCACAGTGACCATATAAGAAAACAGTCAAACCTACAGCTCATGAACACACAAACCCTCATTAAACCTGCAGCTTGGCACTATCTATATATAATATAGCTGATATGAAGTGACCTCCTCAGAGTGCTAAAGTGGAGAAATGGCCAGAGATATTTCAACACTGTATCTGGATTTGCAGTTGTAAATGATGACCACAGAATAGAGGAGTCTATTATCACACATCTCCGAATGTAATTAATGAATCGTTGTCAGTTTTGCTGAAGGCCTAATAAGAGTCCTGGAGGCTTAATTTAGCATTGAGTGACACTGGCTTTGTTCCGACCCACTTAAACTGCAGACATCAAAGAAGTTCCTGCATTTCATGACTTATTTTAGGTTAAAGGCTGCTGCAAAATCAACTCTGTGACTACTAGTCATTTGACAGAAATGAAGTATTTTGAAGTTCAATAACAAGTATTATTAACTATTAAGCGCTGCAAGAAAATAACACAAAGCCATACCTGAAGCCATATATGTATGATTTATTAAAATAAAAATGTAAAGTTAAATTCTGATGTATTAGAGAGGGTATATTTGGTATATGTGTGTTTTTTGTTACGTGTCATGTGTCATAGCTTTTTATTATACTTCAGAATTTAAAGCAGAGGTTTATTACTGTATTAGATACCTAAGGGTCAATCAAGAAACACACACACACACACACAGTAGTTAAATCATCAGAATCAGCAGAAGAAGGATGTGTACCTGAGAGATTTTCTTGGCTCTAGTCTGATGTCTTCACTTCAAGTTCAAACGCATGTAGTGTGCACTGTAGGGACAAACGACAAGTCGCAGGTCACTGATCTTAGAAAGAGCAGCGAATCAATTTATAACAGAAAGAGAACCTTTCTCATACAGTTTGGGTTTGTCATGTCTCAGTGGGTGAAAGAAAATTTGACCAACAGACTTTAACAGAAGAAACACTCACATTTGGCCAGCTCCTCTGCATGCATATGATTAACATATAGGGATTGTAATGCTGCTCATAGAAGGTCAAAATCTATGCTTAGAATTACATACTGTCAAACAGTGCATGACTGCTCATGTAGCGCAGCTATAGATCAATCTCGTGTAAAATCCCTGAATGCCCTGTTTTGGACATTTTCTCCCTAATCGGTATACTGGTCATCATCCTTGATCGTGTGGAAACAATCATAAATGTCAGCTACAAAGCAATTCTACTGTGTTGTCCCAGGCACATTAGTCATACTTTTCTCAAACATCTGGAGATATATTTCAGCCTCTTCAGCTATAAATCTTATCCTCTTATGTTGAATTATTCTAACACTGAGAGTGCCAAATCCAGTCTGCAGCAGTCTGTCGGCTGCTTACTTTGCAAGCTCACACTTAGAGCTTGTTGCTAGATCAGGAAATTGTTTCTGGTGTTCAGCTCCGAGACAGTGATGATCGTATTAAATGCTTCTGCATGCGTAAACAAAGCATGAGCATGATGATTAGGCCAGGAAGCAGAGGCAGAGTTCACTCTAAAGCAGCTGGGATTTTCTCCATTCTCCTAAGGTGAACTTAGCTCTGCCTCAACACAGGAAGCCTAATTACAATTTTTACAGGGTTATTGGGCAGAGCTGATAAGATATATCCAGAGAGTGAAATTGGAGAATCAGAGATCAGAGGTAAAAAGTGTATGTCTGGGAAAAGGTAGTGGAATTCTTGTCGCTTATCACAGTCCAGCAATTGTCCTGTGTCTCTACATTGGGTCTGTTGCTATGGCAACATCATCATTCTTGTGTTTTCTTTAATCTTACTGAGGCTGTAGTGATGCAACATGGTTTATAGATCCTCCCAGAGCCATGGTACCCCTGAATACCTTCATGCATCTAAAGGAAAATAAAAATAATTCTGAGAAGGTTACTATGACAGTGATACAATGCTGATGATGGCACTGTAACCCCAGAAAACTAGGCACGTGAAGTGCCAAATGTGACTGTAAATGTGAAGTTGGATTGTTGTATGGAAATATTTGAATGTGTGCTTCCACATGATCTGCAGGTTTGGACATTAGATTGACAGAAAGAAAATGTTACAGTCTGGAAGCTTGTGGAAAACTGTATGCTTTACAGATATTTTATTGCGTTTGCTTGGTGACAAAATTTGGTTTATATATTTACTTAATTTAGCCTTATAGTGGTACTGATGCAAGTCGACTGACAGACGATAGCTGACCGTTATTTTTAAAAAGCGATTTTTATTTGTCCTTATGCATTTAACCACTGTTTCTCTGTAACCCAGAATTATTTTGGAAATAATTGTAGTCTCTGTACAGCCTGTTTGTCCCCCAAAGTGCTATTATGTATTACAAGGTCCCCTCTCGTCCTACAGATGTAGACACCACTAAAGACCCTTGCCAGAAGGTGAAGTGTAGCCCACACAAGGTGTGTGTTGCCCAGGGCTACCAGCGTGCTGTGTGTGTCAACCGCAAGAAGCTGGAGTACAGGTAAGATTAACTCATCCTTTTACAATTCATCCTGTATGTCTGGCTCTCTCTCTCTTTCACTACATAGATGGCCTAGTTTTATCATAAGAAAGCAGTCACAGATTTGCCTTATGCTGTATATAGCAATCACAGTTTAAAACACCAATAAACACTTAATAATGTAAGCACGTAAGGACAGACAGCAAGACATTAAAGAATAAACTCTTGTCAAGCGAGATCCTATCAATCAAATGTCTTTGTCTTACAATAATATATTCTATTCTAAGCTCACTCAGGGTGTAGGCTCTCAACCTTGGGATGAGGTCATCTGAGATGTGGATGGGGGTCGCAGGAAATCTTCACCAGCCATTATTGATAATGTAGTTCTATGTACATGAACTTGATTTATGGAATATTTCATTCAATTTTGAGCTCCTCTTAAGCCCATTTTACACCAGACTGCAACGGTGCCCCATCCATCATGCTGTCATGTTAATCAATTTGGCCTTTATGCTGACAGCGCACAGAGTGGCTATTTAAAATAGAAATAAGCATTTTTGGGCGGCACGGTCATGGTTTTAAGCTAGAAATAATACAAAATCCTCATGCTATTGTTGCTCACATGCCCATAATCTAAACTGCACATGGGTTGTATTTGAGTCTGTAGCCTGCCTACACCTAACAGCGTCTGCTCTGGCATTGGTTAAAATTTCATGGAAGTTCATATCAGGGGTAATGCATGCTTATTATATTTCAAAAGCAGCGTGAGAAAGAACAGAAATTAATGAGTCACACCCCAGCACACACATTCTGCAATGCTTTTGGTGTAAAATGGGCTTAACACGTATATGAAATGAAACACATGGTCCTGATTAAACTGACAAACTCAACCATTTGCTAGCACTTATTTAAGGGATGCAGAGTTCAGTGCCCAGTGTGCATCAAATCAAAGTAGCGATCTGGAGTCAATGTAACAGCTGAAATGAGATGTACTTTTAACTACATGTCCTGAAGCTGCAGTGAGATTCACAAGCCCAGGCTGCTCGTTAGACATGGTGAGTGCAGAGTGCCTGCAGTTGTGCGATCTCACACGGTGGTTCATAAAAGCATCGTTAGAACCCATGTGCTATCTTTCCCTCTTTGATGTATAAAAGTTAAATGTGATGTGCAATATACGGTATGCGATTTTCTGTTTTTATGTAGTGATTTATTAAGTTTGATTTTAATCTTTAAATGAGAAAATTTCCTAGCACTTATTTGCAGTAATGCATATGAGTGTTTTAAAACAACAGGCCTATTATTTCTACTAATTATAACTGTAGGAATATTTTTGGGGTGGGGTTGAGGGGGTGCCATGAACATTTGGGCCCTTAAAATGGGGTCACTTTGCAAAACAAAATGGTTGGGTCTTAAGTCATCTGACCTCTTTAGAAGTATGTAATTATGTACTAAAGGAAATGAATACACATTGTTAAACAAATTATTACACACTGTATCCTACACCAACCTTTTTTTCCCTGTTAAACCACTTATTTACAGTTGTTTCTAAACTAATTATGCATGTTTCACAACAGCATCTGCTCAGTAAAGCTGTTTCTGATATTAATCTTTAGTTTTCATAACCATGTTAACTCTTCTTTAAACTTAAATAACTATAAAACTACACTGCTCCAATAGATATAATGGTCACATTCTGCTGACAGATTAAGACCACAGTGATGGGTTGTTGAGTTGTCCTTTTGTGGTTCAGTGGCTTCACATTGGGAACTCAGCATGGTGGAACTGCAAGCTTCCTGGTTTGGTGCCTGGGCATCAGTGATGATTGCTCTGTACTAAAGGACTTCAGATTATGAATCTTTTCACTGATGGCTGTTGTTGGTGTGGAACCCTGGGCCTGTTTCCCTCAGCATGCTGTCCCTGGAAGAGAGCAATGACTGCTTTGTGGCCTTCAAAACATTTTTAAGAAAACCCTGATGTGTAAATAGCAGTTACAGTGTAGGTAGATGAAAACAATGCAGTAAGCAAACATATATCAGTTTCTGTTTGCTGAAGAGAACATCATTCAAAGCTCAGAGCTACTACAGCACACCTCAATTACTGAGTGGGATTCAGTCGTTCTCTACATCACAGGATAGAAGTGTAATCATTCTTCTTCTCTAAGTGCTTTATCCTGATCTGGGTCCGGAATCTGGAGCCTGTCCCAGGAACACTGGGTGGGAGGCAGGAATACACCCTGAATGGAATGCCAGTGCATCCCAGGGCACCATGTATACACACAGTCACACATTCATTTACACCTGTGAGTAATTTAGTGGAGCCAGTCTACCTAGAGACAGACACGCATAGAAACGACACGCACAGTAACACAAAGTATGCTACGCACTGTACTCTGTCACTCCATTTTTAAATCACATCAAGAAAGCCCCTGTTCTGTACAAGCACCATCAACAGCAAAAGCAAATCCACCACATAAATCCATTACAGTCATGCCACTGCTGAGTATTTGATTTTATTTAATTGGTTTATTTAATTAATTGGTTTGGTTTAATATTTCTGAAAAAGAGGAGCATGGTATTGAGCAGAACGTTCTAGACACACACCTGCTATAAAATGGGGGTCACTTGTGCATAGAAGAGCACAGAGAGGTGATTGCATTATTCTAGGCAGATGATTTTCATGAGTGTTACTGAATGTAATTTTCCAGGCTGAAGCATCCAGTGGAGAACAACTGCAAACCGTGCCCTGTGTCCACCTCTGGGCCTGTGTGTGGTTCTGATGGACATAATTATGCTTCTCAGGTAGAACACATCTGCTACTGATATGCACATCTGATTGTGTTATTTATTTATTTTCATCTCATTTCAAATACCATCTGCAATTTAAGACTGTATCATTAACACTACTAATGTACCAATGTACAGGCATGTTTTGCTTTTCTCCTTTTGTGCACATTACTGAAGGAAGTGATGGAATCATTGCATGTAGTTATTTATCCTTTATGACTCCCCTATGAATCAGCATGTGCAGCGGCAGTGGGCTGCTTCATTAGTTTCTCTGTCATCATGGATATCCCATTTATGGTAGCCCAAGAGGTCCTCAAAATCTATGATGAATAGCCCATAGGGATTTCAAAAATCAGGAGATGGGAGGACAAGTGCACTTCAGAAAGAGAGACATGAAGAGAGAGAGAGAAAGAAGGAAGAAATGAAAAGAGGTTTATGTATAGTCTCGTTCTATCTCTTAGTGACCTTGTTGAGAGGCTGAGGTACTGAAGGAAATTAGCTTTCCCAGAAAGATGATGCCTCATCTGAATGAGACATATTCTTTCTTGTGGTCATCTTTATAAAATATTTGTGCAAAATCTGGACTTTAACTCAAATCCCACTGCATAGACAAACTGCTTTTATGCCCTGCCAAANTGTGTGTGTGTGTGTGTGTGTGTGTGTGTGGTTGCCTCAGTGTAAGCTGCAGCATCAGGCCTGTCTCACAGGGAAAGAGCTGAATGTGAAGTGCGCTGGTCCCTGCCCATGTTCCACTTCAGCTGTGCCGAGTACAATGACAGACAGTACACACGGTACGTAGCACTTTCAATGACCGCCAAACTACTGCAGCTGTTCTACTGCTATAATTTCCTCCATCACTGCACTACAGCAAAGCTTAAACAGCTCTATGATTTATTTATTACTGCACCTGCACACACAGCGTTGTTTCTTTCTTTTTTTTTCTTTTTTTTTTCTTTTTTTTGCTTCCAGGAGAGTCTGCTCCAGGTCAGGTGTTTGGAGTAGAGGACCACTGCAGTACTCTGCTGCTATTAGCCATTCACTGAACTCACAGAGCAGAATTACTCAACTGCCTTTAAACTCATTTCCATAAGTCATAGCCAACCAGGACTCTCACCTTGTCCAAAGGCGTGTGATTTACAAACACTGAAAATGTGTAGATTGCTACTGCCAAATGTACTGAAAGATTACAATTTTAATAGATCTTTTTCAAGGACATTATACCAGACCAATAAAACAACTGGATGATGTGAAATTCTATACGACTCTGCAATATAAAAGATTTAGAGGCATAACCTGACATATTAATTGATAAGACTACTCTTGCTTAGAAACAGCCTCAAGACATCTTTCTCATCTGACATGCCCTACAGTTCTCCCTGTAACACAGACTACTGATTTATCAGCAGTCCATGGTTTATTCAGTCTTTCTCTCTTTCTCTTTGTGGATATCTTCGGGAGGTTGTGCTGCCCTGTATCAGGGATGTCCATATGCTCCACTAGTTTCAGTATTTCAAAGATCAAAGCAATTTTTTAACAACTGCCTTTCTCTACCTAATTTCTTATTTTGTTTTTTTTTATCCCTTACATTCTGCTCTCCTTCTTCCTCCCACTCGGTCCTATAGACAGTTGTACAGGCCAGGACCTAGCAGATTTGGGTGATCGTCTGCGGGACTGGTTCCAGCTGCTTCAAGGCAACGCCAAGCAGAATAACACACGCAAGCCTACTGCAGCCACCTCAGCATCAAGTAAGGCCCAGAGCACTCAGCTGTCTGCTCAGCCATTGATTTGATTCTGAACAAGATTACACCAGTGAGCTTTTGCTGAGGCTGCCTAAATCCAAGCTCACTGCTGAGAAACAGAACACAGTTAGCATGTTATATTAGGAATGTTCTCGTAAGTGCAAGTTGTTTCCTTTGAAAAATATATTAGCACAAATATTTCTAAACCAGCTTTCCCACCTGCCATATAAATCATGCTTAATCAGGATCGGCTTAGTTCAATTATGTCGCTTTGAAGACCAGGCAGAAATAAAGCTGTAAGCTGAAATAGTATTTAATGTTTAATAAAACACTTTTCTGTACAGTTTTGGACCGCACTCTAGTGGCGAGCTGTAAGGACTCCATTGGATGGATGTTTTCGAAGTTGGACACTAATAATGACCTGTATCTGGACCAGGCTGAGCTGGCTGCTATTAATCTGGACAAGTATGAAGTATGTATCCGGCCCTTCTTCAATTCTTGTGATTCCTACCGTGATGGCAAAGTCTCCACAGCTGAGTGGTGCCTCTGCTTCTGGAGAGAGAGTAAGCTACATTCATGCATACTTTCAGTTAACCTCAAATTCACTAGGGTGAATTTTCACATCATTTTTAAATTCACTAGGGTGAATTTTCACATCAAAAATTGTCACATCGTGATAAGAGAAAGTTAGACATTTAAATCTGTGTGTATGTCATTGGTCTATACACATTGGATTTATTCATTGTTCATTTCAAATTGAAAAGCAAAAAAAGCAAAGCAGTTGTTTAAAACAGTTTTTGGCTTTAAAACAAAAAAAAAATATTACAAAAAGCTCCTGTATTTCTCCTTTGCTAGCTTTTCGTCATTAATGAATGATCTTGAATGACCCAGATGTGTATCAGCAATTACTGGGAAGATTAAAGATTGCTATTAATGCCTGATGTACTGCTAAATTAGATCACTATGTGCTTTTTAAAATAGCAAGAGGGAAACGATAAAAGTGGATGACACAGTGGCACAGCAGGAGTTTCCAGGTGCTGCAGTTTAAGAAGATTTAGTCACCTTAAATTTATTTCTGCATAAACTGATGAGCCAAAACATTAAGACCACTCACACAGTAAGCAAATAACATCTCGTAACTAAGGCGGATGCCAAGGTCTGGGATATATCGGACGGTAAACAAACAGTCGGTTCTCATAGTTGACGTGGAGGATGGGCAGACATGAAGACCTGAGCGATTTTGGCAAAGGCCAGATTGATACGGCCATATGACTGGGTCAGAGCATCTCCAAAACGCAAGGCTTATGAGGTGCTCCTGGTCAGCAGTGGAGAATATCTACCAACAGTGGTCTGAGGAGGGACAAACCACAAACTGGTGCCAGGGCTGGCAGGTCCACCTCTTCATGGCATTGGTATTCCCCGATGGCAGTGGCATCTTTCAGATGGATAATGCGCCCTGCTACACTGCACACATCGTTCGGGAATTGTTTGAGGAACATGACAAAGAGTTCAGGATGTTGCCCTGAATTTCTTCAGATCTCAATCCGATCGAGCATTTGTGGGATGTGCTGGAACAACAAGTCTGGTCCATGGAGGCTCCACTTAAAAGGACTTAAAGTCTCTACTGCTAATGCCTTGGTGCCACATATCTTCAGAGGTCTTGTAGAGTCCATGCCTCAGTGGATAGGAGCTGTTTTGGCAGAATGAGGAGGACTAACAGCATATTAGACAGGTGGTCATAATGTTATGGCTCATGTGTAGGTTGATCACATTTTTGTCGTATCTTAACTGCAATATCTTACAAACGACTACAAATGAGGCAATATTTTATTTTTCAAACATTCTTTTAAAAATTTAAAAACTTTATTAATTTCTTCATTTAGTGTGTGTGAAGAAAAACAAAAATAAAATAAACAGCTGTTTCCCCATTTTCATTTTGAAACCAAAAAGGAATGAACGCAAAAACACTGGTGCTAAAATCTTTCATTCAAAATTTTTTTTAATGGACACTGGATTCATATCAGCTTGTTTAAATCAATTAAATTTGAGGAAGATATTTGGATGGCAGTCAGTGTTTTGAAACCTTGAGCCTATGAATATATACTCCAGTAGTATGATATTTTTTTAAATATAGTGTGTTTTGAGCAAACGTGATGCTAACACTAAAGTATTAACAGACTGTCTGCTTTCAGTGTAACTGGCCTTATCCCTCACACTGGCAGAACTCATTCAAACTGTACTGGATTAGGCTTAATTGGTTTTCTAAATATAATCAAAAATTTGAGGGTGGAAATCAACCGTTTGTGGGATGCTTGGATTACAGTAATCCAAAGCTTCCGACGCCTTCACACACAGTTTTGCCCTTCCCAGCCAAGTAGAGAGTAGGAGTGAGGGGAGTGAGACATGCTGAGCATTGATCTTTATTATGGTGTCCAGAGATTTGGTTTGTTTAAGGAAAAGAAAAACAACCATCTATCTCTTTCCACTGCCTGTGCATGGTGCTTCTCAAGAAATCTGTACTGAATGAAAACTACAGACATTCATGTGATTGAGGATTAGCAGGTGATTTATGTGTGGGTGGCAGTGCTGAGGGGAAATCCATTTTTGTATTCATGTGTGTTTGTCAGTGGGGTATAATGCATATTGTTAACACTAGCTGGCTTCTTCTTTCCTCTGGGTGTGTGTGTGTGTGTGGGCATGCCTATGCCATGGAGCAGGATGAGACTGTTTTACAAAAACAAGCATATGTTCCACCCTCCAATACAGGAACGGCACAGAGAAGAATCTCTGCACCATACACACACACACACACACACACACACACACACACACACACACACACACACACACACACACACACACAGACTAGGCCAGTTTTGCTCTAATTTGATTCTGGTTAAGCATTCTCACCTCTCCTGAGGCAGGACTATTTGCCTTTGGCCTGCCATACTTTTTCCCACTCAGATAAAATAGCCATCATACAGAATTATGGACCCAAAACAACACTGTTGTTTGTTGACTTTCTGCTCAGCCTGAATCACTCTGGGACACAACCAGCCAGGCAGACATTCAGAATGTGTTTAAGACTTGAAGGGCATAGATCACACTGAGCTCTGATGCTTGACTTTTACTCCTGTGTGAGTGATCTGGCAATTGGAGTAATTGATCAATTAATTAAAATGTTTATTAACATTAGCAGCCTTCACAAAACTTAGCTAAAATGATTGTATGAAAGTATGTTCTCTAAAAAGAGTATGTGCCAAAATTACTGAATTCATAAGGAATATTTTAAATAAATACAAACAAATTGTAGATAATGTAAACAAGCCATGTCCTGTTTCCCTAGGGTATAAACATGAGGTTGCACACATATAACATTTATTCAAAGATAAAAATAAGATAAAAATGTTTATCTTTTAATAGACAAAATTCCTGTTATCCATTACCATGGAAAACAAAAGAGAAATGATTGTTGACCTGCACAAATAAGATAATGGATATTAAAAAAAACATAAACAGATAAAAATGTCACACTGAAAAAATGATTCGGTGGTTCAGTAAATGCAACAAAAATAAATGTATGATTTTTACACAAAAAAGTTAATTATTTGAAGTACTTAAATGCTTGCAGAAAAAGTTCTGTACTAAATTATTTTAAATGTAAATAGATATATTGATTAATGTAAATTAATTAAGTAATATAAATAGGTGGCAAAAAAGATTTTTACTTCCTTCACTGGGTTAAATTTACTGTTATTTTGCAGGTGCTCACAAAACTAGGAAAGAGTTGTAATGTTTACTGATTGCATACTATTGTGGGGGTGCGGTTTTTGAATTCGATTTGATTATGCTTTTTGGAACTTTCGGAACTTTATACCGATTGCATCCTGAGCGTTATGGATACAAAAAATAGTTTTTTCATTATATCTTGTTTTGTGTTGTCTTTAGGGCCTAAGGCTATTGTACTATCAAATGTTTAGAAAGATCAAGTGTTTCAGTAAAGTTTCTTCTCTTCTGTTCACCTTCTCTGTGTTTCTCATTCAGGTGTATGGTTCGTCTGTGCACGCAGCTCAATCACGTGTCTGACTACATCACTTCCGACTACATTTACGTACTCTCAAGATGGTGATTGGTAACTCCACAATGTGGCCATTAAGTTGTAATGACGATAAATGATCTGTGAAATGAGACATTTACGTAATTCATTTATGCTCTCTTGCATGAAATAAATAAGTTAAATGTACTTAAAACAAAGGAACAAAAACTTTGATTTACTTGTTTTATTTGTGTAATAGTTAACCATTTAACTGAAGTTTGAGTAAAATTCACTAATAAAAAAGAAAGCTACTAGTTAAATTTGCTTCCTTTTTTTTTTGATAATAATCCTTGGTGCCATGAAAACCTTACTTAAATATTACGAATCAATTTAGATTGATCAGAAATACATACCTTTTACAATGGTGTGAAAAGAACTCATTTAGAGTGAGGTTACATTTTTTCAGTGCATTAAGCACAATAACGGCTATCAGCCGGGGAGGGTGAGGGCTAACACGTCTGCTTCAAGACACATTAGCCAGCCAACATACAAGCCAGCCAAATGCATCTTTTCAAACTGCTGTTAATGATACATCACAGGGCAGCGTAACACACTCGGAGGAACACACGAACCGCTCTCATGAGCTCACAGACAATTGGCTAGAGTTGCTGTGATTGACAGCTCTCTTGGATTGTGGCATTGTCAGGATTCAAACACGCGATCTCTGGATGATCGGGCAAATGCTTTTCCGTTGCACCTCTCGTGAGCTTGTTTACAAAGACAGATTTTATCCCTACATGCCTCTCAGCCAATGTTTTTGACATGATTCATTTAATTAGGTGTATCATGAAACTAAACCAAACTAAATACCAAACAAACCAAAAGTATCAATTTACTCTTGATACTCAAATGGACTAATGAAAGCGTCCTAAGGGTACTTTTCCATATTAAGTGATCAGTTCGTTTGGGTCGATCCTGTTGTGTTTTACTCCTTGGTGCAGATTATATAGGCATATCATTTTGATATTTATTTTGAACACTGGGAGCCTGCAATGGACTGGCATCCTTTATGACCATCCAGGGTGTAATGTTGCCAACTGTCCAGTTTGGTGAGCCCACTGTAGCCTCAGATTCCTGTTTTTGGTTGACAGGAGTGGAACCTAATGTGGTCTTCTTTTGGAGCCCCTCTGACTCAAGGTTCGATGTGTTGTGCTTGCAAAACGTGGTTATTTGAGCTATTGTAGTCTAATTAGCTTGAACCAGTCTGGCCATTCTCCTCTGGCCTCTCTCATCAACCACTGTTGACTGGATGTTTTTTGAACCATTCTGTATAAAATGTATATACTGTTATGCCCTAAAATCCCAGATCAATAGTTTCTGAAATACTAATCAACCAAGCCAGAGTCAAAGTCACTGAAATCATGTTTTTTCTCGATGCTGATATTTGATGTGAACATTAACTGAAGCTCTTGACCTGTATTGGCATGATTTTATGCGTTATTTTTTTATATGTTTATATATATATAAATTTATGTATTTATATCTTCATACCTAAAGAAAAATATTGTTTTTTTATGTTCCCTAGAGCACTCTGGAATTACAGAAAAGCTTTTATTTATGTATGTTTTTAGAAAATATAAAAAGTAAAATATAGTATGTGATTGTACTGACAGTATTATCAATGCTGTATTTCGTTAATAGCATTTTCTGAATTTGTAGCAACACAGGATTATGCAAGTCTATCAGTCAATATCTTTGTGAAAAGAAATATTGGAGCATGATTAAATAGAGCAGCTGCAGTGGGAAATGAATGGCATAATGTCAGTTTCATCAGGGGCTGGTGCAGGAGCTCAGCATTTGGCTGGAGGAGATTAGCACACTGCCTCCATCTAATGCTCTAATTGTTTTGCTCCTCAGAGCCTCCCTGCCTGGCTGAGTTAGAGAGGATCCAAATGCAGGAAGGAGCCAAAAAGAAGCCAGGTAAGTATGAACTTTCATTGAAAAACAACATTCAGGCCAAGAACCAGACAGAAGGAGGGAAAAGGAAAGTAACATCCTGAATAAAATGAAAAATGAAAAAGATAGAGAAATAAGCAGGGATATTGAATGGCCCTGGAATAAGAAGAAATAGTGAGCAACATGCAAAAACAGAGATTTAGGGCTACAGAGTAATAAGATGGTAAAGGACAGATTGATCAAACATCACTGAAGAGATGCTGGAGGAGTTTCATTAAGCAGATGACAAGCACGAGGCTGGGATTAGCTGCTAATCAGGCACGGGGATTAGCATGGAGCTGGCAGTGGGCAGTGCTGCATGTTTGGCTCTGCCACCAGCAGGAATCTCCAAGGACATGCTGCAGATGCAGGAATGAGCCAGAGGTAGCCAAACACACACACATGCTCCATGATGCCTTGCCATAAGCTGGCATCATCACCACAATGCAGATCTGTTCCTTTTGGCTCCTGTTCCATTTGTCTCCTAAAATACACATCAGTGGCTTTTTAGGCACAACCTTCAAAGCTGCCTCAAAGCTGCACTGAACTAGCAAAACATAGTTTTCTGTTTTCTCATATGTATTTATATATGCAGGGTTTTTTGTACTGTTCAGGAAAAAAAATTACCTCCAGTAATCAGTTGGAAAGTCCTTCTCAAGGTTGTTCCCTACACACTGCTGTCATTTGGCTTGGGCGCATGGCAGATTATTTGCAGAACTAAGACTGCTTTGCAATCTCAGCTGTGGTGCAATGCTCAGTTTGATTTATGCGTGATGTGAAATTGAACATAAATCATGATACACGTCTGAACTGACCATGTGTGTTTTTGGCATGATAGGTACATATATCCCCAGCTGTGATGAGGATGGTTATTATAGGAAGGTGCAATGTGACCAAAGCAAGGGGGAGTGCTGGTGTGTAGACCAGCATGGAGAAGAGTTAATGGGCTCCAGAATCCATGGCAACACTGACTGTGGTAAGCACACACGACGTGCAGGCACACAAACACACATACAGAGAACACAAGGCCTCCTTTGTTGCAAGGGCATAGATACACAAAACCATCAGTCACCCCTCTGACAGAAGACCAAGTGTTACATTCATTAGACCAGGTTCATTACCATTCCAAAAGAGCAGTTGTCTCACTTGAAATAAAGGTTTGCAAGATTAATTACTACTGGCTGTGATGGACCTGCAGGTGATGAGAACAAATACCATGACGGGGCTTAAAATAGCCTTTAAAAAGCCCAATGTCAAAGCCACAGGGCTTTTTTGTTGTATCCAAGCAGGTAGCTGAAGCGTTCTTATTTCTTCCATTAGTAAATTGCTCAATTGGATGTTATCAATGTCGGCTGCATCCTATCAGACACTCTTTATGGTTTTCATTAATAGCTAAACGCACAACATGCTTGTCATTTGTCACAATTTGAGCAATTCGATTTTTAATTCAGCCTTTATTAGAAGGAAATTGCAATGTTTGTGGTAGATTTGCTGCAGTTGTTTTCATATGCTGAAATCATGTCTAGCTGATGGAAAGTAAACAGCAGATTCATTAGGAAAATGTTTGGTCTTTTCCTGCTTTTGCTTTGTGTTTCACAGATGAAGTGGCTGGCTACTCAGGGGATTTTGGCAGTGGCGTGGGATGGGAGGACGAGGAGGAGAAAGAAGCAGAGGACACCGGAGAAGAGGCTGAAGAAGAGGAGGAGGAGATTGGGGAAATGGATGATGGTGGCTATATCTGGTAGACCAAAATGAAATGGTTGCCTGGTCAAAATAGCTTTACTTTGACCACTGATTCAGAGGCAGCTCCATCTCTTGCTGACACAAAATGGTGGAAACTGGAGGGTCGGACATCTCTATACTGAACTCCAAACAGCAGTGGTCGGGGGGTGGGTGGGTTGCATTGGGGGTTTGAGTTGTGGTAACTGTAGTGAAATCATGGGCATGGGAAAGAGTTTAAAAATTATCTTATATATACTTGTGAAACATTTTCTTTTGTTGTATGTTCAAGATTGTGCTCTTCTGATAAATTCAATAGCATCAGCAATCTTAAGCTGGAATCTAGGTAATTGATAACTGGACATTTTCTCTTTAGATGAACTGGAGCTTTGCAAATGCTATACAGCGTGCTTCATCTCATCATGTGACACATTATTCTTATGCAAGAAGCATAAACTAAATGCACATATATATTTGGAAACGTTACCTTTTAGTCTCCGACTTTTATGGGAGCATTTAGATTTGAACTAAGACAGGCAGATCTCAAGTGAAAACGTACAAATGACTGAATTTCCTGATTTTGGCGGGTACATCATTTACAGGTTTAATTAAACCCATATAGTTTCACTGGTTAGAACACAGCAAGAATGAATTCAAAAGCCAGAACTTCTCTGATAACTAGCCACAGTTCAGTTACGGATACATTATCTGGCTATCAAGTGTTTCTGTCTCATTTCAAGATACAGCATGTCCCATCCTTGTCTGTAAATTTGTGCAACATCATAATGCATTTCTTCTTGTTCAAAATATCAAATGTAAGGCCAGGCTTTGGAGAATAACATATTCTGCAGATTGCTCCTTTTACACAGTTACTCAAAAGAAGGCATTTTATTCCCTATATATCCCCTGAAAGTGGATATAGTGAAGGAAACACTTCCTTGTATTGTTCCATGTCTTGACACGGAACATCTTCTGAGACCCAGCAACAGTTTGTAAAAACATGGTCTCCACTTTCAGATCTTGATCATAGAATCTGCTCAAAAAGTAGGTTAGAGAAAAATGCTTTAACTCTGAGGCAACAGTATGTCACAGTAAATATATATATATGAATACCAGTATGGAGAATAAGATATGCAACCTGATGACAGCCAGGGGGACCTGTCTGTATTTCTATTTGTCTGTCGACTAATCAGATCCTCTCATCGACCATGGTGAAATAGGAGTCTATTGTAATGTTACTAGGTGTACATATAGTTTTGGTTTACATTGAGGAAAACTACATTCATGTACCAAACTCATTAAGTCATTCTGGGTATAAACGCTTCTGTCACCAGGTAAGACTTGACTTACAAGGTTTCAGGTTGTGTATGGTATCAGGTCATCTAACAGCGAGACATCAGACGCCAGTGATTCCATACACATAAAAACAGGTCTTTTGGCATAAACACTGTGCAATTTGTATCATACATTGAAACATTCATAACATACTCACTCCCTCTTGAGAGCACAACACTGTTTGAAAATGCTTTTCTATGCTCAACACAAGACACACAGGCATTGTGCATAATCCATGCAGATCTTAAATGCGTGTGAATCACAGATATTATCTGGTATGGTAATACATTCAGACATATCCAGGCTGTGAGCTCTAAGCAGGATTGGGAGTGTGATGTAATAGGATGTAATATGCTCGTCTTCTCTTCAGATCAACAACAGATAACAACTAGTTTTGTGTAAGAATGAATAATAGGATTTTTTCAGTTGGATTAAAGTTTAATCCGTGTCATTAGAGTGCCCATCACTCCAGTCTGATTGTGAGGAGATAACTGTTTTTGTTTTCCTCGTGTATGAGGGCATCACCTCTGAGTATGGATTAACTTGCATATGATCCTTTTGTCATATAAATTTATCATTGTAAATAGTTAGAGTATACAGACACAGTGTATTTGCCCTGGCAATTGCATTATATTTGCATTTAGTTGCATGTTTCTTTGTCCAAATGTATCATCTTTTTGGCTCAGTGTAATTATGATTAAAGGCATTGGGCCCAAATATTGTGTTCTCATGTACTCGGTTATTCTGCGATCGAGCCCAGGTCAGTATCGATGTTAGTCAGAGCGAGAGTAGTCCACCCTTTTTGTTTAATCAAGAAGAGAGGACAACTAGCTCTGCAGTGATAAGATGTAAAACTTGGCAGTAAGTGATCCCAGCAGGTTCAGACGATTTACGACTTTGTCTTTTCGAAAAGACGCAGCTAGCCGACTTCTTTTGTCTTAAGACCCAAATGTTTGCTTAAAATGCAGCACTGAATTGCATTTAACACTGCATTTTACTCTGCTTTCCTACCCTTCCTATCACTAAGAGTACACTGACTCAAACCTAAACCATACTATTTAAAAAAATACAAAAAATATTAACTGGTAGCTGGTATCTATAATGCCATAGGAGATCCGATTATTATGGTGGGGATTAGCATTGACTAACATCGTGGAAAAATTCATGGGCTATAATTCAAAGAAAAAGAACAATGATAAAAAAAATTAACTTTTAATGAGGCACAATTACAACATAAATGTTGCAACATGGTAGAAGTGAAATACTTTGTTACAGTCAAGTTAATGAACAGTTCAGCCAGTTAGACTTCTTCATAGGATGAGCTATGGCCAGGAGAAATTGTGAAAGCAGCAGTAATAGTACATGATTTGCATTGTGAGAACAACTGCTTCAGGCTTTATTTTTTTTCTAATCAGACTCTCCTTTTTACTGAGTTTCAGAGTGTCCGATAGTCTCCTAAGCATAAGTAATACTGACAAAAATATGCATGAAGATTCACACCACTTAAGGGCATGGCCATTTCAAACTCTTCAGATGACATCTATTTCACGGCTGGCTTAATGTTGGCCCACTGTACACAGAACAAGTAGTTATATTTTCAGAAAGAATTCAAATTTTGCTATAGTTGTAATAAAGCACTAAACCACATGGTTGGCCACAAGACATGGCAAAACAACTGAATAAAAAGTAGCTTGAGTGATTTAAGTAAAAAAAAATCCTTTAAAAGTATCATCAAAACCCTGCAATATAGTAAAATTCATTTTATGAATTGATAAAATAGATTTTTTTATTTTCATAGCAGTATAAACAATTCCTTATATTAGTCTTTGTACTAATCAATTGTAATTATATTTGATGTCCACAGATAATTCAATCTTTTAGATTGTTCACTCAAAGACAAAATAACCAGCAACCAATTACCTCAAAATACATTTTCCTTTTCTTTCTATTCTTCCAGGAGACTGAAGTGGAACACAATTAAAAGTGGAACAGTCTGTATGTTAATGCCATTGTGGGAATGTCAAATGCAAGAGTATGAATATGGTGACATCATTTATATTCACAGCTTACTCTGAGGAATCTGAAGTCTCCACACTCTTCTAACCGCATCCTCTGCGCTGTCCAGTTCCTGAAAGACAGCAGGGTCTTGTGTCTGTGCAAAGCGACGCAGAAGAGGCTCCAGCACAGAAACTGGGATGCTGAAGTTTAAATGGGGATATGTAACTTTGGCTGCAAAGTCTCTTGTATTACTGGACACAATACCTGGATAAAAGCAAATGCATTTATTTACTGTTAGATTGATATGACTGAGATATTTGCAACATTAACCTTTATTAAATTTTGGAAAAGTCAGGTATAATACATAATATGTTAATCGGGCATACATTTGCTAGAAACCTCATATTGGGTAAATGATCCCCCTAGTGATTAAAATCAGAAAACTCATTCTTCCATATCCATATGCATGTCAGTGCTATTTTGACAGTAAGAATGTTACTAGGAGTGAAGTTGTGATATACTGAATTAACTGTGCAATTATTGTGCAATAATTATTTAACACTGTGTTACCTAACAACTCTCCCGTTTTGGTGCGGACAACAGCCCCACCACTGGCTCCACAATTCACTGCACAGGTTGTCTGCAGCATCACAGGCTTGTTTTGCAGGTGGATGACCCTGGAGAGTATCCCTGAGGTCAGTGAGGGGCCACAGTTTTTCCCTAAAGCTCCATAACCCAGCACAAGCACATCCTCACCTAGAAACAGACAGAAATAAGCTGATCTTTAACGTTGCAACTAAACTTATTTTGAGGCAATTAATTTGAAATTAATATTAATTAATAAAAACATTAATGAAATATGAATATTTCCAGCTCCACTGGTTTAAAACTATGAAACTTTGATTTTAAAAGAACATAAACGTTTCTCCACATAGTATTAAGCTCATTTCCTTTAGAGCATAGTCTATGAATTAAAGGGGAAGGGCAAGAGTGAAGTCACAACTACAGAAATGACAGCGTAACTTGGCTATCAGTTAGCATGCAATTATTGACACCAACTATTTTACCGTACCACCGTTTTTTGACCACCAATTGACACCGTGGCACTGTACACTCTTTCCGAGGACTTCGACGTTTTGTCGTTATAGTATAGGAGAAGATTGCTTTGTAGAATACAGCACTCTGCTACTCACAGTTTGAGGTCTGAGGGAAGAAAGACCATGTTTACATTTACTGAATTATGACTTACCATGATGGATTATAATACATTTTATTTCACAAATAAATTGAAAAAAAAAAAAAATGGATGGCCGTACCTTTGACTAGTGTTGAGTGTGACTTTAACAAATTGCCTCCCATTCACAACATGTCTGCAAGTTAAGTGATTTACCCCTAAATTCTGTTAAGGTCTTGGGGTTTGAAGAGGTGTAAGTTGGTGGTGGTGGTGGTGCCCCATAAATCCTTTTTCTGACTTTTGGTGTGCATCAGCTGGGACATGAGGGATGTCAGTGAATGAGTGTGCTGATATCCCTCTCAGCGACTGAGAAGAGGTTACAGCCTGTAATATGTTTTTCAAAATTAAATGCAGAGAACACACTAAAGTCAGACCGATCCATTCATTGGACTTCCAACACAGTGGTGAAGTGATTAAGCCCACAAGATACGATGTGTCTCCATCACTAACAAAGAGACCTCCTCCCTGAGTGCCGGGCAGACAGCGGGCATCTGTCAAAATCAGTGCATTCTCCTCTCCGGCCAGGTTGCTCACGATGCCTTTGCTCAGTGTGCTCATGAACAGATCTGGACAGAAAGAACCAAATGGAGATCCACATGCCAGGACAGAACATCCCTTTGCAAGCACTGTACTCTTTATCCAAGGCACAGGATCCACCTGGGTATCTGGGGTCATTTGCAGCACTGCGAACCAACTCAAGAAATTCGAGTCATAGAGAATTTCATTGTCTTCATCACAATCAGTAAATTTCCACTGTTCAGAGTCAGTAAACAGTTTTTGCAAAGCCATCTGGAACTCCACGCAGTTGATCATCATGAGCAGCTCAGCAGGTTTATGGCACGTTGGACACCCATTCGTTACGGATCTCTTGCTTGGGCACTGGTTCACCGTTCCATCTACATGATCTATGTAAACTTGAATTTTGTTACTAAATTTGTGAGCACTTAATATACAGGGGTTTTGGCTTATAGACTCTTTATCTAGTAGGAAACGAGAAAGCAGCAGCCCGCTGCAGAGCACAAGTCCAGACTGATAGCTTAGCACCACTCCACTGCAGCTCAGTGGATTTCCAGCCGGCTGCTGCTTCTCGTCACAGCTGCTCTCAGAAACAGTGACAACACAACACATCTGCTCGACTGACATTTTCACATATGCATAAAACCCTCTCCAATGCAGATACTTCAGAGATATTCAGCTCCTGTGTTTAAAGGTCGCAGATTAACCTAACTCCCTACTTTCCTGCACGAGTTAACATGTAGCCTACTTTTAAATAACTTGTATGCTCGTTCTCAGTTTAAATAAAGCAAACCGAATGAACAGCACCAATATAAACACAAACAACAAACAAATTAATGGACTTCGAATGGCTTTAGTTCATCCTATTTTACATTTTATGTAAAGCATAGCCATTGCTACAAACCACGCAACTGCTGGTAGGTCAGCATTTCTGAAAACAGCAAAGATACGCTTCCGGGTTTGATCTCATTGGTCGTGCTTCATGTCTGCGTCGTTTCCTATTGGTCCGCATGAGTCACCTGCTAGTGTACCGTTTCCTGATTGGAGCAGGACCAAAACACAGCAGTAAACTTATTGGCCATGTTGTTGTTTTTTTATTTTTTTTAAAGCTTTTGATAGAATTATCTCGTTTTGCAAATAGCTCAAATTTCGTTTTGACTTTTGCCAGGGTCGTTGTTTTGAAAATAATATGCAAATCGTTATTACGTTAACACAAAAATAAATGTGTATTTCTCATGCCAGTGTACACTATATGGCCAAAAGTAAGTGGACACCTGACAATCAAACTCGTGTTCATTCCAGATGTAGTCCCCCTTTGCTGTTATAATAACCTTCACTATTCTGGGAAGGCTTTCCACTAGATTTTGGAGCATGGCTGTGGGAATTTGTGCTTATTCAGCCAAAAGAGTATTAATGAAGTCAGGCACTGATGTCAGGAGAGAAAGCCTGGGGTTCAGTGGGGCTGAGGTGTCCCACGACACGTCCGGTGAGCTCAAGAATGTGTGGTTTGGTACCGAACTACCTCGAGTGAAACACGTGTCCCTGTTTGTCATACTGGAACAGGTTTGGGCCCCTTAGTTCCATTGAAGGGAAACTGTAATGTTACAGCACACAAAAACATCCTGTACAACTGCCTGCTTCAAACCTTGTGGCAACCGTTTGGGGAAGAACCACATAGGCTATGGGTGTGATAGTCAGGTGTCTACAAATTTTGGCCATGTTGTATGTTACCATAATTTCAATACACTTTTTACAGATGCAAATAAACTTTATCCCAAATCTTGACAGAACAAAGTACAGACACGTATGTTGCTCTCGACTTTTATAAGTGAAAATAAAAACAGACGAGGTTTTATTCGTACTTTATTCGTACTTGTAACAGCTATTAAGGTTTTTTTTGAGCCACATCATTTTAAAAAGATGTTTGAAAGCAGTTCTATTTACAAATGTGAAAAGTGACTTAACATGACAGTCTGTATTGCACAAGTGCTCTTTCTCTGAAAGGTTGATGTGCTGTTCATGTACTCCAATTATTGCATGTCAATTGTAGCTGGTCAAAAAGTACTTACTGTAGAAATAATTCATGAATGTTAACAATCATATATTGCATCTACAATAGTGTAGCCTTAAAATACTAAAAAAAAATAAAATAAAAAAAAAAAGGGATGTAAAGCACCAATCAGTTATTGATACCACACCACACTCATTAAGGCACACATGTTATTAGTGTTTAACAACAAAAAAAAAAAAAAAAAAAAAAAAAAAAAAAAAAAAAGTATATGCAAGCTACATAAGACTAGTTATTGCACCGTATTTCATATACCTGTTGGTTTATTTCCATATCATGGCAAAAATTCACTTCTCCCAATTGAATACATATTTATCTGAAAGCGTATGTAACAGAAAGTGTATGTAATGTGGATAGACTCAACAAACCCTGAATGTAATACTATTTATCCTAAAATACCCCCAACTCAACACGTACCATATAGTTTGCTTCAATTTTAAAAGGAGAAATTATACAATCGCTTATTAGTCTTTGTCATTTGAGACTACACAAATGTATTTTAGGAGCATGTTTTATTTTTGGCACAATTTAAAAAAATACTACTACTAGAATAATTGTCAGTTTTCATTCCATTTTAAATAGTTCTTTACTCCTGAGTCACACCTTCAATAAATAGGGTCAAGCAGGTTTGGAGAGGCTATTGGGTCTTAACCAATTAGTCAATGTATTGAGAAAGCCATCGGAAGCCGTCCCCGTAGCCTTGTCTTTTTAACACACTGCACATGAAAACTTCCATTGGTCTCATGTTCAGCTCTTTCAGTGCCACATTCCCCTAAAGATAAACAATCAATAAATCAATAAAAGCTCATTTCAAATTAAGAAAAACTAAATTATGCAAGTCAATTCTGTCACTGTGAAGAGAGAGACATTTTGAATTTTATCAGCTCTGACGCAAAATACATATACTTGCTGAAAAAGTCAACTTCAAAGAATTGAAGCCTGACACATTTTTCTTTTTTAGAAAATGTTGAAGACATACTAAGAAATACAAAAAAAACTACAAATAACACTAAGGCCCATGCCCTATGATGTGTTTGTTTGTTTAATTTTCTACCTTCCCAGTAGTGTGTCCATGTAGGCCAAATTCTCCTCTCAGTGCATCTTCACTTATTGCCTCGGGTCGATCAATTTTATTTCCCAAAATAAGGATTGGCACATTGGATATGGTCTCATCAGTTAGCAGGGCCTAAAATTCGAGTCAGAAAATAGTCGTGTTGGAGTTTCTGTACAAATTGTGTCTTGGTAAAGGGAAATAAAAAGATTCAATAATAATAATAATAATAATAATAATAATAATAATAACAACTTACATCTAGTTCGACTTTAGCCTCCTGTAGACGCTCATGGTCAGCACAATCCACAAGGTAGACTATTCCGTTTATGGCTGGTAAGTAATTCTTCCAAACTCTTCTTGCTGCAGTTGAGTTACAAAAATACATTTGCAAAGGTGTAAAACAGTTATCTTTACATGTCCCTGTAATTGTAAAGTGTACACTAACACTATAAATCGTGCTGTAATACTTCAGCTGGTTTTATGGATCGCCATGGTTACCTTGTGCGTGCCCACCCAGGTCAAACGTAGTGAAAGTCATCCCAGCAATGGTCAACTCTTCAGACGCTGATAGAAATGATAAAAACAAACACAAATTCATGACACCAGCCTAAGTGATCAGGCTTACTGTTATGCCTATTGAAACATATTCCAAGCCTTTCCCCACATATTCCAGTGTATCAGTGCAGAACAGATGTACAACGACTACTGACTTGGATGAAGTGTTGGCACATGCTGCCCGAGTCGATCATCCTTAAGCATGTGCAATAATGTTGTTTTTCCTGCATTGTCTAATCCAAGGAAAACCAGCTTTCCGGTCTTTTTATACAGTCCTAATGAGAGAACGAGTGAAACCAGTCAAGTGTTTCTTACAGCTGTTAGTGTTAATGCTAATAGCTAAATGGCATGTTCAGTTCTAATGACATAACAGTCTGATTTGTGATACATTACCTAATATTTGCAACACACTACTGAATCCTCTGTAGATCCAATCAAATATGAAAGACATTCTGTTGCTGTTCCCTGAAGGTAAAGAAAAAACAGACACCAAACACATACAACAAAAGTATGTGCATAAGATACACATACTTAAAAAAAAAATACTATCATGGCAATTCCACAGCAGTGTTTTGAGGTTTACATCGTGGAACAGTTTAATGGACAAAAACAGGCTAGAATGTGAGCAGTGGCATGGATTCATAACTTCGGATAAATCCATGCTTAGTCTGTGAAGTACAGCTCACTAACACCACTCTTTCCCCTCGTGTGTGTGTGTGTGTATGGTGTTTATTAATGCATTGTTGCTTATTCCCACAAGTCCACTGTATTCGGTACACTGTGTCCCACAGATGCAACACTATTTAGCAACCAACTATTTTTACAAACGGGTTAGTGAGAGTTACCCGACACCACGCACCAACGGTATACACACACACACATTTGTTTTACTATCCTTGTGAGGACTTTCCATTAAAAACTATTGTTCATCATTATTATGAGCTAACTAATGCTGTCTATACCTAAATCTAAACCTAACCTTTATTTATTTAATTAAAAGATGTAGTTCTTGTTTTTTTTAAAAAAAGAAGCTGTTTTCAGTGTAAGTACCTGCCAAATGTTCCCACAAGATCACAACTGTCACATTCCTGTCCTTGTGGGGGAACATACACTGGGTCCCCACTAAGATATAGAAACATGCACGCGCGCACACATGCACGCGCACGCGCAAATGTCACTCAAATGGCAGACCTTCACCCATTCACCATGAAGACAATCCCCCCCAACTCCCAGCCTAACGTGTTTCAGTCTGTTTAGTACATCGTTTAAACGCAACATGACGTGCAATGAATAAACTACTTCACCAAGCTGCTCTGCGCCCACATTCCTAGTTAAAGGTAGAGTATTACTGAAACCACGCCATTAGGCCAGGTTTTAAAACGGGGTGAAAACACTGTGGCTGACTAACCCATACCAGCTGCCTTGACTAGCCTATATATAGAGAGCGCGAGAGAGCTCAAGCAACATGACTAATCCTATTTTTCCCTCTAGTAAATAGTTTTAAAAAAGAAAGAAAAAAAACCCCACATACCATGGACAAACTCATCAATATTGTTTTAAGTACATGAGGCCAATATGAAGGTACCCAGTATGGGACAGTATAGCAGGCTCCTGTTTCAGTACAACCCACCTCAGTGAGTGTCACCCCGTCAGCTCCGAGTCACTCAGACCGCCTCAGCTTTCTCACTCTCTCTGCTGTGTCCACGACTTTAGCGCGCCAGGTGTCAATACTCACTGTAAGCTACATTGGCTAATTTCTAACTAAATGCGTCAAGTAAACAAACCCGACTGTGCTGGGGTATGCGCTAACGGAGTGTNGTGTGTGTGTGTGTGTGTGTGTGTGTTAATACAGGGTCATGTAAAACAGCAGCTGTGTGAGAAACATGGGTGTAGCTAAGGGCTAGCCAGTGCCACCCTAGCGTGAAGGAGTACAACATCAGCCTAATGCTGTACAGGAACAAGCAGGTTTAAAACCACAACCATAACAAATAAACAGGTGAGCAAACCCTTGACTGCCACCACAATAAAGTCACCGGCTCTAACATTCTGGCCAACACATTGTAAAGGTTCTCGTTACATCCCTGGTGTGTGAGCCAACCCGCCACCACCATTAATACTGAGAAGCAGCGCTGTGTAGCATGAAGAATCAAGACCTCCATGTAGTACATTTCTGAAACAAACACACAAGACACAGTGACAAGTGGAAAAACTTTTTTATTGATGCAACCTTCTAGTACCTGAGTACAGCCAGACTGCTACTTTCCATAACAATCATAAACTGTATGCAGTCTAATAGCACATTGATTAAATTAAACGGAAAATATATATATTTAGAAAGATGTGTTAACTTTTCCCTGTTACTCCGATCATGACTTCCATACATGTTAAATTATCTATTTCCACCTATTTGTACATAATCTAAATGGATGACATCAGACTGGTCCATCAAGATTGGGCTTCTCTTGTCATTTCTGATAATAAAACCATTTGTCAACTGAAAAAGAAGAGAATCACAAGGTTATTTCTTAATCAAACCATTAAGCGTTGCATTTAAAACATGACATTTTCTCAGAATTTTGGCCCCAGGGCAGAAACTGTCTTTTGCCCTACTTTGCTTCACTATCTTACAAAAAAACAATGCATATTCTAGATACCCATCATGGTTGTTTGGCAGATAAAATATTTTTGGAGGAAATACAGAGCTACTGTTTTAAAATCTCTGAACTAACCATGTCCTCGCATTGGCATTTTTTTGTAGCTGGATACAGAAAGATTTTGTGTTTAATAACTGACTAAAAAGAAAAAGACCCACATACCCGAGTCTGGAATGGATCCTGCATCGCCACAGGGACAAGTCTGCAATGAGAAGAAACAATATGTAAAGACATTAAAAAAAAAAAAAGACTGAAGGCTTATGTACGATAAATCGTGTTTTGGAATGTTTTAGTCTAGCAAAGTCCAAAACATTGACAATGTGAATACAACAATAAATATCTACATTACTACAGTACATTCCTTATTGCCACATAAGTTTGACTTTCAGTTTACTTAGTCTAAGTGTTAGTAATTATTTGTACTTTGTTTACCGAGTGATATCTTCATCATGTATCAATGTGTTTTAGTTTATTAGGCAAACAATAAATGGCAAAATGAAACAGAACTTGAATTGATATTTTAAGCCGTCGCTGGGAAATAGTGCAGCAGACATTTCTCAATGCTACTTCTTCAGTTCCATAACAAGTTATATCCTCTAGCTTTACAGTTCATTGGTATGAAGTTGGATGTCATGTCATATCATGTGAAGCCGATGTTTTCATTATCCGTCCAGAGGAAGAATCGAATTCTATGCCAAACAATGCTTTAGAAATTTGAAACAAACAAACAAACTGAAAACGTTTTAAAGCCCTAAAATGATAATGAATGGCAATCACACACAGACAAAAAAATACCATCCATTTATACATTATACTGCAAAATAATCATGTATGAATTTCATATGAAAACAAAACTTAAGAAGGGAAAAAGTTCTTACACAATCAACAACTGCCTTGGCGTCCTCTGGTGAGAAGCAGAATGGACTGCCTGCCTCCGACACACAGGTGTTTTTACTGCACAGCAGAGCGAAAAGATCACATCTATTAGGGTATGTTTAGCATAAGATAAGGACAGGACAATACTGGTACAGATCTTGATATTGCTTAATGGAAAGACTTGTTAACAAAGTTCTTGTGTCTAAAATGGTCCAGATTGGTCCAGATTTGGCCTTCACGGTCTGCACTTTCATGACGTGTTCACAAGTCCACATACTAAACCATTGATTTTTGGGCTGTAGAGTAAATTTACATTTTTAAATTCTTGACAATAATGTGAAAAAGCTCTTACCAGCTCAGACCTCCTGCATTGGCCTGCTGTGAAATAAGTGCCTTCCAGAAGTCATGAGTGCTTTTGATTGTCTTAATGGCAAAGTCCTGTAGTTAAAAAAGAAAGAAAGAAATAAAGGAAAGATTGTGTCGAACAAGACTTGAATAAAAGTTTTGTACAAATAACTGTACTATAACCTAGTCCCCACCTATTTAGTATTTAAAATTAGCTATAGTAAAAGAGGTCTAATGTTACTGATCAGAAGGTCAGGGGTTCAAAACCCATTACCGCCAAGCTGCCACTGTTGGGACCATGTGCAAGGCCCTTAACCCCCTCTGCTCCAGGGGCACCGTATCATGGCTGACTCTGCACTCTGACCCTAACAACTGACTTCCTAACAAGCTGGGATATGCCAAAAAAGAATTTCGCTGTGCTGTAATGTACATGTATAGTATCTAATGAAGGACACTGTATTTGCAGCAACTTACAAAAAGTTAGAGAAATGTTGCGTTATTTATCTTATTTACACGACGGCACGTCATTCCTGTCTCTACATGTTCACGCGTTTACAATTCCCCTCAGCTCTGTATCGCGTGCGGCGGAGTTCCGCCCCGATGCGTGTGCGCAAACAGGTGAGCAGTACACTCCCACCTGCGGACAGAGAGTGCGTCGGAGAATATGTCGCATCAACCACCTGAAAAAAAATATCTGCGTTTCTTAAACGCTCCCAGGGTGGTGAAGATGGCAACACTCGCTCTCCTGCGAGTAGCAGCCGGAGTAGCTCTCCTCTAAAGTACACAAAAGAGCCCAAAAGCTGGGTGACAGGTTTTGACCCTCAATAAGTCAATAAGAAGTCAATAATATACAGTAATTTTCTTTGTGTGCAAGTGGTACTAAGGAAACACAAACACTCGGTGTCCATCTGTCCAAACCGTCACCCTGCCCCCCCAAAGCTGTAAACCTAGTGGAAACACTGTATATACGTTATATGGCCAAAAGCATGGGGATGGCTAACCATGACCCACATATCTGGACCTTCCCCAAACTGCTGCCACCATGCTGGAAGCACACAATTGTCTAGAATGTCTTTGTATACTGATGAAGTTTTTCGTGTATACCCACTGTACCAGACCACAGGTGTATGAAAACTGGTACATCACATCGAGTATACTTGGCAATTGTGCCTTACTCTAGGATTCCTTTCAGTATTACTGGGTGTGTACTTTTTCCGTTTTGTATTGACCTGAACAGTGGAGAACAAAACATAAGAGCACCTTGTCTTTAAACTCCCCGTTGAAAGCAAACTGGTTTTCAGGCTTCCCGTCTGGTACTTTGTACCGCCTAAACCAATCCACAGTAGCTTCAAGGTAGCCTGGCTTGAGTCGCTGAACATCAGCAATATCTGAAATTAACATCACTGAGCAAATCAATACCATTCTAATAAACATTGCCATGCCAATGAAAGACAGTGGAATCAAAGTGATTAATGTAGGAGAATTTATGCCAATATAGAAAAAATTAAAGTGGGACATTAAAAATCAGTCACCATTCAAGTCTTTTGCTTCCGGGTCATCAACATTGATTGCAATAACTTTCCAGTCAGTTTCGCCTTCATCAATCATAGCCAGTACACCCAGGACTTTCACTTTGACAACTTCTCCTCGTGAGCATACCTGAAACAAAAAAACAAGAGAACAGAAGGAACATCAGGACACAAAGAATAAATAGAACTACATACTATTAAAAATGAACAGACAAATGAATGCATACCCTGCTGCCAATTTCACAAACATCAATTGGGTCATTATCACCACAGCATCCAGTATCACAGTCTTTGTGGCCAGGGTCTTCCCATGTCTGTCAGAAGGGAAAAATGGTTGGAGTCAGAGACACCAAGGAGATTCAGACAACCATGTAAACCATTGTTAATGATTCCATGCTCAATCTGAATGAAAGCCAAGGCAAAAACCCAATATTGTTCGGCAAAAGATCAAGTGCCTTTTCATATATACACACAAACAAGAGCAGGTGATCTAGCAAAAATATCATTACCTTTTTTTTTTAAATGTGGATCACAATTCATGAACTTATCACAATTATTTTTCATGTTGGGCTGTTACTATTAATACAATAAAGCATGGATAGCATGGATACTTTAAAGTAGGATTACTTTACATTAATAAAGTAATCAAGCATAGACAGCATATTTAAAATGTACCATAATACCCATACTAATATCTTCAGTACTGCAAAATGCAGAGTGCAATTTTTTTAACATGTTTAAAATAAGCTAATTGCTGCTGCATTGTTGAATCTGAGGAATGGCAGTGTCAGAGAAACGCTTGAGATTCATTAAGTCATGTTAAGTTCCTTAAAACCCTCTTTTTCAATTGCTGACCTGGTACGATGTAACAGCATCAGTGATGTCTTTCCAGCGGTTACTTGTTTTCTCACATACAGTGATCCTTCTGAAGGATTTGCTTACTTTAGTGCTATTTCTAGCTGTGGTGCTGTTTATGTGTGCTTCCTGTGTTATGGATTTCCACACTCTTTGGGGTGGTTTCTTGGTGGTTAAACAAATGCATGTTTTCAGCCATGCTGCTGTGTTTCCATACAACATTTGGAGGACACATAAGCCTAGTCTTGATTACTACTGTTTTGTTTGTGTGTCTGGCAAGAAGAACACAAGCTGGGCTAACATATAAAGTAATGCTGGTTCATAAAATAACTTGGGGTGCCATGTCTGAGCACTTTCGACACAACTGACAAAATGTGTTTACACGCAATCTCCCTGTAAAAAAAGATAATTTTAATTGTTCACAATCTAAGACAGTCTTATCACCCACCCCTACACACATTACCTGACACACCTTTATTAAAAGTGTCAAAATATCATTAGTTATGTCTGCCTTACCTGAGGAATTGCACCATAGTTCCAGATGTATCCTTTATGTGGGAAAACATTGGCCACATAACGCAAATTCCCCTTTTTCACGTCCTGCTTTATTGGATTAAGTGGGTCCTTTGTGGCAATCTGAGAATAAAAGCACTTGTTAGCACTGAATCATTCATACTTAAGCCACTGTTTTTTACTTATANTATATAAAACTATATACTAGGAATTAGTTGTACATTAGGCAACGTCAGAACACTTGATGTAAAACTGCACTGATTACAGAATGGCAACAAAACCTTTTTATTTATTCTATTACTCATACCTCCATTTTTGCATTCGTCCATCGGGGGACCTCCACAACCATGTGGAAAATGTTCTGTGAAATAAATCATTCTTGAATGTAATTTCTGCTCATATAGTGATAGCTATATTTTAATCCTGAAATGTTTATGATTAATATCGCTTGTGGAATTGGAGAAGAGTAAAACGATGAGAAAAGAAGAAGACCAGTGAAACTATTTTACAATGTGCTACAAGGTTAAACATTCTTGCTGCAATAGCTAAAATATTTCAAAGTTGAGAAATAACCTTTGACTGCCCAAGAAATCTCATGAGGAGAAAAACTATTTGTTGTTCTATAATTCTCAGTAACTTTGACTGAACAGAAGCAACTAAGTTACAAGAACACAATACCTGGGCTTCATCTGCGTAGATAGGGATGTCATGGAACGGCGAAATGTATTTTCCATCTTGGTCCTCTGTTTAGAAAAGACGTAACACATATCTCACACACTGATGTAGAAAGAGAGGTGTACATTACATTCTCCTCAATGAGTCAGAGTGTTAATGCTCCAGTAAATTAAATAAGTGGATATAACATATTGCAGTCTATTTGTTAAGTGCCACATCAGGGTCATATCATTACTGAAATACACACACACACACACACACACACATATATATATACATATACATACATACATATATACATATACATACATACATATATACATACATACATATATACATATACATATATACATACATACATATATATATATATATATATATATATATATATATATATATATGCATATATGCTGAACATTAAAATTACTTTGTGCCATTTTCTGGGCCAACTGACTTTCACTTTCACAATTTGTTGTAGGTATTTTCTCAGGTACATTTTAGTTTTGTTTCACACACACACACACACACACATTAATATAGTGTGAAAAGTTATATTTCATAATGTGCTCTGTGGTAGAGAAAGCATGGGCCATAACATACACTACATGTCTACATGAAGGCAAATGAGCATGTACATACAGTACAGTACAGTACTCAACCTGTGTTCTCACATTACCTTGTAGCTTAGAAAGTTCAAGAGGGCTACAGATAGTCTTTAAAACCTTTTATGAAACATTCCCAGTAACATTATCGAATTCCGAAAGTTGGACTCGGTAGTTTGGTGCTTTATAAAATCAGAGAGCCATCCGAGCATTCCCAGACTAGCCTCATAGCCTCATAGCTGCTCAGCATCCGCACTACAGACATCCTCCCACTTGTTCTCAGAGCTCTTCCCATTTTCTCTTGACGGTTTCTTTATTAGAATTAACACAGCACAATTTATTACCAGGGATTTTTTTTTCCTAATTACCTACCTACCACGGTAACGTTTATATGAAAGACCCCGCTCTAACAGGGCTGAGCTGCTGACAGGGAGTAGCCTGTGCCCTTAGCTGATTACACTCCCACTGCAACACGCACAACGCAGCTTGCCTTGCGGTATAAACCTAGCAACCTGTGAATACAACCTGTGAATGGCCCCAGGGTACGCTCCTGCCCTTAGCTGATGAATGATGCAACTGTAGCCTAGGCGACACGTGGCCCAGTCTCTCTAAATTACAAAAAAAAAAAAAAAAAAAAGCAACATCCATGCAAGGTGTCTCTTAGATGAAAAACGATGGCACTCACTGTAAAACACCCTATAGCTCAGAGTGTTGGGATTTCCTCTTTCTTCAGTTGAGAAGCTCATGGCTGCCAGCGGTAAGCGTCCGGAGATAATGCGACTCAGTGACGTGGTGCTCAGAAGTTCAACAAAAGCCTGCGTGTAGGAAGGGAGAGTCGCAACTCAGAGAAAATGAAGCCCTCCTTCACTTCCCCTAGCAAGTGCACGAGCAGAAAGTGCTGCTCCAAGTTGGCGGGAAACTCATCTCAGATCAGAGTCAGAATGCATTTGACTGTTTCTGTATTAAAATGTACACACATTGAGTTGTTCTCAAACCGAAACAGGCTTTTACTTGAAACATCTTTACTGATTTTTCAATTCAGAGGCACCACATGTACTTTCCAACACGTGACCATCACACCCATATGTGATTATTGAACATCCCATTCCAGATTTTAACACTTGGCACTCAAGTTCTTCCACTCCAGACCTGGAAAACCATGTCTTCTCTGGCATTGTCATGCTGGAACATGTTTGGGCCTCTTAGTTCCAGTGAAGGGAAACAGCAATGCTACGTCATTACATTCTAGAAAATTGTGTGCTTCCAACGTTTTGGCAACCATTTGGGGAAAATCACGTATTAGTGTGATTATCAGGTGTCCAAAAACCTTTGGCCATATAGTGCATTTTTAACAAACACATTACAAATCCTTGGATGTTAAAAGCTATAACATTTAAAGAGAGAGAGAGAGAGAGAGAGAGAGAGAGAGAGAGAGAGATTACTATTAAAATGTAAGATTACTGTTTTAATGAAGAATGGGATATCTGGGATATTACAGTATCCTAAATCTTATTTTGCTCAAGAAAACAAATTTCAATAAATCCAAAGAAAGACAGTTAGATTTGAATATCAGGTAATTCAGTGCAGTGGTTCTCAAAGTGGTCCATGATTATTTAATTTAGTTATAGTGGTGTAAATCACAAACCACCATTATTATTGGCTGCAATAAAAATTAATATATATAAGCTATATCTGTGTTTGCTTGTTAACAACTGGAGAAAGAAAGGAAGCTCATCAAAGGCTGAAATGACAGCATTATGTGCATTCATAAAAAATAACCAACCAAATATACATATTTACCAGTAAAGAGATTTGAGGTGGAACTTGTAGACAGTAACCTCAGCTCAATTGTTCGTCCAACCAACTCCAAAGAATTACCACACAGATTTAAATACAGATTGTGTAAATTAAGAAGAATTAACTATTGGTTGATAAAACAGTTTAACCAAGCCCACTTGTTACTTAATTTAAAAAAATAAGTTACCACCTCACTACTGGGAAACACACTTCAGCTAATAACGATGCTACTTTTACCGATGCTATGAAAAGAAATCAAACTATTGACTGACATGTACAAACTCTTACCTTTCACTTTTAACATGTTGAGCTGCCAAAAACATCCATGAATGCATGTTCTGTTCATACGATTACAGATGTTATCTTTTATGCTTTTTATCATTTGGCATATAGACAGGTGACAAATTAAAAGAAGACACATCATCATCATCATCATCATCATCATCATCATGTGCATACGTACAGAGTGGTGTGCATCATGTGTTTCAGTTGCTTTAAAACTTAGGTATTTATATTGTAAAGCTGAATGCTTGATTGCAATGAGTATTGAAACTATTGAATAAAGTTTGATTTAAAAATGGGCACGTCAAGCCGCAAGAACAGCTTCAACGTGTCTTGGCACAGATTCTACATGCACCATTTTTTATTAAATATCTTCCCTTAATTGGTGTTTGGATGATGGTGGTGGAGAGCACTGTGTAGCATCGCCAAAAGCAGTCCAAAATCTCTCAAAGGTTGTGTTCAGCTGTGTTCAGATCTGCTGACTGTGAAGGATATAGCATATGATTTATATCATTCTCATATTCATCAATTCATTCAGTGAGCCCTTGTACCCTGTATTACCCTCGAAGAGACTAGCAAAATGTTTTGTCACGGGATAAAGGCGAACTTTGTGACTTTGTGCTGATTGGCAGTGACTCTTCCCTCTAAAGGAACAAGTGGATCCAAACCACACCAGCAAACTGCTCCCACATCATAACAATGCCATGTGTGCTTCAGTTGAAAATGCTCAGTTTGAGACAGAATTTTATTTCCTTTAATTAGTCACCTGGCTGGCGTATTGTTGTCTGCCTAAATACAGATATTGTTACCTCCTCACTTGTGAACCCCTAAATATATTTTGTTAGTCAAACTACCCACAATCAAAGTTTTGCTATAATAACCTTAGGCTAATACAAACACTTTTTATCCAAATTATTATTATCAGTAGAATTGCCAATGAGCACAGTGGGTATACTTGACAATTCACAGCTTCCTGGTACAAACCTGAGCTCAGGTTACTCTCTGTTTGGAGTTTCTGTGCATGTTCTCCCTGTGTCTGTGTGGGTTCTCTGGTTTCCTCCCATTGGATTGGCTACTCTAAAGTGGCCCCAAGTGTCAATGAGTATGTGTATGTGTATGAGTATGAGTATGAACTGAGTCAAGGTATGTTTGCGCCCTACGCAGGGTTTCAGTAGGTTTGGTTCAAACCCAAAAGCTACTAATAACCTGATCTGAACATGTGTGGAAACCTGGACCACGGGTGAGTGGCTGACAGTGTAGGCAGCCTACATGGTTCTGGAGTGAGACGCGCCCCGCGTGGACACGTGTTCAGCTCCAGTTTTTGCGCTCATATCCTCCGGAGGCGCTCTGCTTCCTGCCTGGCGGAGGGAGGGACGGTGCTGACGGCTGGGAGGACGAGTCAAACGACAAGAAAGCCTTAAAAAAGGATAGAAAAGAAGGGAAAGGGCCTGGGGTTCCACCTTCCGTCGGCATTACAACTTCAGCTCGACACAGCTCAGCGACCCAATCTAATGCAATGTCGTCCAGTCGTCAGCATAGCGAGAGCAGGGCCATTCCGACCAGGACGGTGCTGATCGACGACTCAACGCAGCTACCTCACGATTATTGCACCACTCCTGGAGGCACTTTATTTTCAACTACCCCGGGCGGTAATGGCATTTTAGAGCGTGCTTTTGCTACTTGGACCAAAATTCACACGCAGAAAGTTGTGACTTGTTATTCCTTTCGCTCTGCTCGACGTTAGCCTATGGCCTACTTGCCTCGCTAGAAAGCCTAGCATGTTCAAAACAAAAACAAGGGCTGAATTTCAAACGGCGCCCTACTTCCTATATAGGCTCACTATTTAGGGTGTAAAAGAATGACTTCTGCACTCTGTACAGCGCCTTCCGTGTCCAATAGGGTGTTATTTGGGATGCTGCCAGATGACTCGCACCGCCCCTGTTATTGTTTAAAATGGCGTGATTGGGTACTTTGCAGCGCAGTGATTGAGATTTGGCCTATCAAGAGAAAGATCATGGGTTAAATGACGACAACAGTTTGGCTTTCTGCTTCCGTCTAACACTATTTATGTTTACTAAAACACATTTAGAGAGCCACGTCAGTCTATACAATTTTATTTTATTACTTGCATATTAGGTAAAAAATAGTTGAACAAGGCAAACATGATGAGTTTTAACGTATATTAATTATATTTGTTGGCTACTAATGTATAAAAATACGACAAAACAAAACTGGGTGTTTTTGTTTTTAAATTGCTAACCTGCCTTTTGTCTACTCTAGGCACCCGGATCATCTATGACCGTAAGTTCCTGTTAGACCGGCGTAACTCCCCTATAGCCCAGACTCCACCAGCACACCTGCCCGTCATCCCCGGAGTGACGAGCCAAAACATCCTGAATGAGAACAAGAAGAAAGAAGCTAATAACATCAATAACCATGATGGCAAACCAGGAACAGGTTTGTCTTTTCACTCACTTAAAACTCAAACTGATGAGTAGTCTACTGTTAGTAAATTAGATGCACTGTTTTGGTTTTGGTGCCCACATGAGACTTTACTTTGTGCTTCAGGTGAAGATGCTCAGTTTGAGATGGACATCTAAAGAAGAGGAACCCACGTGATGAGCGAATAATAATCTGGCGTCCATGTGCCAGTGGCTTGGCTTGTAGAAACCAATGTTGTGAGCCCTCTCCTTTAGCTCTCTCTAGCTGTTGGTTGCTAAATAATCATGGGGATAGTCGACTCCTGTTGGCCCAGTGGGCTGCTGGAGCCCTGAAAGTTAATAAATGATTCTGATTTGTTTGATTAGGTTTCAGGGCTACCAACAGCTGTACATGCTTTGGCCACACAGCAAGGGAAATGTCTGTATGTAAGTGCCCAAATGTAACATTTAATGTAAACAGATTCACTTGCAAAACAGCCACCAAGAGATTTCTTCATGGTGATTTAGTGCCGTATTCACAGTAAGGTAAATGATCCAAAATGCTCACTCAGTGTCTGTCATCCAGACATCTACTCATCAGTGCACCTTCTGTTGCCTCCTTGTTGTTTCATCATTTTCAGTAGTGTCAACCTTTTCAGTATGTTTTATTTCCATAAAAGGTCTAGTAGCATTGACTAGCATCATGCATTTTAGTTCAGATATAAAGAGCACCATTTTCATTCCAAGCCTTCGAATTGGGCATTGATGCATAGCTGGACCCATTGTTTTCTTTTTAAATGTGCTATCACAAACTTCAGATTCAGCATGGGGAGAATAGTTTTATAAAATGCCTAAACCATGGACCTTAAGTAAGAATTACAGTTGGAATCCTGCCAAATTCCCCCAACCCCTTTATTTAAGGCAGAAAATCTGTTGGAAAAAATATTGATGACCAGGTGACATTCAGCTAGTTATACTGTGTTAAATTTTTAGATTGATCCTGCTAGCAATATAATTTGCCCCTGCCTTTGAGTTCTGAGTAAATCCTGATGATACTTGAAGCATTACCATCAGCTTTGTGGTCACTGAGTCTAATAAACAACAAATACTGTATGACAGGTGACCCATAAATTAGTTGTTGGTCAAAGGTAATGACAACATGCACAGCTTTGGACCAGTGAATGGATAAATATGATTTATAAATAGGTAATGAACAGAAAGAAGCCCCATTCCAGAGCTGGTCTCAAAATGCACTTATGTCATGTACAATATATCACTTTTAGATCATATAGGTGAAATAACAGGGAAGTCTAATATATATATATGTGTATATATATATATATATATATATATATATATATATATATATAAAATCATAATGCCAGTTGTGACGTCTACTTTCGCTTTCCGTTTGCTCCTATATTTACAATCCTGCAACATCGGATCAAAGGTAGGAAAGCACTGAAGTGTTGTCAGGAAGTTTGCTCTGCTATTATACATCGCTGATAATGCAGTTAGATCAATTGTAACAGCATTTGAGATGATGGATAGTTGCAGTGACCTGACAGTTGATATATATATATATTTTTTTTGTTTGTTTGTTTTGATGGATCAAAAGCTTGAATGAAACATTTCCAATTCTCTTCTATGCATATTGTTTAAGCTCGTGTATATCTTATCCTAAGCTCAGATGTCAGCATTATACAAATGTTGTATTTCTGTGAAGTTTTCTGAATTTTTGTTTCCTGCTTCCTCATGGGAAATGAAAAAGGCTTGAGATTTTCCACAGGAGAGCAAAGCAATTGTCTTTGAAAAGTGACTTAAAAGAGAATACAATTCATTCTCTGCTTTACACCTTTTGTGCTTAAATCATTCATTTGTCTTTTAATAAGTCTCTTTACCCATGCCTTACTTCACTAAGTGTCACAGCTGTGACTTAAACAAGTTTCGTTCCCTTTTTTCCAAAATTCTATTTTTTTTTTCTTTTCTGAGATTAGGATTAAGATGTTTATCAGAATACATTTATATTTTTGGAGACAGGTTGGTTATTCCTTTTCTCTGCTTTAGAGGTAAAAGGTTTGGGCTTGCAGCAATATATTGGTTGAAATAAGATAAGTGATTGGGTCAACTTAAATTGTAACTGATTGGATTTAATGGCTCATGATTTTTGCTAAACATTGCAAATGCTGATTAATTCCCAACCATTTTATTTTTCTACCATTTGAATTTACAATTTAACCCACATTTTGGATTTAAATACCAATTGGCAAGATGAAATGTATGTTGAAGCAGATGGTGGTGTATTTGCTGAATGTACTCTCGTAATGTATCTTGAGATGTCAAATCCACAGTGTCTTTCAACCCCTTAACTGAAACTGTGTAGTTTTACATACTGTACTCATTGGAATTCATAAATTGCCCATCAGAGACAGGTATACCTTTTTTAAGAGCCTTCCCAGATTAATTTACCAAATGGCAAACAAAAAGTGGCACAAATGGTATTTTTTGTTCTGTAATTGAGACCCTGTAAAATTGACGTTGATTTAAATTAAATTCCAATGCCAGTGGACACTATTACCGCAAAATCAATAAAAGTTCCTTGAAAACAAAATGTCTTTTTTTTTTTTTTTTTTTTTTTTGGGTGGGGGTGGGGTGGGGGTGGGGTTCGCTCTGTATGGTGGTAAGTACTGGGGTTAATATTCCAAGTGACTGTATCTTATATAACCACTAGATGGCATAAGGGGTGTGGGGATTTTTCTGTGGTTCTAGGTACTAAAATTCTGAAGCAAATCCGACTGATGGCTCAATGTTTTATATGAAGCATAGTATACTATATGGCCATGTTTTTGCCCACCTGACCATTGCACATGTATGTACTTCTTGAACATCCCATTCCAAATTTAACCCCCCCCCAACCCTCTTCCCCAGACCTTTTGCTGTTATAATAACTGCTCTTCTGGGAAGGCTTTCCTCTAGATTTTGGAACTTGGCTATGGGGATTTGTGACATTCAGCCACAAGAACATTAGGGAGGTCAGGCACTGATGTTAGGTGAACATCCAAAGGGTATTCAATGGGGTTGAGGTCAGGGCTCTGTGCAGGCCATTTAAGTTCTTTTGCTCCAACCTCGGCAAACCATATCTTCCTGCACAGGGGCATTGTCATGCTGGAACAGGTTTGGGCTCCTTTCCAGTGAAGGGAAATAGTAATGGTACAGCACACAAATACATCCTGTACATTTGTGTGCTTCCAACTTTTGTGGCAACAGTTTGGGGAAGACCCACATATACATGTCTGGTATGGTGACATGTCCACAAACTTTTGGCCATATATGGTATGTATAGAGGACCAGATCAGCTGAAATCCGTATTGTGTAATCCACATAACAATTTGTGGGAGTCTTTACACATTCAGGTACAGGATTGAAGACTAGAAATGACATTTGCTAAAGTACTAAAAAGTCCTTTTCAGGCCATGGGACATAGGTAGCCAGTGGTGGTCAATATTTTATTCAACTGAAAATTTATAATATAATATATACTATTAGTAGTTGAATCAAAGTTAAAATATTGTTTTTATTAAATGTCTCTCTAAAATAGAGCAATCATTTATTGATCTGGAGTCAAATAGTGTGTGCAACAAAATGTCTGAAACTGTCAGTGTGAACTTTCAAGGTATAAATAATCAGCATTTAGTTTTCCAGCTCCCAGTATTAAATATTTGGCTGCATGTTGCCTGTATGCAGTTATTGTCGTGTAGCACACTTTAAGCACAGTGATGGCGCAAGAGTATGTGCAGTCAGTCTATGGGGTATTATATGAATCAGCCAATGGGAATACTCTGTGACATTTGATTGACAGCCCTATATTGCAAGGACAAGAAAAATGCAGGAGTAAATGAGTAAGAGCATAGATAAATAATCACATGAAATATTTTGATATACTATGGACTATGCTATGAAATGCTATTAAAAATATTATTAAGGCCGTACATATAGCCAAAGAACTTAGACCACATCATTTTGTGATTTCCTTTATTAATGTCAGTATTGTGTACATTTGGTCCTCCACAAGAATGCTTTAAATACCATTTTAAATGACATGTAATCTCAGAATATTTGGGAAGATAACCCCAAATGTTCACTTTCACCACAAGACCAAAAAAGAAACACTTCTGGAGTGTTTAAACCTTTTCTTTCCTGCTTTTTAGGCAATTAATCTTGGCCAAACTACAGTGTATAAATGATTCTTGAGAAGTGCTCAGTTGCTTGGAAACCCATGGCAACACTGTCCACGGCGCACCAGCAGGCCTTCAAGCCGAGGGTGTTCTTTATCAGCGCTGTGAAAGGCGCCACCTCTTAAAAAGACTTTATTTAACTGAGGCTAAAAGCACTGAAGGAAACTGGCACTAAAACTAAGGCTGTTTGTCCCCAAATACAAAAGTGACACTTGCGGAATTTTCCATTCCCATTCACTAATCCACATTTGCATTCACTAATTAAAGGACACACTGTGATTATTTTGCACAGATTATTTTAGTCACCGTTCATACTTGAGTATACGGTCAAAACATCAGTTTTATAGTTGGTTATATGAGTATTGAATGATATTGTGAAATGTTAAATGTCATATCCTTCTTCTGTATGGTAGTAAAATCCAGGGACCCAGCAGTGTTCTTAAATGATCAGATTTAGTCAGTACGTCACCGGCTCTGTTGCTCTATTGGGCCTAGGTTCGCCTCTGTCCTTCATTTTCCTGTGGCTCTGCTGTTACTGGTTAGTGAGAAGTGTAGAAGAGTGCTGACCTCTTTTTCTGTAGTACAGAAAGCTCCTAGTGCAAGGTCTTGTTGACTCTCTAATGCTTTGCTTTTACTGTAAATCCTCTCCGTTCTCGTTGTTCCCACGTTAAAGTGTAGGTGCTACGTTGCCAGGAGATGGAATTGCTGATTGGTGAGAGTATGAGACAAGAGTCCTCCCCCACATCCTCATCTCATATCCTCACTCTGTGTGAGTTGAAGAGGTGGTGAGGATAAGTACTTGCCCACCTCCCTTCTCTCTGTGTAAACTAGCTTCTGCCTCGCTGCTGTAGTCCTGCATTCAGGCCTGACCACATGACTGAGGACAACTGAGAAAGGATCCATACAGAGGGGTTAGTTGTGAGGGGACTCGAGATGCAAGACAACAGATTTTTTTCTATGCTTCATTCTCCTCTACACGTGAACACTGAAAATCTCATGGTCATATAAGTGAAGAAGTGATTAGGTAAGGAATCTGTTTTATAATATTTACTTTTCCTTCCGTAGTGACTAGTCGAGTCTGCTGATTGTGAACAAGAAAAATTTTTTTTTTCAAATTTTGCTTTTATTGCTTAGCTTCGTGGCCACATATAAGTGAAAGCCTCACTTATATCACAAATATAGTGTTTCAAACAATACTTTTGTGGAGTTTAAAATAGTCTAGTTGTTTTTAACATCAGTGTGCTGAGCCTTGTTATCTATGTAAGGAAATAGAGACACTAATGTGGCTGTGGTTGGGTGGTATAATGCTCTGTTATTGGCTATGCTGGCTTATGAGAAAGACACATATATACACAACTGGTTGTGTACACAGAAGTGCAGAAGTGTTGTGACTTTGAGGTGTATCAGAACTTTTTTTGCTCAGAAGCTGCAAAGCTGACACATCTACATCTTGCTGACCAACATCCAACATCATAAGTGTATAATTTGTCCATAAGAAGAAGATTTAAGTGATTTTGGATGTGCATTAGGAATTGATAATAATCTACATGTTCTGCTCTGTGCACTCTAAATAAGGATATATCAATCATTAGTGCCTCTACTACTTTAGTACTTCCTCCTCCCCACTAAGGCCCTTTAGCTCTCATATCCTTCCTCCTATCTGTGTGACATCACACAAATGCATCCTGAGGTTTTTTGGCCATATTTAGAGATTTTCTTCCTTGCTTTTTGTCTGCTCTATTGTGGCACAAATGGAATTTCAATCAAGTTTTCAGAAAGAGCATAACTATTCCTGCTGTCTGGGACACAGTGTCCAAACCTCGAGTAGACCAGTCAGTTATACAAACATAAAAGTATAAATACATTCGCTAGGACACTTTATTTTATGTATTTATTAAATTAAGTGTGTGTAGAAAATCACTCCAGATCTATTTCTGAAATCTCAGTTGATGCATGAGCTAGACTTCTGTAGAAAAAAAAAATAATAATAATAATAATAAAAAAATCTAGTTTGTATCTCATTCCTTATGCTTGGTTTTGGCACTTAGTTGTTGTCAGTGTTGCTGTGTGAGAGTTTGTGTTTTGGGTCTGCTCCATGAAAGGGGGTTGTCCTGTGAATGTCTGGAGCTGCCCACAGATCTGTCTGGCTGCCAGATGTACAGTACTTCTCTGCTGTCCCCTCGGGAGCTTCTACTTCAACTCTGGCACTGCAAGAAAAGAGCCAGAAAGTTACAGGACTAAAGAGTAGCGAATGTCTAGTCGGCTTTTATTTTTGTGCTTCGGAAAACAGGGTTTATTAAGTTGAGAAGATACCGCTAGCAGCACAGAACATTTGTTGCTTTGTTTGTTGGTTTGTTTCATAAAAGCTTGAAGAGGACTGAAATGAAGAAGCAAAAAGCAAAGGATATCGGCACAGCTGTCAGATCGTGAGACATTCCTTTAAAATTAAACGATAGTTTGAACGACATAGAAAATGTAATATATGCTCAGAAATGTACCTAACTGTCTTGATTGTGTAGAAGCATGTCAACTCTAGTAAGTGGAGTCTGTCATGTTTAAAGTTTATTTTCTGTGAACATGCTGGAAATGCTATGTGCCCTTGTGCATTAATTAGGGGCCCTTCATGTTGTAATTTTCTTTAAAGGATTTGTTCTTGAAATTGTATATTACTGTCTCTCCTGTGAAAATCTTTCAATGTGTGGTCTGATTGCAGCTCTGAGTGGATTATGGGCACTACTGCTAGTGCGGGGTCCCAGCCTGCATCAGTGACTCCTACACACCACATCGATCACCAAGCTGGTGACATAGCTGAAGACAAGCGCTCCATGAGCAGCAGCTCCTCGCAGGCACTGAATATTCCCAACAGCAAACCCAAATCCATTATCACAAACAAGGTGGCCCCCGTTGTCATCACGTAAGCACTAATACCAAAATTATTGTCCAATATGATATCTTAATCATGTGCTTTATATCGTACTCTCACATAATGTGTTTTGACTGACTTATATCCAGCCAGAGTAGGTGAACTATTTGTCGTATCCAGTTTGCCTTAAATCAGTGTAACGTATGTATGTAATGAACGATAGAAGGGAGATTCCATGATTAGGGTATCATTTAGCCTGTGAGAAAAATAATACAATTTATATTTTTTAACCACTTTTCAATATTGAATCTCAGAAAACATGCCTATAATAATTAAAAAAAAATGGTTAACTCATCTCACTTAACAATATCTAATTTCTTACAAGGTTTCTTTAGTGACAGTGGCTGCATTTTACTATTAAATGAGTAACAGTGTTGAGTTTTAGAAAAGACAATACACAAAATGCGGCTAAGGAGCAGTCCATGTAGTTAGCATAAGAACGTTAAGTCAATTCTAATTCACTTAAAATGTATTTTTGTAAATTAATAGTTTACATTCAGTCTGAAATTTGGGTGATCAGGGTTCAAAGTGATCAGTCAATATCACACTATCTTATTTTTCACATGACTTGTGAAATATTCCAAATATTTCATAGGGGTCAATGTGTTCAGGTAACAGGGTCGAGAGTGAATGTGAACTTAAATGTACATTTCTCTTAATCTTTAATTGATGACAACTCATGGAATAGGATGTCTCAGGTGTGATTCGTTAAATGGATTCACACAGTCATGCAAAATTAATAACATTTTTGAAGTATTTCAATGTTTAAATTTCAGGGTCAAGTGTAATTATAGTGGGCTGGGACAGTCCTATAGATTGTATTAATGTTTTAAGTTATTTATATGAAGCATGCACATTTGCGAGTCCAGATCATGCACATTTGGAGAGTCCAGGTCACCTATGTTTATAATGTATTTTACCTTTATTTACATAAATATTTGTAAATGCTATATCAGTGGGACACAAATAGAACCTCAATCAACTGTAGAATCGACCAGAGGTTTATCTCTTTGAGCAGGTATAACTGCCGGGAAGAGTTTCAAATTCATGACAGCATCCTCTCAGCTAACTACTCTGTGGGAAAAATATCTGACACACTACCTGAGCATTATCTAGTGCTGGTAAGTATCTCTTTATGACGCTAATTTACCAACATTTTGAAAAATGTGGTACGTGTTTTGATCTCATAGTAACATAATGGTGAAATTGTTTAACTGTCAATTGTTCAGTTGTTCAGCTGTTGAAACACAGCTTGTTCCTGAAGGGGGAGACTTTACTGTCAGAAACTTTAGGCAGAAAACCTTTAAATAAACGCTTGCACTAAACACCTGCAAACACTGTGCAATTTTTTAAAAGCTTTATTTCATCCCAGCATTGAGAAACACTATGAAAGGAAAGTCATTACAACATACATGTCTCAAATATTTAGTCTTATTTCTACGGAACATGAAATTTGATTTGAAATGAGATTTTTTTTACATCGTTGCTGTCATAGTTCTGTTGACTTTTAATATTTTCAGAGTGACGTCCAGAATTCCATGACATGATTAAAAGATTAAAAGATTGAAAGACTGAAAGATTCCTCTTTGGTTTAGTGGATATGATATGTCATGCTTTAACTGAAAACTCGAGTGACTATTATGCTACAATATTTATATGCTTTTTATTGCCCAGGGGGAGTTTTTTATGGTGCAGGATGTGAATTGTAGAGCAGATGTCTTAAACACTACAGGAAGCTATGGGGCCCCTAACTTCCGGAAAGCCAAGGAAAACTACCCTCTCTTTGGAATGGGCCAGGCCAGCCTGAATGGCTTCAAACAGGTCCTCCAGAGGCTAGAGAGGGAAGCTTATGAGGTCAGTCATTCTTATGAAAGATGAAAAACCTCCACTTTCAGTTGTGTTCATGATATATCTGTTGTGTCACTTATTTTTTCAAGTGTTGAAGTTCAGACAAAGTTGTTGTATAGTAATCAGAGGCGATTATTTAAGACTACATGGAAAGCCTGGCCTCACCTAAATTTCAGTAAAATGCGGAAGTATTTCTATATTAAACGTAGAAATGCATCTGAATTATTCATTAGGGTGAATTTGAACAACTTAACCTTAAACTTTCAGCGCTAGTCAGACAAACAGTGTGCTTGGAGCTGCAGTGGTCATTCAGTAACTGATTCCATAACAGTTTTACTCAAGTAGTATAGCTCGTTATTTTATTGTTGTAAATTATGTTTGATTATTTGCATTGTTTTTTGTTTATTTATAGGTCTAGCTAGCTAGCTGTCACTACCTTCTTCAGTTAGTAAGTTAGTAAATTAGTAAGCTAGCAGCAAACACTCCTAATCTTGTCAACATTATTTTGGAAAAGTCTTTTGATGCTCTCACCTATGAGATGAGAATGAGAATTATACAGAAGGACAGACCAACAGATGAAACAGCAAACAACAAACCTGCATAGATGTACAGTATACTACAATAACACACACCTGTGCTTCCCTATTTTAAAAACTGCCAGTCACCACTTAAATAGTAGTTTAGTAGTCATATAGTTATATATAGTATTAATATGTCATTGAAATATAGTGTGCTATATTGATAATACAGTATACTATCAGTACCACTTTAACTATTCAGCTGTATTGTGATGAATTTATCCACCTCAATTTTTTTGTACATGTACAGGAAGTGATATTCTTCTGTGTGCGGGAAGAGCCTATTGTCTTCCTGCGTCTGGATAAAGACTTTATTCCATACACTCCCAGGAGGAAAGAGAACCTCCATGAGAACCTACATGACCTGAGACGTGTGGTCAGAGCAGAGCAGCTGGAGCTGTCCATCAGAAAAGAGGCAGGTTATACACTAACCTGCTTGATGTGTAAATGTAGCTCAAACTCCTTATATTAGTGTAGACTCACCATATTAATACCACACGTGGTACTGATTGTGTGCTTCTTGTTTTTTTAATTACTTTTCCCCAGCTGTGTGACTTTGCTAAACTCTGTGAGAACATCTTCTATGTTTATAATGACATTGAGAACTTTAAAGATGAGCCGCAGCATGTTAGGATTGTGTCTGAGGAGGACATACTTGTAACCGAGGAGGTTTACAAAAGACCTCAGTTCAATTTGCCTTCATACAGGTAATGTGTAGTTGATTTTGTGATCAAGACTATATTTGTTTTGCTGTATATCACATTTCTTAATTCTAAGTGAATTCACAGTGAATTTCTCTTGAAGATATTACAGACTCCCACTTCCTAAGGAGGGGGCACCAGTGGAGGAGGATTTTGATGAATTTGTAAATGTGCTTAGGGTAAGACAATATCTCATGATAATTTATACATTTTTTTTTACTTATGTCCAAACTCCTAAAAATACAAACAGGAAACAAACTTTTCCACACGAGAGTGAAATATGAAGCAGGTAACTACTGTTCTACTATCACTTTTTAAAACAATGTTAACTTCCCTTTTGTGGCTTTCTAAGATCAAGGTTTTCACAGTTACACAACTGAAAAGAAACTGAGACTTAATATTGAGACAGCTTGCTTCAAGCAGTTTTTGAATCCAATGAAAGAACTTGAGTTCTGTCAAAATTAAATAGGTGTTTGATGTCCTCCTCATCACTCCTCAGAAATATTAAATTGGTGGCTAACATCTGATTTAGCTGACACATACAGCTGTGTTCCTTCAGCATAGCAAGAGAAGCTAATACCATGTTTACAATAAATCTATTCAGTATATATACCCAGCAGCATATATGAGGAAAAAGCCACAGTCATGGAACAGAGCCTTGTGGAATAATACTTTCTACTTTATCTAATAAAATAATATTTATAGCATTGAATAATCCAAGTAGTACAAGGCCAGAAGCCTGTAATATGTCATTTACTACTTTAGCCAGTGCTGTTTCAGTACTGAGATAAGTATAACTATATTATGAGTGAAATATTTCATATATGCAATTCCTTTGCAAGTATAAGATTTACTGCTGTGTTGCAATCTGTACAATGATTGTACAATTTAATGGGGAGGTTTGAAACTGGCTCACAGAGGTCATGGTTGAATTTCTTAACCAATGATTTGGTAATTACTAATTTAAAAGCTATGGGTACATAACCAGGAAATAGAGTAGTTGTTTATTATTATTATTATTATTATTATTAATGAAGATATACCATAAATGACAATTATATAGAGTAAGATACAGAACTAATTTTCAGTATTGTTTGTTAATGCTACATACCTACATACATACAGTGAATGTCACACAAACTCATAAAACTCCATATATATATATATATATATATATATATATATATATATATATATATATAACTCCATTATATAATGACATCCTCTCCTATACAGAAAAGCCCTAGCTTGTCAGTATTGCGTGATAGCTCCAGGCCTCTGCCTGCCCTGCTGTTCAGCTGCCAGGTGGGGGTGGGACGAACCAACCTCGGGCTTATCCTTGGTGCACTAGTCTTTCACCATCTCCATGGGGCACCATATAACACCAGGTGAGAGTATTTCTAGCAATATGTGGAGTGTTACATCTACCGTCTGCTCTACCTTTAGCTGAGACATTGATAAGCCATTGATAAAAAGGTTAACCAATAAAACATAAATTCTTTTTTCTTCATGCAAAATCTCTTGAATTTCACTGGGTTCAATATGATAGTCATATATCCACTTGATTCCAAAAAGTGAGTCAGTGAAAATAATTAATTTGTGGTGTTAAATTGTGGAGTTAAATCTTTGTCTCTCAATGTCAAGGGAAGAGGACGCACTGGCCAAGCAGCAGCCAGAGATTCAAGCCATTCAGAATCTGATCAGTCGTCTCCCCAAAGGTCAACAAGTGCTTGATGAGGTTAGTTCTCACAGTTGCCAAGAGCATTATACCTAATGACACTGTAGTCCTTTTGCATCTAGTGCATTTGTAGCAGTGTTAAAAAGGATTTCTGCTCCTTCACTGTAGGTCAATAGAGCTATTGAAATGTGTTCAGAAATGCACAACATCAAAGATGCAATATATGAAAATAAAAGAAAAATGGAAGCGATTTGTGAGGATTATCAGATACAAGTGAGTCTATTTTTTTACTTTAACTGTTTTAGCAAATTTGTAACTATGTGAACAAGGTTTATGAAAGAGGTATGTGATAAATGCATGTTGGGTTTCTTTTATTATTATAGGGAAGCAGTACAAAGGCCTATTTCTTGCAAAAGACCCTGCAGAGTCTTGAGTCTTATTTCTACTTAATAGTGTTCAATGCTTATCTTCATGATCAGGTACTGTAACATACATTATTATTAAGGAATGCACAATGTACACAGTCTTTCTTTGTCTTTCTTTGCTTTTCTGCCTTTATCTCAGTTTGACTCCTCATTGTCTTTCTCTGCATATACTCTCACATTTTTTAAAGTATAGATTTTGTGTGATGTGCCTTTCTATACCGTTGCTATCTAGTATCCTCAGATGTTTGCCCAGAGTTTCAGTCAGTGGCTGTGTGTGAATGCGTGGATCTACAGGCTGCTTGGCAGTATGAACCGTTCTGAGGTCTTAGCACCAGCCAGCCTTGTCACTGATGGCACCAGGATACTGGTAAGGCTCATAGGGCAGGGATATTTCTAGAAACCTATTTTTTGCACTCATTCTTATGCAATATATTAGAAAAGAGTTCTGTTGATCTTTTATGTGAGTTGGACTGTTAAGCCGACACACAACATCCACACATTTACCCTCAGAAATACACTACTCACAAAACACCAAAGATAATGATTTGTTTGTAAGGTGGCCAGTGAGTTTTTGGCACCAGACGTACTTGGTACAGCCAAGGAAATGAGGGTGGCCAACTTCAGACGAGTTCTTAAGACAGTTGTGTACGGCATGGCCCAGCCAAGCTCTGAGGTAAAGTCTGGTTTGTTGCATTTATAGTCCTGTTGCTATTCTATGTTGAGTGAAAAGCTAAGAATAAACTAAATCATGTTTCAGGCTGTTTCTGTTGTGTTATCTTACCTCACGGATGAGCGACGGAGGCATTCCAGCATTTTATGGGTGAATCTGCAAGAGGAACTAATTCTGGAAGGTAATGGGCAGATGTTCACATCTCGAGAACCAGGCTGTCTGGAGCAACCAATCCAAGTGTATGTGCAGAACCCACAACAACATGAGGTACTTCCAGTACTTGCTGTCTACATATTTAACATATACATCAGTGCTTTGAACTTTGAAGATTCAGATATCTTACCTGACCTAGGAGTTTGGCCATCGAATACATGAAGATGGACATAACTTCAGAATTATTGGCACCCTTCAAGAAAACTTTTTTTTTTGTTCATAAAATAAGCATTAAATGTAATGATTCAAACTACACATAATTGGAGATTCAAAAAGTCTGGAAGAGGTAAATATTTGCCTGGGAAAAGAAAACATGCTGTGGTGAGAAGGATGGTGAATGAGGCAAAGATCCTTGGGGTTGTCAAGTTTCAAAATAAACTATTAGACATCTCCATAACAGCAAGCTTTTTTGAAAACAATGCATGGAAACAATGCAAGGAAGCAACCCACAAAATTCAGCCCTTGGACTTTACCTGGCATCAATGAGGCTACAATTAAAATTGTGTGTTGTGGTCAGATGAGACCAAAATTGAATGTTGAATGGCCATCTCAACCCTATTGAAAATCTGTGGTCTGAATTGAAGAGGGAATATAAAGCTAAGAATATAAAAGAGCTTAAAATGTTCTCTGTGGAGGAGTGGTGTAAGAACAACCTTGTTAGACATGAACAGGAAGAGATGCTGTTATTTTCTGTGCTGTTATTTTCTCCAGGGTAGACCTCAACCAATATTAATTGTAGAAGTGATGACCATTTTGAAACCAGTGATTTGTAGAAAAATGAACTATTTAGAAAATAACTTGTTTGTTTGAAAACAAACAAACAATGAAACTGTACAGCATCTCCATATATTTAAGCTTAAAAATACCCCTAATTACATGTTATTCATTTTATATAATTATTTTTGGTCAGGTTCTTGAAAGGTGCAAATAATTAACTGTATACCAGTGTTGTACAGCAGCTCATTAAGCTGTTTCTCATGTTTCTTAGGATGAGCTATTGTCAAATATGCTCTTACATTGATTATAAGGAGTAAAATCAAAATACGAACCATGGTTCAGCAGAAGTAATATTATTTCCTAGACACTGGAGCTGGCACTAAAAGAGGACATTCTCAGGTGTGAGAAGTGGCTTGAGGTAGTTCTTGAACAGGAGAAGCAGATGAGAATGCTGAAAAGCTGTCATACTGTCCAGGAAGTCTTTGCCAAGCAAAAGAGCATTTACCCAGGCCTCACATATCAGCGGATCCCTCTTACTGAATGTTGTGCCCCAAAGGAGGAGGTAATACAGTACATTGCAGGACTCCTCTGAGTGCCTATAAACTGTCAAGAACTATAAAATGTTATAAGTAAATGACATATAGTGTAAATGTTATTAACTGTAACTGCTGCCCCTTAGTTTTTTGACCAGCTGTTAGAGGCCATGAAGTGCAGTCTTGGTGAGGACCCCAGCTCAGCTTTTATCTTCAACTGCAGTGATGGGAAAGACCGAACCACTACTGCCATGGTCATCGCCACACTTACTCTCTGGCACTTCAACGTAGGTCATGCTATCTACATTGAACATTTTTACTGCAGCCTGGTATCATGAATTATCACTCTCAGAGAGCAAAGATATACGTCATAACTATGATTTCTTCAGGGCTTTCCTGACTGTGTGGATGAAGAAATTGTAAGTGTCCCAGATGCAAAGTACACAAAAGGAGAGTTTGAGGTAGTGTTTTCTTTGTTAATGTCTTTGAACCACTTTCACACATGTTCCAGCAAGTTTGGGGATTAAGGCAAAATAAAAAAAAAACGTATCTAGGTTGGTTTCTGGTTAAACCTCCTCAGGAGATATGCTGATGAAATATGCTGGACACTATTAACGTAGTGTGACAGTTTTGTTTTTGGTGCTAGTGTTTAAATTTAGCACTGTGTGTTTGCATGTTCAGGTGGTGATGCAGGTGGTCAGACTGCTACCTGATGGTCACCGTATGAAAAGAGAGGTGGACATGGCCCTAGACGTTGTCAGTGAGACGATGACTCCCATGCATTACCACTTACGGGAGGTCATTATATGCTCATATAAACAGGTGACTTTCTGTGCATGTACTTCAGATTTATACATCTAAGCAACACAAGAGTATTATGACATGTCTATTGATGGGTGACATTTATCTTCATATCAACGGGAACTCATTCTTTACAGCTGATTTGTGCATATTAATGAGTTTTTCTGTCATTAACAAAAACCCAAATATTGAATGATCCACAGTATCCACAACCGAGAGAACTAGGCATGGGATCGCACGTCAGAGTTCCAGCATTCACTAGCAAGTCAAGTACATTTCATTAATATATATGGCCAAGGACCACAAAAAGAGGCCATTTGTCTGACATGGCAGATGACCAACCATAGACCTTTTCTTGTAGCCTATCTGTAAATGTGATTTTATTTGTTTACTCAGCAGTGCCTGCTTCAAATTAAACTCTTCAATGAAATTTAAAGACTTGATGCCATGAACTATAGGTAACTATATCATGCTCCAGAAAGTTAATTGGGGCAGCACGTGGAAGTGCATGTAGACTGAAGTGTGGAGATCAGATTGCAGCTTTCAAGATTCTGAAGCTTGTGGCCAGAAATGTGTTCAAAAGATATTAGGCTCTCCATGGTCCATGGACATAGCATCTGAGAATGAGGCAAGGCAAAGCACAAGGGGGGGGAATACATTTTTTTTTATAATAATACAATAATCTCCATGAGGGGAGTCAAACCAAAACAGGTCACTAATAGACAAACACAGATAAGCACTTATCTCCCTTGTGCTCAAAACACCTCCTGGTGGTTGCAGGAGGAATGACAAGGATACAAAAAACCCGAAAAACAAATCAAGGAAATAGAACGCAATAACCATTTAAACTGTTGCAGCATTTCTTATTACAAATTTTATTTATTTTCTGTTCAACAAAAAAAAAAATTGTTACACCTACTGACAGACATTTATAAAACCAATATATGAAGCAGGTAACCAATACAAATCAAACTTCATCTATTTTTTTTTTTTTTTAAAAACTTATGGTTTACATAAAAATTCACTTATTTAGTTCTTAATTATTAATTATATTTATATTTACTTATTTATTATTTCCTTAATAAAAATAATTCAAGACTGTTGCTACCATTAAAGTGAAATTTACAACATACAGCTCTTCATTCAGCTTCCTCATTTCAGTCTATTCTTCTCCAGTATTTTCTTTCCAAAATTTCAGCATCTGTTGACATCTGTTGACATGTGTTCCACTGGTATTTAATGGACTATTTACAGAAAACATAAAAACATACTTATAAATCTGCTACTCCATCTTTATTACACAAATTGTACAAGAAGTTTCAGTTTCTTTCTAAACAACAAGTTAATCAAGAGTCATTCACTAGCGACACACAGAAAAGAAATGTGCTTATGTAAGGCAATTTAATAAACAGACTTATCTATCAAGTACATTTTTCCATGAGTTCTTTTGCCTAGTATACAAACATGCAGAGAATAGAGCTAAGGTCCTCCCTGTTCTGCCATCAGCTCTATATACCTTGAAATGTCAAGTAACGAAAATTTACAGAGATGTTTCTACTTCCTCCTCAGATCAAGAGAGCAAAATCAGAGGATGAACTGCAGCAGTTACGACTGAGAAGCCTGCAGTACCTGGAACGCTATATTTACATCATCCTGTTCAACAGCTACCTCCACCTGGAGAAGAAAGACTCCTGGAGACGACCGTTCAGCCTGTGGATGCACCAGGTGACAACATATGCAATGCACAGTGTAGACCAAAACACAGAACTGACAGGCACATTCTGTGGCTCTGGGATAATAAACCCATTCAGGTTAACAGTAAAAATGGATGAAAATGCAGTCAATGACTGCCTGAAGTCTGGGGCATTCTGCGTTTCCTCCCTGGAGATGCTTTGCCAGGCCTTCACTGCAGCCACCTTCAGTTGCTGCTTGTTTGTGGGTCTTTCTGC
>CM074947.1:14493722-14527731 GCA_037577455.1 Pangasius macronema
ATGATGTGGTCAAAATACTCATTTGCCTAATAATTCTGCACTCCCTGTATATATATATATATATATATATATATATACTATACTATTTGTTGTGGAGACTGAGAGTGCCACTGCAAAATATTCATTTTGTGTTCTGCAACCATTCCTGTGTCCGTTTTGATTTGGATGTTTTATCTTGTGGAAAGATTTTTCCGTGGTCTAGGTTTAACCTCCCGGTAATGACTAGAATTTGTGATGTTATCACAATGTTCACATGACCACCTAAAGAAACAGCCACAAAGCCTCAGTGATGCACCACCATATTTTTTTTCCTGGGACTGTTACGTTATCTTCTCTAACTGTTCCAAAATTTTACCCTTATTCATTATGGGCATGATTGTGCATAATGTTATTTTCAGTTGCTTATTATTATTTTGTAGTATGACCTGACTTATGCAGGTGAACCATCTAATTTTTAATGGGAGTAAAATGTAAAAAAAACAACCATATATTATGTTATGTTATATTATATTATATTAAAAATAATTAGGACATGTTTTAGTTGCATTAATTCAGGAAAAAGCTACACAGATGATGCATATGAGCTTTCGTGTTTAAAATATGAATTAAGTAGCTGAAAAGAAATCTCATGCCTCATCTCTTTGCATGATTTGGCAGGTGGCAGCACGAGCCGGTATCTACGGCATTCTCAACCAGCTGGGCTTCCCTGAGTTTGAGGCACCTATGAGTTGTCCACTGGCCAGACTGCGCTACCGCTGGAGACATCATAGTGCTTATTCACTGCCCATCCGTGGAGAGCTCATCTAACAGAATTCTAGCTTTTCACAGAGGATTGAGTTTGGGCTGTTTAACTATTCGGGACAATATTTTGGGTTTGATGAGCAGTGACTCAGTCACTTTTGGACTACTGATTAGAAAGTTAAGAGTGCAAATGCCAACACCACCAAGCTGCCACTTGGCCCTTAACTCCATAACTGCTCAGCTCAAGTGTATCTCACTTAAGCACCTGTGAAATTAACAAATGTAAAATGATGATTCACAACTCTGATTATTCCTAAATGTATGAAAATTAATTAAACTTCTGAGGTTGTGTAAACTCAGTTATGGTGTCAAATTTCCCCCACAACCCCCTTTTCTAAACTGAGCCAACACAGGCTATGATGCACAACATGGCTAACCTGGAGGCGGATGGGTTACATCAGCAGAAGATCACATCGGGTTCCACTCCTGTCAAGAACAGAAATCTGAAGCTACATTGGGCACAGGCTCACTGAAACTGAACAGTTGAAGATTGGAAAAGGACAAGGTGGTATTTTTCCAATCTTCAACTGTCCATTTTTTCACACCGTTATGTGTAAACGCTAGAGACATTTATGCGTGAAAATCCCAGGAGATCAGCAGATTCTGAAATGCATCCTTGCCATGGTCAAAATCACTGAGATCACATTTTTCCACATTCTGATGTGAGCATTAACTGAAGCTCTTGACCTCTATCTGAATTTTTTCATTGCACTGCAGCCTCATGATCGGATGTTTGGTGGTGAATGTATATTTATATAATATACTGTATATAGGGTTTTGTATATAGAGTATTGTTTTTTATTATAGTGTCTGATGTTTAGAAACAGGATGTTAACTGGGCTTCTCAGTTTGATTGACTGAATCAAGGTACTACTGAGGCAGAGGAAATTTTTTTTTTATATTTTAAGGCATGACCTCTGAAATTTTTAATCATTACCTGTAAGGTCAAAATGAATAAGTAAATGGTAAAAAGTTTTTTTTTTTTTTCATAATAGCATAACCGAGTAAGAGTACAACTGCAAGTATTTTCCATACTCAAGTAAAGTACAAATCCCCTAAAATTATACTTATCCATAATGAAGAATTACATAAGTAAGTTCCACCTATGAGAGTTACAGCACAACACAGCAAACGCTGAAAAGTAGTTTATTGATTTGTTTTTCTCACTTGTCTGAATTGTACAGGGTGTCATTTGTTAAAGCACTCTGCTTAGGTTGTCCCTTTAGTCTCTGAAGCATGGACGCATGTGCAGGCACAGCGTTTTCCACCTGCCATAATCAATGCAGGAGAAACTCGATGCTCTTTTTGAGCGGATGATCATAAAGAATCGAGTATTTTACTGTTATTTGGAGTTTGGGTTAAGTAGATTTCTACACATCTTTGAATTGTCCCACACCTCACGACAGAGAAGAGGTCTTTCTCAGGTAAAAGCAAACGAAACGACTTGTTCAAAAGAACACAAAACTTACACTACTTGGGTAGACACTCTCTCTCTGAGGAGGAAAATGAAAAGGCTAATTAAAATACAGAACATAAGCTTAGCTATCTCTATAACAGCATTCTGTATTCTCAATACTGTACATCTTTAATATTAGATGCATGTACCGTATGTCAGGCTAAATTCATCTGTGAATAATATGTTTAGATTTTTATGATATTATAGCCATATAAGTTGTCATGTGTGTCATATCCTTTGACTGCAGTTACATTTCGTATTACTGTCATTACATAACGCACTGGTGACACTTCGAACATACTCCTTGTAACGTATATAAGTTTCTGAAACAATGTCCCAAAATTTAATTAAGTATTTTTCACGTTCTTGTACCTGTAAAGCAGAGGCTCTCTGATAAGCTGCAGACAGTATTGTACAGGTGTTTCATAGAAGCTAACAGTGGTGACAAATCTGACAGAAGGATCCATCTTCACCACGGTCTCAGCTGTAGTGCTCAAGAGTGGAACGTCTACTTCTGCCCTGGCACTGACAACTAGTGAGAACCTAAGAAAAGCACCAGATTGATTTTTTAAAAAATAGATTCTCCTTAATAAATTCCCAAGAATCCAAGAAAAATTAATCTATGGATCACACTGATGTTATAGGTGTTAGTCACAAAAGACATAAAGAAAAGAAGTGACAAAGTAAAACACACGTTCAATAACTTCATTTCATAATTGGATTATATGTAGAATTTTACATACTTGTTATTGACAGAGGTTTTTGACTCCTGAGTGAATAAGCTGAATGCCAAATCAGCTGTTACGTCAACTGAAAGACCTCCATGAAAAACCCCCTGAGCTTGTAGTCCAGACTGGAGAATGAGACTCTGATAGAGGTAAGAGTACATAGGCTGTTTTAAGTTCTGCTTCGAATGGTTTCTGCTTCGGGATCTTCTGCAAAAGCTTTAATATGCTGATCAGATCTGATTTTAATTTTCCTCTCATAATTGTGGAATGTGTTTTTATTACAGAGAGTCAACTCTGAGAGTACAGGATGAATTATGGAATAAAATATCAATTATCAATGAATAATGTATAACTGAAAAAAAATGCATCTGCAAAACTTTACCTGTCTGTGATCGAGAACAAGAATATTTCCAGAGATAATGTTCACTGGTCCTTCACCTGCTGCCAAGTACTTGCTCATCAAGTCTAAATAGCCCTGGAAGAAGACAATGGGCTGGATCTGCACACCCAGAAACATGGCTGACATGCCTGCCATTAGCTCTTCCTCTTGACGAGGGAATCTACGAAGTCAGGGTTTATCTCTTAGTTCTGGTGAGCAAAGATCTCTTTGGACCCCGTATGTTTTTAACAAGCTAATATATTGTTTCTTTTTTTTTTTACTTTGTAATGTTCACTAGGTGGTAGATGACTCCCATCACTGAACAGTTAATATCTATTGCATATTTATGAAAATTCAAGTTGTCATGTTATCTCTCAATTATACAGTAGTCAAACAGTATAGTTCAATAATGATTTAATGATGTTCAGTTCAGATGAACTCATTCATTACACGACCCAAATACTTTCACGTTTTTATTGTGATATTATTACATAAGACTGGAAGTCTAATGAAATGGTTCTACAGTTGATGTGGGTGAACATTTCAAAAGCATCCCTAAAGCTTTTCTGGTCTATGTTACAAGAATTTATTTACATAAGCTAGTGAATATTATGGTTGCTTTTTTGTACCTGCAGTAAATTCAAACTTCTCCCTCTGGTTTGGGCATAGAAATGGCTGTTGCTTTGCTTTAGAGCTCCAGCCTCGGAGAAGAGAAATTCGAAGTCGTATGACGCAACCATGTTTTTGTTCTCTGGGGAGCATTAAACATGCTAAGATGAAAAATACCCTCATATCACATAGCATATTCAAAACTATTCTCACTCAGTTTAAATTCTTTTATATAAAGTTGGTTGGACGACAAAAAAATAGAAGCCATAATGTTGATGAGGTCTAGAGTTAGAATCTGGGGAGTGAATGGAAACATTTAATACCTGTCATCAGTCCAGCGTATGATGAGGAACAACCAAGTCGTGCAAGATGGAAATAATTATTCAGCTTTGGATCTTTCAACACATTACGAATGACATTTCTAAAAAGAGATAAGCAGATTCTGATAAGCAGAGGAAGATCCTTTTCTGAATTTATATCAAAATCCCATTAGAGTGGTTGTGTATATCATACATTTTGTAAAAATATAACTGAGCAAAAGGTGTTGGAAAAAAAGCCCTTAGAAGAAAGAAACAATAAGCCATTTTTTTTAATCTTCAAGGAAAAAGATCGTACCTGGCAGGAGAATCTGACTGTAGCATGCTCATAATTTTGGTGGTAAGAAACTTGGAGACTTCAGGCTTTTCCTCTGCAATTTTCAGGATTATCTCTCGGACATCTCTGTCCAGAGGATCATACATAAGCAAGAGCTGGGCAGCATCCTCTGCATGTCCTCGTCCTTTTCTGAAGAAAGAAACCCATTTATATAGAGACCGTACGAGGAATTGGATTACTCTCTCCATACACCAAAAGGTAATTATGCATGCAGTCTATGCTCTGTTTACGCAGAGGTGGCATTGTAAAGGGCATCAATTTAATCTTTTGTTTTCTCTTCAGTCTTTCAAGACTTTAAAAAGTGAATGTTTATTTTACCTCTTTGGTGATATATTGAGATGGAAAGCCCTGCAATGCTGCGTCATGTTACGAACTGTCTCGAAACCTCACCAGTTATATGACCTCTTCCTGTCCGTGACAGAGACCTTCTACTCGTGATTTCAGGGCTAGCAGGTATGACTTTATCTTTCTTTCTTCAGTGGATGCACTCAGCCCTTTCACAATAAGTCTCTTAGCATGTTCAACTTCCTTGGAAGTTAAAATACAAAGTGTAGAAAGTTTTACATAGATCATTAAATTTCTTCCATCCATAGAATGCTGTGATAAGTGTCTTCCTAAAAATGAAGGCAAAGATATAAACATGAATATAAAAACAAACTAAAAAACATTGTCTTTTATTTTACCTGACGGTGGCACATATCTGCAGAACACATTTTCCTTATTACTGTCCCAAGAACAATGAGAGCCATTTCGTGCGTCTCCCACCGTGCAGATGTGTGTGTAAGGATGCGCTTGAGGACAAACATTAAACAGCATAATTAAGTAAAAAGTTCTCAAGAGTAAATGGTTTAGAAAAATAAACCCCATTTGACTCACAGTGATGATATTAATTAAATGAGTGGATGGCTGAGAAGAGAATGCGCAGGCATAGAGGAATTTCTCCAGCAGTGGAGATGTCTTTGGATTTGTGATGTTGATAAAAGAGACAAGAGCCTCCAGTGAAGCAGGTGTAGAGGCTGCTGCAGCTGCATCTATGAGAACAGGCCTAAAGAGATAATAATACGTCAACAACTCTGGGGGCACAGAAACAGGCATCATTTATTAACTTTATACTTACACAAATTTGGCATGAGACTTTTTAAAAATATTTTTAATTTCAGCCATTTTCAGATTTCGCAGGGATTCTGACAGCTGGAGAAACATGTTCACTGTCACTGACTGAGTGTGCAACCCTTTTGCTTTCAGATGATGTAGGATTTTAGGAACCTAAAAGATTTCAACAAAAAGTGAACATTTATTGTGTCTTCTTGGAATAACTCGAGATCCATTATAAACACTTAGATAATAAGCCCTGCTTAATCCACACTTTTCATGACAATACAATGGCATTCTTAGGAATGTATGTGTGTTTTGAGGCTATAAATGTATTAGGCATTGCTCTTTGAGAAATCACTGGAACTTACCGAATATCTGTTTGTGGCAGGCTGTCTGACAGCAGTTATTGCATGAATAGTATGATTCACATAGCCTGCCTTGAGAGAACTGAGCACGTCCTGCAGTGCTCCCTGTGCCTCAGTGGGACCAGAGTGTGTTGATAAGAGCTGCAAAAACTGCCTAAAGACAATTGCACAGATTTCACCACATTCAGTCTCATACACAATCATGATTTAACCTTATAAATAAATGTGGTCTGATTACAATGCAGTATACTTTTAAATGCCATCTGGTTCAACCAATCATGTAGCGTACCTTGACGAAATGTGGATTCCTACTGTAGGATGTTCGTCTAAAAGCAGTGAGCGTAATTCCTCTGAAATGACTGATTTTATGTGGCTTCCATCCATGGTGAAAACTGTTTCAGAACTCCCACCTGAACTCACCCTAAAGAACTAAAGTTACAGAAATATATAGCACAAATACATGACATCTCTTATAGTTTAATAAATCATAATTCTTATAAGTTTCAGTGCCAGTCTAGGGATATTAATAGAATATTATGAATATGGTGTAGTTACAATATTAGTTCTGTGGTATTCAACTCAGCTATTAACACTTACATTTGCAGCAAAGTCAGGTGAGCTAGAAAGCTGTTCAAGATTTGTTCTGAGGTTCAAGATTTTACATTACTGATTGCCCAAATAAAAAGCTCACATGACCCTGTACAACTGTGTGCTGCGTTCTCTGAGCAATATACTACTAGCAGTGTTATACAGTGCAAAATAAGATTCCATCACACATTATGCACAATCAGTTGACATGACAGTTCCACCCTCTTATGACTACAGAATATGTAATATTTATACCTGGTTAGTGAACATCATACCATCAGGCATTATCTTTTCACAGTTTTCATGATGTTTGACTTTGATGATGTCATCTCCTGACCTGTGGTATGAGACCTGGCACTGTCCTGTTGTGTCATCCTGAAATAAAATGAGTCATAAGCCAAAAATATTTTTATTAATTGGATATCAAAATCCTATGATTCAGTAAAATGGGAAAGTATAACTATATAGTAAATTAACAATATAGTAATTTGCTTATAGTATCTAACATGCCAAAATAAAAGTGATTAACTGGTGCTGAAAATGTGAAAAGCATGACTTTAAATATTGAGAATTTTTTTGAAGTTTTCAGCTTACTTCCATAATGATTCCAGACTGAGCTTGAATTTGGAGCAGCGACGCCAATCCTTTTTTGAAATTCAAGCTGACCGCGTTGTCCGAAGAAACATCAAAAACTCCTTTAATCTAAATATACCCCAGAGATGTTACTGGACATTTTATTTAAGTTTAGCAAAGGTATTGCATGACAAATTGGAGATCCTTATGCTTTACAGTAGGTCCTTTAGTAAATGCCTGTGGATTCTGAGCTTTAGAAATGCAATGCCAGAGAAACAGGAAGAGATAAATTAAAGAGATAATCAAATACAATTTATGTCAGAGACTGATCTTTTTGAAATCAGTGTAGAAAAAAATTGCAATGTGATTTGAGATCAAAATATAACCTACTGCATATGTTATTCTTTTTATATATTAATTTTTGCTTATTTTCATGAGTTTTTCATGCCAAGAATTCTTGAGGGCACTGGACATTTCCACATTAAACATAAAAGCTGATCTAATTCAATAAGGTAAGGACCATCTCATAAATGTATAACACCTGCTTCAGCAAGCTTTCCTCATTCTTTATTCCTTATTATTATTATAAAGGTTAATATTTTATTATAGTTTATTTTGAATAAATAAATAGCTGTGTAGTTTCTGCACTGACTCTACAAAGGTGATTAGCCTCAGCCACAAATAGCTATTCTGACTGCACTTTTTTTTTTTTTTTGTAACTTCACACTGGGAAGAATCTAACTGATGAGTTGTGTTTGTTGTACTTCTGCTTGGTTTGAATCAAAACCTTTAGCAACACTGCATAAGACAGGGCATCTGTGCTCTACTTGAGTTTTCCATTTTTCAAACGAATGAACATACCTTTCCTGAGTGGACATGCACAAGAAATGGTTCCTTAAAATATTCAGAGCCACTCGCCATCAGTGGTTCCTGGTTCCCACACGACCACCTCAGTGAACTTAACCCTTATTCAAAATCTAGAGCTTAGACGTCTCTTTGTGTGCAAACAACATGTAATAAAATACAATTTACAAAACCCTTGCAGATGAAAAGCAATTCATGTAGACATGCAGTATTAGGAACATTAAATATTATATACCTTAAAAAAATGTATAAAATCTTTAAGCTTAAAAGTCCTTTATTTCCAATACAAAGCTTACTTGTAAATGCAGAAGTTGCTCTTGCTGGCTGTTCCTCCATAGTGAATGGATGTGTTGCTGACGATTGTATCACTTACGTCATTGAAGAGGTTTTAGGTGTCTCTGTCCTCGGTGGCGGTATCTGCACGACATCTCATACTCATACTGAACCCCCGAATCAAAGTGGAGGCCTGTACTGAGCACAACTGAAACAACAGCACTGTTTATACTCACCATGAAGTGCAAAAATGGTAACTAACGCATAGTGGAATTATCAGATGCATGAGCAGGGTGAAAAAACAGAAAGCAGTATCAAAATTAGAAAGAGCTGTATTTCAGTAATGCATCAGCTGTTAGAAATTCCACATTAGAAACTTCATCAATCAAACAGGAGTCAATACATATTGTAAAATACTTGAAGGAGCTTTAAATCCCTCATGAAAAATCATTCAAATGAATAAAATCTTCTTACTTATCGCATTGTCCCTAATTCCAATAAGAAAAAGGAAGCAAAATGTCAAATAAACGGATGGCTTCATCTTTCTGGACTGGAGCAGCAAGAGTACTCTGGCAGGTTTACTCAGTCAGTCTGACAAAGAACAGAGTCAACAAAAACGCTTTACCAGTGAAAACAGTGATGATGCAATACAGAAACTCAATATCTGCCAGACTGAGACTCATATTATATGTTTTGTACTGTGGCTTAAGTACCTGTAATGAATTGAACCATGTCAACATGTACCTCATTAAAAACTACACAAATAAGTCATCGTAGTCAAAGAAGAGACATCGTTATTGATTTCTGCTAGTAACGTAATGCACCGTGTCACCACAAGTGGATAGTAATGCCACGTCACAGCTCAGGGGTCCTCGGCTCCATCCTGAGCTCAGGATTCCTCCTCTGTGCCCAGTTTCCTCCCACCTCAAAAACCAGGTAGGTAGATTAATGCAGGTAGCAGGTAGGACTGGCTACATTAAATTGCCCCTAGGTGTGAATGAGTGTATACAGTATATGTCATGTGTGTTAGTTATGATATATTTCAGTGATGTTTATTAATTTCAGCCAGCAAATTTAATCACTGGATTAAATTTTTTTCAACAATTACACTGATTAAAAAAAAAAACATGTATCCCATTAAAGCATATTATGTTCTAATATCAAGGGGATCAAGAATTTATTCGCTTTTATTTTTACCCTATATAATGTTGCTTTATGTGATAGTGCTCCAATAATAAGGGCATGAGAGGACATGGTGTTATTGGCCCAACATGATCCAGACAGAGAACATTTGAAAAAGGTCTCTCTGACCTCTCCTTTGATCAAACTGAAGTCACACTACTGGAAGTATAATCAAATAGAATTGAGATGTCATTGACCTCATATTTGGTTTCATATTTCAAATTGAAACGGAACCCTCTTCATTTTATATTAGATTTTTCTCATTTATCATAGCAAATGTCTTATCTGTGAGTAAACCTGAGATAAGGCGGATTGGGCAGAGGGCACAATGACACTACTGAAATGTGCATACAGATAAAACTCCATAGCCTGTGTAAACTTACAGAAACCTAATGTTGTAGGATCTAGGCATATCGTTTTAGGTTGGCATATCGTTCCCTAGGTTTCATAGAAAATGGTTTTTGCTTGATTCATAAAGCATTATCCTCTCTTTTTTGGGGCAATAATCAGGAAACAATTTTAATTGGATTTCCTTAAAAAAACATTCAAAGATTCAGAACCTTTTCTATGCTCCTGAATCTGACTGACAAGGTATAATCTGAATTCTCTGTAGCATGGCTATTCATTTTAATCTGGTTCTTTCCTTATCTTTTGTGCTTTAACACGGGTTAATAAGAAAGACTTTCAGCATGATATAATGATCATGATTATGTGTGCAGTCAAGAGTGCAGCTATTCCAGCACTTACAGTACATGTCACCATTATTGTAATATTTCTTGTGCTGTTGTAACAGGCTGCTTCAGATATGTTCCTCGAGACGTAAATGTTTGTTTGAAATGTGATTTGGTGATTTTGTAGATCCATTATCAAGACCTCAGATTTCTTTTTGTCTGTCCCCAAGTCTGTGTTGTACTTGGCTGTATCACACCTTTACACCAGTGGTCTTCAATCTTATCTGAAATGGTCCAGTGTGGTTGCAGGTTTTAGATAGGAGACAGTAGGCATAGTCATTTGAAGACCAAGAACAAATAATCAAACGACTGGAATCAGGACTCTTGTTTGGTTGGAATGAAAACCTACAGCCACACCAGTCTTTTTCAGATAAGACTGAAGGTCCATGCTTTACATTAAGTTTTAGGTTTTTCAATTCAGTCCAGTTCAATTTTATTTGTATAGCATTTTTAACAATAGAAATTGTCACAAGGTAGCTTTACAGAAATCCATATGTTGATTTAAATTTTAATAAGCAAGCCTGAGGTGACAGTGGCAGGGAAAAACTTATGAGACAATATGAAGACACGATTAGAGGAACCAGACTCTAAAAGGAACCTCTGGGAATTACCAGATTGTGCCATTATTATACATTACTATTATAAATCATTACACCGAAGCGGCCAGTGAGGCGTCTAGGTATTTTATATGTCTATGGTCTTTAACGTCAGGTCTTTTTTTATTTATTTATTTTTTTATTTTTCAATAATACACTTCCCTGGGTCAATACAGAAGGATAGCCTTTGCTGGGTAACAGTGTAATCTAGGAGGGGCTTATTAAAATGAAATTAATTAAATTATTCAAGTAAAACTACTCCAGGTCTTATCTCTAAAGGTGCTAGTCTTGTCTCTAAAGTTTACTGACCTTTAGCGGTAGGAAAATTTCATTTGTTTCAAATTGCTCTTTTTTTTAAAAATAAAAATAAACCCTTTATTTTTTTCTCGTTTATATGTAATTCCCTTCGTGTGTGTGTGTGTGTGTGTGTGTGTTTTATTATTTTGAATATATGTAAAAATTAACAATTAAATGTCTAAATATCAATATATAAATGCCAATAAAGGAAAACAGAAGTTATTGAATTTTTTATATTTTCATACAGTGAATGCACAGAACAGGCAGTCTTTTTCATATCCTCTTGCCGCGAAGTAATTTTCTTCGGTTCGTGTGCTTTTTATAGTCAGGCAATAACGCGGCTACCCAAACACCGATCCGGTCAGGCATATTGCAGGCCACCTTCGGGTCCTCCTTCCTTTTTCTCGTCCCTGAGCGAGCCGACGCCAAGATGGTGAGTTTTCGTGAAATAAATTCTGAAAGTTATCTAATAAAATCCTCGCAATCATAAGCACCAAACGTACCCAATTAATTTAATAAAGTTCGTTATATGGTCTCTGAATGTATTAAGGCTATATTGAGATGAATGTTGGTGTGTAAGTTTATTTCTGGTGTGTAATATGATGTGGTAGGCTGTAGGTCTGTGTTTAGCTTAGCGCTGTGTTACTGAGGGCTCACTCCGGGCTCGTGCTCCAGTTAAAGACGAAGACGAAGCCTTGTAGAAATTGGCTTTAAAACATGAAACCTTCGTTTTCTTGAGTTTTTAACTATTGCACGACCACACACACACTTTTAATTTGTCGATTCATATCAATCGGGTTACGATTAGATCAATCGGTAGACGACGGAGCTCGGTCCTGTTCAAAGCTCTCAGCTAAGGTTAGCTTTGCTAGGTGTTGGTGCTGGGTCCTGTATGGAGGTGGACTATTTGAGTCAGTTCGTTGAATATTTTTGTAGATGTGTCTTAGCAAAGTAATGCTTGTGGTCAGACCTCTAAAATTTAGTTGAAATGAATTCTAAAGTGTCAGTAAAAATTAGTTCCTCAGCTGTCATTATGGAAGTTCTTGTGTATTTGTTTAATCATATGACTGAATAACTAAATGTGTGCATACACAAATCAGTTTATCCCTTTCTTTTTCAGAACGACAGTGTCACACTCAGGACTCGGAAGTTCATGACAAACCGCCTGCTTCAGAGGAAGCAGATGGTAAGTGAGGGATGAAACGGTCTGGTGGTTAAACTGTACCTGTCATGTTGATGCTTGATAAGCGATGCATGCTTTCCCTCTCAAGGTTTTGGATGTCCTGCACCCTGGAAAAGCAACAGTCCCCAAGACTGAGATCAGGGAGAAGCTTGCCAAAATGTACAAGACCACGCCTGATGTGGTGTTCGTCTTCGGTTTCAAGACTCAGTTTGGTGGCGGCAAAACAACAGGTTTCGCCATGGTGTACGATTCACTGGACTACGCCAAGAAGAACGAGCCCAAATACAGACTGGCCAGAGTGAGACTTTGCTCCATGCTTTTTCATTTCCAATTTAAAAAAAAATAGTCTGCGTTCTGAAGTAATAGAAGTCTTTTCTAGTAAAATAAGTAGAACATTAAAATGGCTGCTGTGTGCCTGAACCAGTGAATCAAAGATGTCCATTCAGTAATGTTGGTCAGGTTTTCAAACATGTGCTTTTTCTTATTTTAGCACGGTCTCTATGAGAAGAAAAAGACCTCCAGAAAACAGCGCAAGGAAAGAAAGAACAGAATGAAGAAAGTACGGGGCATCAAGAAAGCCACCGTTGGTGCTGCCGGCAAGAAGGTAACGTTAATCTATTTCCAAATTTTCAATTCAGCTTTCTCAGTTTTGTCCATACCTTATTTGTCTGTCTTTACTTTTTTATTCTCGCTTTTCCCATGTTTTAATGTCATCTTTCTTCTCACTTATACATCTGGACTGTAGAAGGTAAATCTTGTGACTAGACTAATTGCTATTAAAGGTTTACTGGCGTGTGATCCCTTAATATCATAGAATATTGTTTACTCCTTATAATCATAGTGTTTCCTACTATCATAGAAAATTAATTGACATGTAGTGTGGATATTATTGCAGGCTACTCATCCTTTATTAAGGCTCACTATCTACCCACTTGAGCTAAAGGAGTAGATTATCAAAAAGGAAATGTACACTATTTACCCCTTTATGCTAAATGTAACTCCTCAGCTAAGATGTATTTTGTGTCTGAAGTTTATAAAATGAGTTCTTCTTAATATCCAGACAGGGTTTAGTACGTCAACCAATAGAATTGTTTTGTAGTCTTGTTCAGACTCTTTAAAAAATAAAGCACAAATCAAACTCTAATGCAGATGCCTGTATCAAATAATGGCCCCTTTAAAGCCACACCTCCCTGCAAAATAAACAGTTTGAGTAAGAGAGCGATTTGGGCTTTAAGATGTTTTTTTTATTTTTTTTTTTTATGGGTTTTATGCAGTTTGCTTTTTTCCAGTTGAGACTTCAATTTGAGTCTGTTACTCTACCATCTCGACACACACCAGACTTCACACTACGGTTTCAACTCCGAAACCCGAAGAGAATGAACAATTGATGATTAGCCTTGTAACTCCAGTTCAACACTAAAGACCCAAACTTCAGATATCAAATACGTCTTATTTGCTCAACTGCATTTAGTAAAGGGGGAATTTGTATATTCCGCCTTATTTGAAAGCACTAATGAAATGTGCTGAAGTAGTAATGCAGAGGTAGACAAATCATACAAATCAATTAAAGCTCGGCTGTGCTGCCCAGTCCTGTGTGTCGGATTCTTAAGCGTCTAATTGACTACTAGAAAGTGACAAAGAAAAGCAGAGACACAGTCTGTCCTGGGCTGCACTTGGCTACTGATTTGTCCACCACTGTAATGTAATTAGTAGATCTATGACACTGCTAATAAAAGGTACTGATGGCTTTCGCAAGTTGCATAATCAACTTGCAGAAATAGTTAAATTTATAGGCAAGTTAATGATTTAACCTCTTATGCTCCTTTAACATTTCCCCAACGACAAAAAAAAAATTGATCTAGTAATACCATGAAAAACAGCACAATGATTAAGAGAACTGAGGCAGAGAAGTGAACATGTGGAATGAGCCATTTGTTCTTTGGAGTTTAGGAGGTTAAAAACATTCAGAGCAATTCTTTGCACACATTTATTGAACAAGGATCTCATTCTTTCCCATATTTTATGCCCTTTTTATTTTGCTTCTCCTGGATGTTTTCAGAAATGAGGTGTCAGGAAAAGGTAGAGCGGAAATCGGCATGGTGTGCTGATTGCAATCCACATTTACCTTATTTAGTTGGAGTGCTCTGCATGTTAAAACTATAATACTTGGTCTCTAGAGAAAGTTCAAGACAGCTGTTTGTCTTTGTCTTGTATGTATATTCTAATTTCTGACCATGTACACGCTAGATTGCTGATTTTGTCACTGATGATTGTGACCTATGAATTAAGAGCAGCATGACGTTCGGTTAACTCTACATTTTTCTATATTAGCTGGTGAACTGCATGTTTACTGACGTGTGACTACCAGATTCAATCTATCGTCCAACTCTTATCATTTGATATTTGTAGCAAACTGCCTGTAGAGTGCAGAGACAATCAAAAGTAGATGACTAAAGCAAACTACCATGAGTTCCTTTTCCAAATTGACTTTGTCTGTTTTCTAATGTATACTTTTTTTTTTTCCTTTTGTCCCAACAGTGAGACCTTCAAGGAAGATGATCATCCTGAATGTTCTTGTATATTGTCTGCAAATAAATTTCTAAAAGGAGGCTTGGTCATTTATGGTTTCTTTGACCCCTACAGGCACTGTATTCTGACTTGGAGTCATTTTAACATTAAAAAGGAAAAAGCACAACATACTGTAGTGTTTAAAACTTAATTGAACCCAGAAAAGCTGCTTACAGTCAACTAGTCTCTCACTGGCCACTCACACTCAGTAGTTGTAAAATTTTGCTCTGCCTTGGATTCTCCTGGTTATCCTTTTTGGTAGGAGAAAATAAGGCTTTCACCTTCTTATTTGAAAACAATGATTTCTTTAACAGTTTCCATAACCATGTAAAAGTCACAGCTGAGTTTGTAAGTGTTATGAGCTATGGATGCTCGATACCACCGTTTCAAAGCTGTCGCGAGCATTCAAGTCACTGGTGTTTCAAAACTACTTAGAAGTGTGGTTCAAATTCTCATGTCACATGATCACAAGGAAGTGTGGGTTCTAAACGGTTTGGCAGTAACTGGTGGCTTTAACGAGTGTTACACTGCCACGACTCGCACACTGTCTTTGGCAGTAACTGGTGGCTTGAGTTTTGATCGAAACAGCTGATGCTAAATCAGTTTTGCCGACAAACTCCCAGAATGTTTAAATATGGTTCAGATCACAGGTCTAAACTACAAACAGTCTCCGTTCTATGACTCTCTCTTCGTGTAGACATTTGGCTCAACTATAGGGACATGTATTATGGAAGGTGCACGCAAGAGACAGCGCTCTGTGGTGTGGAGTTATTTGCAAATCAGAAGTGAAATGAGTAATTTGGATTGTACTTGCTGTTCTCTGCTCGACTGCTTAAAGAACATTACCTTGGCTGTTGCATTAAATTGATGTTCTTTAAAAAAAAAACAAAAAAAAAACATTGCATCAAAAATGTATAAATATTTTTGATGTCAGCCCTAAAAATCGTGCTATCAAAGTACATAATGTAAAGTCCAGGACAGACTCTCGAATTATAATAAGTTGTACATGATTTTGTGACAACTAGACCAAATTACTGTACCGAACAAACTTAAGAGCCAAATCAAGAAAAAAAAAACTCAGGGAGGCTGCCAAGAAACCTACAGCATCATTAATAGAGATGCAGGAACATCTGGCAAGCACTGGCCACTGCATGTGAGAACAATCTCATGTTCTTCACATGTCTGGGCTATGGGACTGAGTGTGTTGTGTGATGAGATCAGGTTAGAACATTTTGGGCATAATTCTAAATGATGTTTCGTGCAAAAACGAGAAGTCATCACCCTAAGAACACTACAGTGAAGCAAGGTGGTGCCAGCATCATGCTTTGGTGCAGCTTCTCTTCAGGGAGCTGTTCAGGGAATCAGCCTCAATAGCCTCAAATACTAATCTGTTTTGGCACAAATCCTACAGGTCTCCATTATACAGCTAAAGTTGAAGAAACATTTCACCTTCCAGCACAATTTTAACCCCAAAGCACAAATCCAAGTCAACAAAATAATGGCTTCAGAAGATGATCAGCGTTTCGGGAATGATCCAGTCAGAGCTCAGATCTAAATCCTACCAAAAACCTGTGGAATGACATAAAGAGGGCTGTGTACAGGATATCTATCAGATTGTGAGGGAATCTGGAGCATTTTTGCAAGGATGAGTGGAATAAAATTGCTGTTGGTAAACTCTTCTCCAAAAAACAGTGCTGTATTACAAACAAAATGTTTATATGCATATGTGTGCAACCAGGTTACTGTACGTTTTTATTTTTCTTATTTCCCCTAACCTTTTGCTTTTTCACTTGAATTTTGTTGGTTGCTATGTCACGTTAAAAGTGGAAATAGATCTGACATGATTTACCTTGGATTCTTTTTGTTTTTTTAACATCATTAAACCTGCAATTTCAACAGGGGTCTGTTTATCCACTGTACAATTCATCTCACAGTGTGTGAATTGCAGACGGACCACTGCTTCAATGGACTGCTGTACCTTTAGAAAACAGTATAAACAGTTATGAGAGAGACAAAGGGGTCCAGTATGTGTGCTTTCACTGCGTCAGTGGTGCACGCAATCTTGTGCAAACTGTGTCTTTAGGGTTCAACTGTAACCAAAGAAACTCAGAGCTCCCAGTGTGCACAGACCTCAGTTCAAACCCACTGATTTATGAGTCACGAAAACACTGGGAACATTCGGGAAATCTGAAGATTTCCTGACTTTCTCTGTTCCTGCCTCGGGGCACTGTGCTTCACAGCGGAATATTCTATTGTCAGCACAGGTGCAGAGTGAAACCTGAACTGAGAGATGTGATGAGAATGTGCTCTACAAATGCAGCAAGGTTTAATGGATAGTCCATTTTCTAAATGATAAGATGAGCAGTTTCTGTCCTAATGTATCATGCTTGCCTACTTTTATTTGAAAGACCAACTGTGGACAACGCAATAATAATTTGTGAGTAAAATAATAAAAGCATTTAGGTGAATGTTGACTGATGCTCAGACTGAAAGCACTCAGCTTACCTTGGGCCTCTCATTGAACTGGAATGCCATGTTGCTCAAACTGGATGAAAGTCTGACTGTGGCGCAGTGTGTTAATGTAGTTCAAATCCATGTTATAGAAAATATGTGAAGGATCTGGTCGGCATACTCTGAAGAGCATTTCATTAGAATGCCTGTAAACAGCGATTAAATATGCACATAATCAGAGTGGATAACAGCCATGCTTCCCCCAGGATCCCTGAGGTTAGGTTTGCATTATGTTATATTACATTATTTATTTGCTTGGCAGATGTCCTTACCCAGGGCAGTGTTCAGTAATTATATTTCTGCACTGAGCACAGCTCTGTTTTCAAGGCCACATGGAAACAGACCTTAGCATGAGGTGGAATCACTGCTGTGGCAATGCTCATCTTCATTTGTGTTCTGAAGTACAAATGTGAGTCCCTCCATCAAGACAAAGATGTTTTACCACCATTTTCAGCTTGCCCTCTGGTGAAAGTCCTCATTAGATAGTCTCATCTTAATCAGCATCTTTGTTTCATAGTCTTATGCTACAAAAACAAATGTTAACATAAGCTTATGTTAATAAGTGAAGACATAAGCCTGCTAATTAGCTAGCAATGTAGGCTAAAGTAAGAAAGTAGTAAGACTCTGCTGTCGTGTAGAGATGCAGTAATTGGTTATGTAAAATCCAGTTTGGACATAAGAAATCCAGTGGTACTTTGCCTCATGTATGCAAATGAGTATTCGCCAGCCTTGAACTTTTTCATGTTTTTTGTAGTGTTACAACCTGGAACTGAAATGGACTTAACAGGGATTATACTATACATCACCAAATACGCAAAATAACCAATAATGTCAAAGTGTGTATGTTTGAGCAGGAGGTCAATATGGTTTACAAATTTATTTGCAAATAAAAACTATAACGGTTACTATTTTGGATTTGAAAACTTATGCAATCAACAATTATCTGTTTCTTTCTTTTTTTTTTTAATTAACCTTTGAATCATATTAAAAATATTTTGCACCTTCAATTGTTAGACATATTGTGCAATTCATTCATTCATCTTAAGTAACCAGTTTATCCTGGTCAGGGTTGTGGTGGATCGGGAGCCTATGCTGGGAACACCTGGCCCAAAATGGGATGCCAGTCCATTGAAGAGCGCTATGCGCACACTCATTCGCCTCTAGGGCAATTTAGTGTAGCCAATTTCCCTACTGCCATGTTTTTTGGAGGTGGGAGGAAACCAGAGAACTGACATGGACACAGGGAGAACATGCGAAACTCCACACAGACAGTAACCTGAGTTTACGATCCAACCAGGAACCCTGGAGCTGTGAGTCAACAAAGCTACACGCTATGCAATCTTGTCACCTTTCCTGTGTAAATCAAATGGTAAAAATCACAATTTCAATAACTGATTACAAAATGCAGAAAAGGTCAATGTGGGTGAACGCACTGTACATTTTTATATTAAATATTTCATTATTAATGTTAGCTTTTATAAACAACTGCTATTTTTCACTGTTGTTCAGTGCCAGTTTCATCAGATTGCAATGCCTCTGAGGCAACTTCTGCTCCTTAATTCAACAGCCACTTTTGACTTGATCCACTGACAATCCAAGAGCCCCTCATCTACTAAACATGAGCAAATAACGAATGTTACAAAACCTAATACACCCTGGCCATTAGGACTGTGTTGGGGGTTCCCCTACAAGGAGCTGGTAAATGTAGTCAAGTACTGAAACAGGGCCAGGGTATATGAAAGTGTGTCTTTCCACTCCAGTAACAAAATCTGCCACGTGGGGGCTCCTTCTGCTTGGGTTTTGCAGCCCAACTTGTAGTAATAATCAGTCACACACACACTGCACACAAAACTACATTCCCTGTGGCGGAGCTGATTCAGTATTCCACTGGCTGATTTATGCAGAACAATTCTCCACAGGAATGGCTGGAGCCAGGCTGTAGAAGGGGGAAAATGTCTCAGAACAAAAAGTCTGTGGTAAAAAATAATTATCTCTGGTGTCACAGTAGCAGCAGTCTTTGAGGCTGGTGTCAATAAAATATTGAACAGTACCACAAGCATGTTGAATTTGATGTGAGAAGGGCTGCCGGTGGGGTCGCATCGAGCCGCAGGAGATCGCATGGAATTTTCCGGAAAAACTGGCTGAATGCAGAGCACACACACACCTCTCACTGCAGTCATTTGACATGTCAAAACACGGACTGCTCCCTGTCTGCGACCTGCTTTCTGCTAGCTGTGATTTTCAAATCAGCCTTGTGTCTGAATGATGTATTCCCTAAATATCACATTAAGACGTCTATTTTAATCTGTATGACATGTTTCCTCCTGGTTTTATTTCTGTATGCGCCTGTGACAAGAGGGCGTTCATTCAGATGCTTTTCCACATTCAAGACACATTTATATTGCTGATTTTGCTGCTGATTGCTTCTGAGACTTTTTTTTTTAATGCACAGGGTCCTCACACCAAATATTGACTTTATTTCATTTATTACCGTTTACTGTCTTTATAGTATTTATTTTTATGTAGAAACATTTAATTTCATTATTTTTGAAGGCATCTTTGCTCTACAGCATTTCTTTGCATGACTTTTGCACAGTACTGTATACATTTCTCATAGGAACACTGAGCATCTATTCTAGAGAGGAATTGAAGGCATACAAGTCTCTTAAAGCTTGCAACATTGTTGTGTGTGTGCATGTTCAAGATGTAATGTTTAATGATTACAACATAGAAGATATCGGAGCACTGAAAGCCGAAGTGCTGCCCAAACAGATGTCATAAACTCATTTGTTAACTGAACAACGTTAACCAGCTAAACGTATCCATTATAAGCAACTCCTCAGTAAGAATGTGACCTAGCCATTAACCATTAGTTTCTTGATGTAGACTTTAGGCGAGCTATGTAGGTTGGTTAAAGCAATGTAAATTAAGCATATTACTAACTAGCAAGCTAAGCCTTTTACATTCTTAGTTAGCAATCCAACTTCTCTGATATAATAGTTAGCTACATAGCTGAGATGAAATGAGCACTGCAAAGATGGAGCTCCTTGGACCAATTATCTCTCCTAACTGCCTGACACCCAAAAGCACAACATGACATTTTATAAAACACAATCATTATAATCTCCTGCTTTGCTTTTTAGCAACCAGGAGGTGCAACTGACTAACAAATGACATTATTAGTCAGAGGTCGATATGTTGAATAAATTGATTCCTGATTCCATGGTGTATTCCTGCCACATTCCAAGTGTCTCTGGGATTGGCTCTGGATCCACCATGACCCTCACCAGGGTAAAGTGGTTACTGAAGATGAATAATGATTACTGAAGAATGGTTAATGAAGAACGAACGAATGAATGAATGAATGAATGTATGAATGAATGAATGAATGAATGAATGAAACTCATTGTCAGTCAGCATAAAGGCTGCAGGCATTATCTGTCAATATAATGATCACCTCGTTTTCCTGTTCACAGCTTACTGTGCAGTCTGTATACATTTGGAATAGTGTCACAATGCATATTTTATCACTGTACTACAGCATAATGACATCGAAATGAAATAATGACTATGAGGTTAAAGTACAAAATGTCAGTTTTAATACATAAGTAAGTATTGGGTGGACTACACAGGTATTGCATCAATATTTTAAATATAACCCCCCAGTTTCAGGGGCTATGATTAATCAGACAGTTGATTTCTCTGTTGGTCCTTGGCCAACAGAGTGCACTTCTTGAATTAGAAGAAAAGCTCTAGAGTAAGGCATTTTCACCTGAAGTGTTTTACACTTATCTCTCAACATCATGACTGAAGAAGTTCAATTCAATTCAATTCAATTTGTATGGCACTTTATTTAACTTTATTTGTATGGCACTTTTAACCATTTGGACATTGTGACGAAGTGGCTTTACAGAAATAAATACATTAAGGATATACATTGTATAATGAATTTATCCCTAATGAGCAAGCCACAGGCAATGGTGGCAAGGAAAACCTCCCTGAGACGATATGAGGAAGAAACTTTGAGAGGAACCAGACTCAAAAGGGAACCCAATAATTCCCTTCATTAACAGTGTACTACATGGGCAAAGAGTGCAATTGTATAACCAGGAAATTGAATACAGTTTTCACATGAAGTCTGTTTTGTTGAACTTATCCACTGTCCACTGATGGAGACCTGAGTGCAAAACTGCTTGTGGCAACTGCATCCCCAAAGCCACCACAGCAATCGCAATCCCAAGCCATCACAGTACAACTGCTCACATGAACCATGGTCCACAGCCATCTCCACGGTCCCCAAGCATCACCATCCACAGCAATCCCAATGATCTGCAGGCCATCCATGTGGGGCCACCCCCAGAACCAGAAGTAGGGCATCAGGATGGATCAGGCAGGTCCAGAGAGCATAAGGGGTCAGGATCACTGGTATCTCAGAACTGGCATGTGTAGCTCAACAGAGAGAGAGAGAGAAAGAGAGAGAGAGAGAGAGAGAGAGAGAGAGAGAGAGAGGGAGAGAGGGAAGGAGAGGGGGAGATTGTTAGGTATGCTTTTTTATCCCATAATGGTCCTGTAAAGAAATGTGAAATCCAGGAAATCTAACATAACTAGATGCATTAATGCATCAAAATCAACTGTTTAATACATCACTGGTACATATTTGGTACACAGGTTATCTATTGCTAAAAATAATATGTAACAAAAAAATAAAATTCTGAGACAAATGAATAAATTGGTCTACTGGAAAGATAACGTGAAGATTTACCTGCAAGAAATGTAGATCTCATGATAACCCATTCCTTAATGTTTTCTTATTACAAGGATTTTTTTTGGACATTTTGTCTTTTTGTTTCGCTTATAGTGTGTATGTGGACCTCTGTTTGATTCTTTACTGATAACCTCTGCATTAGTGCAATAGTTACAACTTGATCTCTCACAGATTACTCACAACCGGTCTACAGTCTACTCCCAACACTGCAAACCATCAACTGTACATTTACAGTCATGTAATTTCTATCTCTACACCACCGCAATGGATTTGAAATGAAGCAATCAAGATGTGATTGAAGTGTAGATTTTCAGCTTTAATTCAAAGGTTTTAACAAAAATATTGCATCTTTTACATGGTACCTCCATTTTCACAGGCTCAAAAGTATCTGGACAAACTAACATAATCATAAATATTAGGATTATTTTTAATACTTGGATGCAAAGCCTTTGCAGTCAATGACTGCTGAAGTCTGGAACCCACGGATATCACCAAATGCTGAATTTCCTCCCTTCAGATGCTTTACCAGGCCTTTACTGCAGCGACCTTCAGCTGCATGTTTGTGGGTCTTTCTGCCTTCAGTTTTTTCTTCAGTAAGTGAAAGGCATGCTCAGCTGGGTTAAGGTGAAGTGACTGACAACATTCCATTTCCAAGCTCTTGAGTTGCTTTCGCCGTACGTTTTGGGTTATTAGCTCTCTGTGCTGTGAAGCGCCGTCCTACCAGTTTTGCCGCATTTGACTGAATCTGAGCAGAAGGTATAGCTCCATACACTACAGAATTCATCCTGCTACTTCTATCAGCAGTCAGTAAACACCATCAGTAAACACCAGTGACCCAGTTCCTTTGGCAGCCATACATGCCCATGCCATAACCATAACACTTCCTCCACATGCTTGACAGATGATGTGGTATGCTTTGGATCATGAGCCCTTCCTTTCCTTTCCTCCATACCCTTGTCTTCCCATCATTCTGGTACAAGTTAATCTTGAATCAGAACTAGTCAGGCTTTTTTAGAGGTTTTTTTTTTTTTTTTTTTGCAAAGTCTAATCTGGTCTTTTTGTTCTTGAGTATTACCAGTGGTTTTCATCTTGAGGTAAATCGTCTGTATTTGCATTCAAATGTGTACTCGCATGAAAGTGTCTCTTGATTGTAGACTTTGACAATGATATGCATGCCTCCTGGAGAGTGTTCTGTGGTCTTCCAGGTCTGTTGCTGAGTTCACCAGTGCATTCCTTCTTTTTATGAGTGGCCAAATTGTTGCTTTGACCACTCCTAAAATTTCTGTTATCTCTTTGATAGGTCTGTTTTGTTTTTTCAGCCTAATGATGGCCTTCTTCAATTGCATCGCATCTCTTTGGACCGCATAGTGATAGTTCCTGTGAATAGCTACCAAATGCAAATTCAACACTTGAAATCAAATCCAGACCTTTTAACTCCTTAATTTGTCATGAAATAACGAGGAAACAGGCCACATCTGGCCATTAAACTGCTTATCAGTCAGTTGTGCAATTACTTTTGAGCCTGTGAAAATGGAGGCACTATGTAAAAAATGGCTGTAATTCCTAAACGATTAATGCAGTAATTTTGTTAAAACCCTTGATTTAAAGCTGAAAGTCGACACTTAAATCACATCTTGATTGCTTAATTTCAAATCCACTGTGGTGGTGTACAGAGGCAAAATTACAAAAAAAACTGATGACTGGAAGGGGGGCTTGGTGGCAAGCACAATTGCCTTGCACCTCCAGGGTGGGGTGGAGGGGGGGGGGGGGCGGTTGATTCCCACCTCTGCCCTGTGTGCACATAGTTTGCATGTTCTCCCCGTGCTTCAGGAGTTTTCTCCGGGCAGTCTGGTTTCCTCCCCGAGTCCAAAGACATGTTGTAGGCTGATTGGCAACTCTAAATTGTCTGGAGTGTGTGTGTGTGTGTGTATGTGTGCAATTGTGCCCTGCAATGGTCCAGGATGTTTCCTGCCTATTGTTTCCCAGGGCCCCTTGGATAGGCTCTAGGCACACCCCTGTGTAGGATGAGCAGTAGAGAAAATGGATGGATGGTGTCACTGTCCAAATACTTATGGACCTGACAGGAGAAGTTTTACTCACTATTATTCTGTAGACTCTGTAGACTCATTATTTTTGCCCTGATAGTGAACGAAATAAAACAGCTTATTCGATATTAGAGAAAGTTCCCCTGATATGAATTGTAGTAACATTTTATTTAATGTTTCACATTCAGTTGTCCATATACTACATTTTATAACAGCTAAAGCATGTTGCTCAACAGCTAAAATGACTAGAGGAACATTTGAGTCTGGGTGGTTGCAGACTAGCAGAATGAACAACAATAGAGGGAGAGAACACAGTGCTTTGCTTTGCTTTGCCTGTGTGGCAATGGGAAAGATGACATAAATGGGGCTTTCAACTCTGGGACTGGTAACAGATGGCATTGGAAAATGAGGCTCTTCTCAACAGCATTGATGCTGGCTCCCAGGGGCTCTCTCTCTCTCTCAGCCTCTCCCTCCCTCTCTTTCTCTCTCTCCTCACTCACAAATGCATGGAAGAACAGCGAGTGAGCTCACCGAACCACTGCCACATTAAGTTGCTGCATCACTGCCCAGGGAGAGAAAAGGAAAAACAAGGGAAGATGGAACAGAAAGAGGGATAGGGCGGGTGTTTATTATGCAAGACTGGAGAGGTTCGGCCGACCAGTTCTGTCATCTTGGCCGAGGCGGCCATCCTGGCTCTTCCAGACGCAGTAAGCAGATGGCGGGGCTGCTTCAGCTCTTCTCCAGGGGCAGCTGCAGATAAAAGACAGAGACAGAGAGGAGAGTTTGCCTCTGTATACTCCTTATAAACTGAAGACAGCACTAAGCTAAAGAGTATGTCAATGTCAATGTGGCCCAGTGTGTTGAAGTAGTTCAAACTGTGTGTTGGTATTTGTCCATACAGAGCACTGAGATGACATCTTCAATACAGCACTGCCGCTTTACTCAGAGAAACAGGGCAGCCCCAACACAAGGCTGAGCTTGTCTTTACGTCTCTCACAGTGGAGCATGGAGCATAGCAGGCAGTACTACCTCATGCCAAAACAAACACTACCCTATAAATGAGATATCTGTGATAGTTGCAACCACAGCTGGAGTCAACAACGAGCTGCTCTATTAGGGATGTTGTTTGTGTTTATCAGAAGGCTTTAAAAGAAATTGTTCTCTTCTCTTTTAAATGATTATGTCATAAATCTTACCAAACACCAGGTATTGCAATTTAATGGTAATTAAAGCCAGTAATTGCTAAATGTACTAACTGTCACTAATATGGCAGTGACACAAGTATGTTAATTCTAAGATACATTTAAAGACATGTGGATTCCCAGTTCGGCTCAATACATTTTGCTGAAGGGCCCAATAATATCAGTTCTGCAGCAGTAATCACCATCCAGTCGTGTTGGTACTGCCAATGTGCTTTGTGCCGGTTGCTAGGTGCTAATATGTAAAATGTGAAGGCTTTTAAAAGCCCCCAGGATCTGGCGAATGATTTGCAGAGGCCATGCAGGGCTGGTAGAATTCTAATCATGCACACTGTATCCCGAGCCTAGCTCAGGCTGTGATTTGCCCAGACAAAAACTGCAGAGTGCATAATGAAAACAAGCTGAGTCTCCTCCACTCGCTCCACAATGCTCATGCCACATCACTCACGCTGAGTGCTACCATGCTACATTTACATAAAGGCTTATCCTTCTGCCATCTGCATATGCTCATTAGATTATTACATTTATTTCCTTATAATTTACTCTCCTCTAAGTCTTCAATCCAGTTAATTTGGTAATGATTTACCGTTTACTTGGAGGGTTGTCATGAGTAGATGATTTCTCTTTGCATGCCTCATTTCTGTTTTTAATAGAAAATTGCTCTCATCTCTGTCCTGTCTTGGTGTAAAATCTCTCTGTCAGACTGTTGGCAAAGAGTAAGAATAAGATTGCAGCATGCAGTGGGGCAGAGGATGCTCCTATGTGTGTCCTCATTATTTTCATGGAAGAAAATAACGGTTTGACTGGGCAATCATAGTTTGTGTTGGCAAGCACAAGGGCTAATGGAATCCAGGGTAAATATAATAGGAGGACTGACAAAAAATGACAATCAGGTGTCTAAGCAAAACTGTCAGGTGATCTGATGTGATCAGAGCTTTGGAGTAAATTTTAATAATTACAAGTACATATGTGTAAAGTGAGTTTTGATATAGGCTTCACTTGCAAGCAGATCAATGAGCTAGGTCCTTGCTGCAGTAGTCCTTTCTGGACACATTCTTCTCTCTTATCATACTGAAGTCTTTATCATAGACTATGGGCTCAGTGATCTGTTACCTTCCTTCTGCAGATTATCACTCAGCTAATCAAAGGCTGAAGACTGAAAATGATTCAATCAGATGTCTGGATTAAGCCAGCTTGCTCCCCGTAGATCATCCATCCAATGTGCTAAAGTCTGTATATGATGCTTTCTAGTGCCTTTCTAATGCCTTTCACACAAACCTGCTGTGAAATCCTTGATGCTGAACACTTAAAATATCTCACAGTACTTCTTTTTGTTTTAGATCTGGAATGCAGGACGTGAAAATCAGAAAAAAAAAGAAAGAAAAAAAATCCCACCAGATTATTTTCTATGTATTGTAATAAGCAAATATTGCTTTCTGGATTTTTTATTTTTTTTTAAGTTCTTTTAATAAAAAATGAATGATCTAATTAATGTATGAACAAAACCCAATTCATTAAATATGTAGATAGAAAAGATTCTGAATTGGCTTTCAGATCCAATTACCTGTGCAGTGTTTTATGCCATGTTTAATTTATAAGAGATGGCTGTTCGTTTGTTACATGGTAAACTTTTTCAGAGGGAAAACTCATTTAACATGGAAGGGGATGGCAGAGCATTAATTTTGTGTATGATGTATATGTGGTCCTACATCCAGTAATGGATGTTTTCCTCCTCTAATATTGTATTAGAAGCTGCAATTCAACTGTAATAGGTGCCATTATTTCCAATGTGTCATAAATCATTTTCTCATGAATGATTTATTGCTAAAGAACATGATGCATCCTGCAAATTGGCAACCTCTAATACAACCACTCCCAGTTTAGCTAGGAGCTAATCAAGAAAATCAACACCAGGGGGAGCCAAATAAAACATTTTAAAGGGCTAATCTTTGCAGCACCCTTTGTATTTACTGTAATAAATAACATGACAAAAGACATCAATGCCTGAATAACAATTATGGTGCTTATTTATGGCATTAGAGTGATATATTTTAGTAATATGAGCAGAGGTTAGGTGTAAACACGATTCTAACAATTTAAATGTAAATAATATATTTGGGTTCTGGCATTTAATAAAGAAATCAAATCACTCCATATAGTCCTTTGTTCTATGAAACTATAACATAAATTTCACCGCTTATCAAGTGCTAGCATTCTCCCCTCATTCATTTGGCCAAATGTGAACTGAATTACAGACTAAGGAAGTCATTTTAAGTTTTGCACACAATGCTTTATTCTAGTGAACGTATATGTATTTGGACTGTTAGGCAGGTGTCATTACTTCACTTCATTTGCAAGGTAAGTGACTATGGGATGTGACAGTGGTGGAATTAGTAATGTGCTCCCGCTGTCATTTTTATCAACACAGCCTGCAGGGAGGATGTGATTAAATGGATATTCCTCCTTCTGCATTAATACCCTCTGCCCCACTTTCAATTCCATTTACTTACTGGAGCAAAGAGCAGCGAATTTAACTATTGATTGCAAGAGAGTCTCACTCCTTCCTTGATGTGTTGGTCCTGGATATGTCACACATTTAGAAACATGAAAACGTGTATACGATTCATGATTATGTTTTCTGTTCCACAGAATTTTAATGTATGAAGAAAAGTGGGTTCGTTTCAAATATACAGTTTTCAAATGCCGTATACTTGGTAGATTTGTGCTGAAAATTGCAAACAATATTCAATAGAATCCCATAGCTTTTCCATCTGGATAAAATAATGATGTTTCTTTATAGTGTGGTATCAGTAAAGCTTTCTCACACGCACAGATGCAGCTCATAAACCTGGGTTAAAATCCTCTGAATCAGATTTGACAATATGCTGCAAGAAAATCAATGGTCATTGACCTTACTGCTGCCTTCCTGCTATTGTGACTGACCACTAAAGAACACGTCTTGTATAGAAATAGCTACATTTCATATTCAAACAGGAGTTTCTCCCTTTATTATGTTAACAATTTTAGCCTGAAGAAAGAAGAAAACATATTGCGTGCGTGGTATATGTGTGTGGGGGGGAATGTCTATGATCACAATGAATACTGAAATGAATACTGAATAAAACAGAATTTCCGAAAGTGCATAAACATTTATATACATATTTTTATATGTGTGTGTGTTGTGTGAGTTGTTTAAATATATATGTTGAGAAGAGAGATGGATGAGAGGTCAACCACTTCACTTCTCATTTAATTATTCATGGCAACAAGTTCACATTGGCTAAATCACCAACTATATATACCTGAACCTACATTTGAGGGTGTTTCTAGCAAAGCATGATGGACACAATATAGGTTCCACTGCAGTCAATATAGCAGATGCTTTGGAGATTTGAACTTGAGACCCTTGCATCATACCTCTTTGCCATAGGCACAGCTATGTTCATCATTTATGAGGTTCTGATTTATGACTTGGTCACTGCTCAGGTCAGCATCTTGCTTCGGCACCATCAGTGTAACACCAGGTCTTCATAATGTGAGCCTAAAGACTGCACAGCAAGAGTTTAACACCGTCAATCAGTGTCCTGATAGCTGAAGAGAAACATATACACTAGTTAAGAAAACTTATTAATATAATAAATGAAAATTAAAATCCATCGTTAATATGTAACATGATCATTCAAAATGTTTAACTTCACATTTCAAGGTCAAACTTTTTAGTTTTTGCCCAAGGTACAACATCAAACTGATTACACCTTGCGCACTCTTAATAGATTGGAAATGTATGCATGAGGTCATGTCTACAGGCGTTGCTATTCCAGGCACAACAACTGATGCTTTGATTCCCTGTGGAGAGCTGTCTGCTTGTCCTCTGTGAGATTCAGTCTGAAAAAAAAAAGACATGCAATAACAAAACTAATCGCATGAGTGGTGCAGAAATATGAATACAGCAATTAGTGTGATCACCAGACATACACTGTGTGAGATGCTGTGGCAGGACTGCAGTGTGTTTGTGTGTAAAGGAAACTGTGGGTGCCACTTCTGCCACTGGGGCTGTTCAGTCCAGGAAAATGTGTCCTGTTCTGCCACAGAGGAGAGACTCAGTCAGATGTTCACTATGCATGCGGCATTGTCCGCTTGCCTGTTCGATAGGGCTGGCAGCGAAAGGTGACATCTGGTGACTAATGTGCTCCCATGTTCCCCCTCTTCTCTGGGCAGCAGATGCTCTGCACAGGCAGATAGCAGGGAAGGGGGATGGGGGTGGGACAGAAAGATGGACAAAGTGTTTTTATATGTGCATGAGGACCTGGAGTCAATTTTTATACAGATTTTCTGCTTTATTTTTCAGGGAAATGCAGCACACAGTATCGAATGCTCTAGGACAATGCGTAGTTTATAAGACTGATGTGATGATTCAAAGATATGAGTCATCTAAACATACAATAATGAATAGTCATGACATTAAATTAAAAACGGTCCATTTCACAATGCTTAAAATGGACCTTGACATTGCATTAAAAAAAAGATTGTCCCATCTAATGTCACACCACCTTCTGTTAACCAGATTTGAACACTGCAGTTTGAGCTCACACAGTTATTTTGTAATTATAAACACACAGCCTGTGGGATTACTGATTCCCCAGTAGTGCTATATAAACCCTAGTAGGCAAAATGACTAAACAGATGTTAAATGAGCAGAACTATAGCTATCTGAAATTATTACGATTAAAATAATGATGTGACATGGGCTTTGAAATGTGAGTTAAAAGGTATCCAGTAGTTCTGTTGCTTTCTGAAGATAAAATCTGTAAAGAAGACTTTACAGTGATGAAATTCCTCTCAGGATTCTGAATGCAGGTAAGAAATGTCTCAGTGACTATTACACCTTAACTGTTATGCTCTGTTCAGGTTCTGTTCATACAAAATAATGGAACGATCAAAATAAAAAAACAACTCTTTATTGGCTTGGCTGAATTTCCACACATTTCACAGATATTCACACCAAGCATCAGTCCACCTACCATCAGTTTTTGGGAATTGGGAGGAAACAGAAGAACTTGGAGGAAACCCACATGGACATGGGAGAACATGTAAAACTCCACATAAACAGTAATGTAGGCTCAAGATCAAACCAGGACCCTTGGAGCTATAAGGTGCCAACGATACCTGCTGTACCACCGTGCCACCCGTTACAGAAGTTATGTTCATGTGATTTTTGATCTGAAAATAACAAGATGAAATAAAATTGTCTATTTCTTATCTGCATTCACACTTGTGCATATGTGTTAAATTGTAATATTATAAAATAAATATGGATATTGTAAAAATAAATATGTATGTCCTGGGTCAATTGGGCATTCATTCATTCATTCTTCTTCTTCTTCTTCTTCTTCTTCTTCTTCTTCTTCTTCTTATTCTTATTATTATTATTATTATTATTATTATTATATTGCCAGCAGATTATTCAGTAACTACAGTGAAAGTTAAAAGAAAGGGATATAGTTACAAGTATGAGGAAGTCTGGACCCACTGACAAGTCCTGGGAGTTTAATAGGAGTACACCACAGTCTAGTAGCAGCAGCCTGGCTCCCCTTAAACTCACACACTCCGCTCTTTGTCACCCTTGCAGCTTGTGTTTAACCTCTACTTGGCCCCATTGCACAACTGCAAGTAAGCTCTTTCCCCACTGTCTCACCCATGAATGGCCCTGCAAACTCAACTCCATGTGACAGTCGAGCATATAGGACTTTTCTTTTACATGCCCTTGTTCTTGTGTTTCAGCCGCCGTGTTTTCACACAGCAGGACTCAAGACAGTTACATCGACGCTTCACACGATGCCATGTTGTGTCACACTGGCTGTGTGATGCTGAGCTGCGCTGTTGTTAGACAGCCTCCAGCCCCAAACAACATAGAGTGATTAGAGAGGACGCAAGCTAAAATGAAGCACACTACAATTATTGTATATTGTAATACTATCTTGGGGAAGCTTTATGATTCTATGATAGCATTAGCGAGCAAACCAAGCATGTTTTGCTTTACTCCTGAGCTGCTTTTATATTAATGAGACTGGTTCAACATTCTACAGAGGGAGGAATTATAAAAAGCCTATTTTAAAGGACAACGGCATACAATTTTTCACCTGAAAACCCCCATCCTCCAGGAGACAGGGAAAATCTGCAGTGTGAATATGAATTGGCAGGTTGCCCTCTGAGGCCCCCTCTACCAGCCAGTGCAGTGGATGACAAAATGCACTGCATACTCTCCCAGTACAAACCAGATTCCATCTGTAGCCCTATCAGCCAAAGAAATGACATATTTATCAGAGCAGCATGGTCTCACAGGCACCAGAGGCACAGTGGCAGCTGACTGGGAGGTCTCTGAGAGTTAACTGAGGCTGTGCTTCCTCTCCCTGCACACTATTGCTCTTCCCTGAGGGCTCTGGTTTATAACATGAAATTGCTTTATACAGAAAACCTTTGATGACATTTGTTCAGGCAGAGTAAATGATATAAATTAATAATCAGGATGATACCTTTTTACTGCACATGCCATTTTGATGTACTCTTACAATATTATCTTAATTAATATTACAATATTAACTGGATTGCTTTGCACACGTCTTTCTACAATTCTAATGAAAACAAATATGCACGTAAAATTTGGCACTGTTTGGAAAAGGCTGTTCAGCATGCCTAAACGTTGCTCAGATTAACGATGCTCTAGCTGTCATCAGTGCCGGGAGAGAAAGCTGCGTGCTATCAGTGGGCCTGCTCTAGCATTGAGTTTCAAAGAAGGACCTAAGGGGAAAGCTTCTAATATTGTCTCAGATTCCATGTTTTTCACGAAACTACTGATGCGTGTGAGTCAGGAAAGGGGGGAAAAAAACATCAGATGTATTCTGAACCACTGTTAGACCACAACTAAATGATTCCACCTGAAACCACATTGTCGTGCAGTTTCAAATGCTTAAGCTGTTCCTTTACATTTTGTTTAGCTCAAAATGCCAATAAACCAATTCACAAAATCTGCCAGTTGTTTACATATTTGCTATCACTAAATGGTTAGTACACGTCTTCTATGTCAACACTTTTAGAGTACCGTTTAGGACCTGGTCCATGTTTTTCTTCTGTTTCACACATGTAAACACACAGGCAGTATTATGTAAGCTGGGTGAGCGGAGCACAAAGGACAGGCATGCAAACAGCTGTGGAGTCAGTGAGGGGCGAAGTGCCAGGGGTGTGTGCATGTGCTGCTCAAAACCTTACCAAAGCGAAGCCACACTGTTACACACAAAACCAAACAGAAACAGAGAGAACACAAGATAGAGATGTCCAGATGTCCAAACCATGTCTCTAGCTCAACTTTATGTACAAGGAAAATCAAGCACATTAAAAGTAGCTGTCATTTCAGATAACAAATAATATTATAATAATATAACAAATAAGATAATAAATAAATGATTACTCCAGTAACTATTAAGATTGAATATTCAAATAAGGACAATATTTTTAGAAGGCAAAAATACTATATTATAATGTCTGCCATGCAGTTTATACCATGCTGCTGAAAAACTTGTAACAGTTTGGTGGAAAAGGGAACGAATACAATTAATTATAGACATTCTAAAATAATGTTATTCTGACTGTTGTTGAAACTAATTTGCAAAATTAACATTTTTATCTTGTGTTTATCTGCAGTATAATATGCATAAGCGGTGAGTTTCTAAATTGTCGCATTGAATAAAATGTTATTTCCTTGAGCTGAATTCTCCTAATGCTAATTAAGATAATTGCTGCAACACACTCACTCATTTGCTGATCAAAATCATTACATTAAATACAGTATAATACAGAACAAAGTGTTTACCTTCCAGTCAAATTAAATTTGTTGATTTCAGGAATATATTCTTTAAAAAAAAAACAGCTTTGTCTTTTTCAGAAACCAATCTCCTGAAGCGTTCCCACAGGAACACAGACAATGACTGTCACCATATTAGTCATCATATTACACCAGGCAAGCACGACTCGGAAGAAACGCCTCAGATCTCTATTAGCTGGGTAAAATCTTCTCCTGTGTGTAATTGCAATGTTCCACTTCAAAGCGTCCGACAGGAGAGCTGGTGTAGGGGTGAGATATCCTTAAAATACCAATTAAAGGAGCTGAGGGAAATATGACCCTCACTTCGCTGGGTCACATCTCCATTCCCAAAATGGAGTGTATTGAAAATCTCATCCTTACCTTTCAGCCATGGTTCAGAGCTTTTATATCAAAATCACTACTTCTTTTATTAATTTTCACTTGCTTAAGGCATTACAATGTCATACCATGTTTTATTTCTTTAGACACCTTATCCTGTAATCACATTTATATGGAAATTTAGAGCCATATTCATCTGATATGATCAATAATGTGCTGGTATAAACTGTGTGTAAATCACTTTGGCCAACTTCTAGGAAAAAATAAGTTAGTTGATTGCATAATGCATAATGATGAATGACAATGCATATATATATATATATACATATATATATACAGAGAGAGAGAGA
>CM074947.1:14527831-14594521 GCA_037577455.1 Pangasius macronema
ATATATATATATATATATATATATATATATATATATATATATATATATATATATATATACACGCACACACACACACATTACCAATACATTAAGAAATACATACATAAACACACACACATATCATCATAAATATCACAAACAAACAAAATCATAAATACAATATATATATATATATATATATATATATATATTGTTTTTATGATTTTCATAAAGCATATGCTGTTCAAATACATGCAAAATGAATAATAAAGCATTCAAATAAATGCAACATATGAATCCAAGATATAAATAAAAAAAGAAAAGGAATGAGGGTAAACACTGGCAGGAAGAGGAAACAGTTAAACTCCCTCCTTGCCACATTTGTCACAGTAGCAGAGCTGATGTTCTCTGGGTTGGTAGCCTGATTTCCATTTGGAGATGAGTCGCTATTTGCCCGCGCTGCCTAGTAACTGTCAGATCTGCAGTGTGATTTATGTAAATCAGCTGGCAGGGGCTTGTGGGTCAGAAGCAATGTGTTGTGAGACCACTGCTGGGCAAGCGAACATCACAGGCAGTGGAGTAAAGCTGCACTATCAAAATCTAACAACAGTAAGAACAGCTGAGTCTATTATTCTGTGTCTTCCCTCCCAAATGGGATGTACTACACATATGTACTGCAATCAAAATCAAGCTTTGCAACTTAATTTACACTGAATGTGTAATCCTTTTTAATTACACATGCACTTCCATGTATTTGTGAAATTGAAACAGAAAACCCATGATTAGCTTTAGAAGTAAAAATGAGAAGTAATCATTTAATAATGAAATCACAGCATGATTTTAGTATATAGAACAGCTTGGGAAGCCGTGAATACCTTGAAATAACACATTTATTTCTAAAGTCAGCTGTGTTTCAATTGAGGAGTTCACTGATTACTCAATTCTGAATTCATTAAACACTTGACAAGAGAGAAAACAGTGGAACTGACAATTATACTCTAAGTATTAGAGGAGTGTTGAAAATACCCTATCTTTGTCGCAGAAGAATGAGTTTCTCTTTTATTGATTATCTTTCAAGAGGAGATAAACAAGAGTAGAAATTCAGCTGTCATGGTGATAGATTTTTGGTATTGTATGTGAGCCAAGATATGTTAAGTTATCAAAAGGATGAACCATTTTTTAAATTGAATGTCAAGATAATAAAATGTACAATTGTCCAATTACACAGCAGTGAAGCTTCAAAGCAAAAATGAATACGTAGACCTTGACTGGAAATCCATTGTTTGCAGCTGGGTCTGAATCAGAGCAGCCCATTTTTATGTACATCAGAGCTGCTGTAAGCTTCAAGCCATTCTTATCTCTTCTACACAGCATGGCTTAGGCAACCTTCACTGGGATCACCAACTAAACAAACCACAGCAAAGAAATTCAAGGTGTTTTTCTGTTACATTTCCTAACATTTGACACAATAAACACTTTACAATAGCTACCTCCTAAAGATATGATAGTCCGCAGCATATATATTTATCCGACCCAGAGCATCCTGTAGCAGTTGTTTATTAGATTAATGATATCCACATTTTCTGTTCAGCAGAGAGCCCTTTGCCAAAACAATCAAAAGACCTCACACAGACATTTCCTTAAACAGAGGCAGAGTATCATGACATAATTAGAGCAGTGCAGTGCTTTGTGACTACACACAGTTCAGCTTGGTTTTCAGAACACGACATGAAACGACTTGGTGAAGCTGATCTGCTGGTACTGCTGCAGATGGTCTCAGGGCCATGTGTGCCAATGGGAAATCTAATTGCACTGCATTTAAAAGTATCGGTTTTAATAGCGGGGTTCTGGAGTTTCCCGCTGGCGTGTTTTAATTAGCTTGAATACATTAGGCTCCTGTTGGAGCTCTACCTGCCAGGATTGATCACTGAACTGGGACTACATGCTTGCTATTTGCATTCACACACATGGGTACCACACAGTGAGACCCCAACTCCACCCTCCCCCCCCTACACACACACACACACACACACACACACACACGAATACTGCTTCTCTTTAGAAAGGAGTTGGTTCTATTTTAATTGCTCATTCAAAACACTGCACTTGTGGGTGTTACATTCTTCAAGTAATTTGTTCAAAAACCTGTTTCTCTTCAGCAGGCATTGGAAGGACAGAAGGCAAGCTGGCAGTGAGGAAAAAATGCTATTGAGTTCTAAAAGGAAATTTGCTTCTCCCTGCCAAAAAACTGAAAACTGAATGGATGTTGTTATTTATTTATTTATTTATTTATTTATTTATTTATTTAAATTAGACATAAACAAACATAAGCACACTGCAGTAGCTAAGGATAAAAATGCCAAATGGGAATTCTGAAGAATGAAAGAATTTTGTTGTCATAAACAATTGGCTCTCCAGACAATTGGATGTGGGCATGTTCAGTAACTGAGTAACTGAGTCTAATCTGCTGAAAAATAGAAAAAGAATAGAAAATACAACGTGCATTTTCACCATCTCATAGACTTAACAGTCATCGCTGCTGTAATGTCGGTCTCCAGATTGTGTAAAGCTCACCGCAGACTGTGCAGTGCTAATATGCAATTGGGTAGGGGAAAAAAAAAACAGAGAAAAAGTGTAGCAGCAAGTTTAAAGATAGTGTCTCGTAACAGCAGAAAATTTGCCAGAACAGCAGGCTTTTGATGATGCAACAAAACTCTCATTCACTATCAGTAACAGCTCAGGTCAGGGTCGCAGTGTATCCAGAGCCTATCCCTGGAACACTTGGCGTGAGGTGGGAATATACCCTGGATGGGATGCCACTCCATCGCAGCACACCATGCACACACACACACACACACTCACACTCACACTCACATTCACACATAATTAGGAACAATTTATCTTATCTTATTTATCTAGGAACAATTTATCTTATATTTTGGAAAGTGGGAGGAAACCAGAGAACCTGGAGAGAACACAAATCAAATAGTTGAGCTGAAACACATTAGCTGTTATTGTTTACTATTTGCATTTGATTATAGTATATTAAATGTCCTAATGTTTTATTCTCTTAGAACAGTGCAAGTCAATGTGATTTGTGTACTAACAGCTATCCATGTTTTAGTAGTTAAAATCATTCAAAAGAGATATGGTTTCTTATAAGGCTGACGTAAACAAGGTATATGCGGTTCATCCACATCATCTGATCCAGATGTGGACTATAGGATACATAGTCCATGGTTTCTGCCTCTCCTTTTCACAATACAGATTAATAGCAGCAGAACAATACAGCTTTGCCACTCAGCGTTCACAGGCAATTATTAACGCCAGTGGAAAATACCTGATCAGCTCTATGCGATTTGTATCCCAAATGTGACTGTATCAGTCAGCAAAAAGAGCTGACTGTGGACTAATTTGGGTTATGAAGGTAAAATAAAGAGCTCAAAATGAAAGACTTGCATCATAAGCCTGAGGGCTCAGTTTGGCAGCAACTTCACAGGCTCCAGGATGGCAAAAGCTGAAGTGGCATTTTTCTTCTCTCTCTGTTGCTGCACCAGAAGCAAAACTACCACTTAAACTTTCATCTAAACAAATCACTCTAGTGAATTTAAAAACTGATTTAATGCACATGACACGGCTATCAATAATTACATGCAATATGAATGCATCATACACATTATAATCATGATGTGCTTATTGTAGTGTTCTACATGAAATCAACCTTCAGTCTATCTAAATTAAATTAACATAAATATTTCATTATTTCTGATACTGTTATGATGCCTATGAAGTACTAAAAAATCAATATATTGATTAATCAGAAATTAATATATTATCTATTTTACAGCTCTGTTAACCAAAATAAATATTACTGCTCTTTTTAACACCTTGCAGATGACAGCACCAAGCATACTGTACCAAAAGCTGCTATCTGCTTTTCGCTGAGTGGTGCTGAAGAGGTCATAATTAATTGAGATCTAATTTGAGCCTTGGATAAAAATAAATAAATAAATAAACAAAAACCTGCATAAAGAATGATGAGGCAGTGCTGGGTTTTTATACACAGACTTCAATATTTTGGCAGTAATGGAAAGCAGAGGGAAAGAGTGAGCGAGACACATCATCCTCATAACCTAGAAGCCAAGCAAGAGGCTGGAGTGTGTGAGGTTAGCGAGCCAGTGTAATCTGAAACAACTGGAGCCTTTTAATAGCTAATAATCAAAGCAGATGTTCATCTGTGATCAAGCCAAAAAGGAGTGCTGTAAGAGTCTACATTGTGAAGGTGCTCTTTGTAATTTTTCCAGCAGGCTCTCAGCAGGCAGTGAGGTAATGTCAGCACCAAACTCTGAGACTGAGCAGACTGCAGACAGTCTCACTCTAGTACCAATGAAAGACATCCAAGTGCTGTGAAAACCTGTGAGGGCTGCTAAAAGTCAGTGTGTGTTACAGAATTGTTCTGCGTCCTCTGTGTGCTCACCAATAGGTTTAAAGCCTCAAATTTGCAGCTTATTCTTTAGGAATTCCTTTTACTTCATGTTATTAAGTAACTCCTATTAATTATTTATTAACTATATAGCAAAAGCCTGTAGTTACATAAGTAAGCAATGTAATCTGTGCATACTGTTTAATGTCAATGGGCCTTTTACTAAAGTTGTGTATCGAGGTTTTTGTAGTCCAAACCAAAATTAAAATTCCAGCTAAATTTTAAAAAGTTTCAGTAACCCTGATTTTTTTTCATTCTCATATGTATAAGTTAATAAATCCCAATCACCCATACATTACCAAGTTTGATTAATATTTGTGATATCCACAAAACTGGCAAAGTTCACAGAGAAAAATGGCGAAAAAAAAAGAAGATTAAAGAGGGAAAGTGTTTGAGAGCTAAATCTTCCAATTAATACAGCTCAGTGATTCCAGTGTGTCAGCAACTGCAGGTACACACTAACTCTTACTACTTTTATAGGGTGTCAGGTTTTTTGTTTTTTTTTTGGTCTTAGTTGTATTTGTTTTAATTTATGGATTTGTTGTTGATTGCTTGCTCTTAAGTCGTTAATATGAAAACTGATTTTCACCATATTTTCCTAAATTTTTGTGTGCAATTGAAATAAATAAGCAATTTAAATATGACAGTCTAATCCATATTGTTTTTTTTTTTTAATGCAGTACCTCAATGCCAATTTTATGATTTGAAGCCTAACAATCAACGGTCACATTAGTGGGTTTCCTTATGTAAATTTAAACAAACTCAGGAGCTCTCACTGGATACAATTTTTTTTTTCTAACTGGATTTTCATGAATACCACATTTCTTGTGCAAATGCACCTCTGAGCAATTTATGAAAAAATTTGTTCATATCCAGCTTGATAAATAAGGTCCAATATCTGGTACTGGTTTCAGGTTTTGCAATCTGAAGTTTGTCTTGACATAATTCCTATAGATGGCAGTGGCTGATTAATGTCTCACTGCCTCACTTCAGGTCACCATGTTTCCATTTGCAGGGATTCACAATGTGATGATTAAGTCTTATTAATTTCATTGTCATACTGAGCTGATGCAATTTTATGGATGAACAGTGAGGACTGTACCAGACCTCCGTACTCCTTAGCCTGATGCATTTGAATTTAACTGTGTTTATGTAATTCTCTTCTGTAACAAGTACGAATACTCCATAATTCAGTCTTAATGAATCTTAAGTTATCCCTCAACACTGATTCTGTATTCTGTGTTCTGTACTTACAAACCTTTTTTCAAAATCTATAGTTCCTCTAAGTTTTATTTGACAGTTCTGAGGCTAGAACTAGCAAAATATATTTGCTAACTGATGTAAGACTCAGGGGTGTTTTGTTGTTAGGGAAACATGGCTAGAGAGTTTCAGAAAGCAGCAGTTCACTTTTAGCCTGGTGTCCTTTCCTATACTGCAGAAGAGTGTGTAATGGATCAGAAGTGAGCCCATGAGACCTGTGTCTGAATCAAACCGTTCAATACGTGCCAGCACAGGTTTCTCTGTCTCCAAGAAGCAAGCAAGGCACAGAGTTAGAGGCAGGCACCTGATTTAAGGCACTAGCCTTGAATATACCTACATTTTCATAAAGAAATTATAGTGCCTGGGAGTTTCTTTGCATTGGATTTCCTTTGAATTACGTCAAGAAAGGCTACAATGATTAACTCAGTTCTTAGTAGCTTCTGAGATGATAAAGGAAAACTGTATGTGTACAGTGCTTGTCTGTTTGATTCAGTGTGTTTGTGTGTAAGGGGTTAATGTGCTAACATGGTTTTGTCTCCCTGCAGCAGACCTTTCTTATTCTTCACTGTCCTGTTAAGGTTGACTGCCAATTAGTCTCAGCCTGCTTCTCTTTCCAGCATGCAAAAATAAAGGAGTTACAAATGACAAAGTGCAAGTGTACACAGCAGTGCGTCTGCCCTCTTTAGGACTAATTTAAGACCCTGCTGAATTTGATTAGTGCACTGTGGATTTATAGCACCTGGGATTTTTGCGCAAGTCATTAACATGGAAAAGCACTGAAAGAGGATGCTTTATACAATTAAGGCTGTTTTCTACACACTGCCTAGAGCTTAATCACTTTGCCCACACCTGGGTAGAGTAATGGTTTTTACATTAAATTACAATGTTCTAAAGACTGACTGAACAAAATTCAATTGTATTAACTCTACTGTTGCTACAGCTGAACTGGAACAATACCGGGACCACTGAGGTTATGGTGTATGTTTAACATAATCAATTATTTATCTGGTTAAGGTTTTGATCAGTAATCCAATATAGGAATTTGTATGAATAGCTGGTTAAGGCTAGAGCTCTTACAACTCGATTTATGTGAAGTCCAATTCAAAATAACTATAAATTACATTTGTGTAAAAGTGTCAGGTGTCAGCGCCACACTTTAAACTACATCAGGTATATACTGATTATATTGATTCGCTCTTGAATGACTGCAAGTATATAGGCAATAAAAAAAATCACTGTCCATGAAATTGCTGCTTTGCATAATTCTCAAACCCATTGCTCATTATGATATAGCGTTAAATACACTGGTATATCATGGCTTACTGATCTTTTTTTTTTTTAACCAAAACCAATCCGATGATTGTGGAATTACTCCAGCGTATATAAGTAATTTTATGTCTTATTTAAAAATACTTGCCTATTTGTAATGCTGCATCACTGAACTTGAGTAAATAAGATTTCATTCTTCTATACACATGTGCTGATGAATGACAATAAAGCATCTTGAATCATGAATCAAGAGCCAAGAGCCAGTTTATAGTTATGGATAGTCTATGACAATCACAGATAAACGTACATACAGTATAATGAGAAATAAATGTTGCATGGGTTATTTGTCACAGTGTTAATAAACATACAAAAATGCTTAAAGAGCGTAGTCTCTTACTGATATTTGCTACTGATTCTTCAGTGATGTACCACCCTTAGCATTAGCCAGTTCACTGCACATGTTTTCTCTAGAGTATGTGTTCTGTTAGTGCCCTCAGGACGTCCTTGCCTGCAATGTTCATTCTATGCGGCTTTAGTCCCAGTGATACATGTGCAATCCATAACCTGCCTCCAGTTTTGGCCGTCTGCTCACCATTATTACTGGGAACCTTTAATTGCACTTGACATCCATTTGCCGATTAAGAGTAGCATGCTCCCTATTAAAGAAGTCCTCTCTGAGAGCAGGGATGGCGCTGGATGCAGAGGGGGCCTAGCTTTATTATTTCATTTGTCACTGTAGGTGGTGCGTTAACAAAGGACACGGGGTGCTCTTATCAGACACACGTCATGGGACACAGTGAGCTGCTGTGGCGGCACTGTCATAAATCTTCCACACCCACTCTCCTCATCCTCACCCACACACTGACTCACCTTTAAGTGGGCACAGATCTCTCTGAAGCTTAGTAGATTGAGAAGTCACTCAAATTATATTTACACTATTAAAGCTAATGGTAGGTGATATTAAATATAGCTAGTGAATGTCAAGGTATTCACTTTAAAAGCTTGTGCTGTTGCTTCTTTTTGACCTTGATGTCTTGAAATCTGGCAGTACTATCCCTAATAGGATTTGTCTTAGGTACATTATCAGATCTAACTGCATTATACATTATATTTGTTTTGTGTGTGTTTTAATGTTCAAACGAACGAAAGAAATTGCAGAACATTCAAAATTGCAGTAGTTGTGTACAGATCAGTCCACACCCGTGCACAGAGGCAAAGGATTGAACAACAAAAAAGTAAAAGCAGCTTGTTATCAGACGTCTCTGCGGGTGGCGGTGCTACAGTTTGTATGCACACTGTGCCTTCTCTGTTTAAATCAAACATACAGTCAGGTCCATAAGTATTTGGACAGTGACACAATTTCTGTTATTTTGCCTTTGTACACCACCACAATGGGTTTGAAATGAAGCAATCAAGATATGATCAAAGTATATACTATCATCTTTAATTCAAGGGGTTTAACAAAAATATTGCATTAACCATTTAGGAATTACAGCCATTTTTCCCAGAGTCCCTCAATTTTCACAGGCTCAAAAGTAATTGCACAGACAGCTAACATGATTATAAATATAAGGAATATTTTTAATCCTTGGATGCAAAGCCTTTGCAGTGAATGACTGCCTGAAGGCTAGAAACCCTGGATATCACCAAATGCTGAAATTCCTTCCTTGAGATATTTTGCCAGGTCTTTACTGCAGCTGCCTTCAGTAGAAGCATGTTTGTGGGTCTTTCTGCCTTCAGTTTTGTCTTCAGTAAGTGAAAAGCATGCTCTATTGGGTTGAGGTCAGGTGACTGACTCGGCCATTTAACAACATTCCATTTTGTTGCTTTAAGAGGCTCTTGGGTTGCTTTTACAGTATGTTTTGGGTCATTATCCACCTGTACTGTTAAGTGCCATCCTATGTGGCGGTTTTGCAGCATTTGACTGAATCTGAGCAGAAAGTATAGATCTATACACTTCAGAATTCATTCTGCGACTTCTATCAGCAGTCACATAATCAATCATAACACTATCTCCAACATGGTTGACAGGTTATGTGATATGCTTTGGATCATGAGATGTTCTTTTCTTTCCCTATACTCTTCCCATCATTCTGGTACAAGTTAATCTTGGTTTCATCTGTCCAAAGATGTTCCAGAACTGGGCAGGCTTTTATAGATGTTTTATAGCAAAGTCTAATCTGGCCTTTCTGTTCTTGAGTATTACCAGTGGTTTGCATCTTGAGGTAAACCATCTGTATTTACATTCATGAAAGTATCTCTTGATTGTAGACTTTGACAATGATATACTTCCTCAAGAGTGTTCTGTGGTCTTCCAGGTCTTTAGGTGTTGCTGAGCTCACCAGTGCATTCCTTCTTTTTAAGAATGTACCAAATTGTTGATTTGGCCACTCCTAAAGTTTCTGCTATCTCTCTGATAGGTCTGTTTTATTATTTCAGCCTACTTATGGCCTCTTACACTTGCATCGCACCTCTTTGGACCGCATAGTGAGAGTTCCCATGAACAGCTACCAAATGCAAATTCAACACTTGGAATCAACTCCGTACATTTTAGCTCCTTAATTTGTCATGAAATAACGAGGAAACACATCTGACCATGGAACTGCGTATCAGTCAGTTGTCCATTTACTATTGAGCCTGTGAAAACTGAGGGACTATGTAAAAAATGGCTGTAATTCCTAAACGGTTAATGCAATATTTTTGTTAAACCCCTTGAATTAAAGCTGAAAGTCTATACTTCCATCACATCTTGCTTTCAAATCCATTGTGGTGGTGTACAGAGGTAAAATAACAAAAATTGTGTCACTGTCCAAAGACTTACCGGAATTGTTTAGAATGTCTTTGTATGCTGTAGCATTACAATTTCCCTTTACTGGAACTAAGGGACTATTACAATGCCCCTGTGCACAAAGCTTGGTCCTGGAAGACATGGTTTACCAAGGTTGGAGTGGAAGAAGTCAAGTCAAGTCAAGCGGAGTTTATTGTCATTTCAATCATATGCAGCCAGTTAGTACATAGTGAAACTTGGTCCTCCAGGTCCAAGGTGCTACATAGGACAAACACAGAACAACACAGAACTACAACGGACCACATAAATTTATACAAACAGTGCACAAGTGCAAACATGTGCAGACAGTACAATGACAACTGAGAGACAATGGGTACAGTAAGGCCCAGTGCAGCGCTGACCAGTACACAGTTCTATTGAATCCAGTGACAATAGTGCAAAAAGAGTACAATATAAGTTGCTGAGTTTGATGGCTTGGGGGAAGAAACTGCTGCACAGTCTGGTTGTGAGGGCGCGAATGCTTCAGTACCATTTGCCAGACAGCAGGAGGGTGAAGAGTGTGTGAGGGGGGTGTGTGGGGTCATCCACAATACTCAAGTTCAAGTTCAAGTGAAGTTTTTTGTCATTTCAGCCATATACAAGTACATAGTGAAATGAAACAATGTTTCTCCAGGACCAAGGTGCTTCATAAGACGACACAGAACAGCACAGAACTACAGGGACTACATAATTTATACATAAAGTGCACAAGTGCAAACATGTGCAGACAGCACAAGACAGAACAAGACAGTACAATGACTACAACGCCGACCAGTACGCAGTTCTGTTTAAAAGTGACCTAGTGACAATAGTGCAAATATTACAAGAGTACGATATAAGTAGCTGAAATAGTGTAAACATAAGAGTAGCAGCCTATGTACAGTAATAAGTATGGTGGCAGCATAAACATGTGCAAAAACTTGCAGAGAGGATGTGTGTGTTCCTTCAGTCCAGTTTCTAAGTATTGAGGAGTCTGATGGCATGAGGGAAGAAAAGTATTGAGGATTCTGATGGCATGAGGGCCCGAATGCTTCGGTACCATTTACCAGACGGCAGGAGGGGTGAGAGGGGTGTGTGGGGTTGTCCACAATGCTGGTGGCTTTGCGAATGCAACGTTTGGTGTAAGTGTCTGCGATAGTGTCTTCATTATCTGCTGAAGGGTTTTGCGATCCGAGACGGTGCAATTCCGAAACCAGGCAGTGATGCAGCTGCACAGGATGCTCTCGATAGTGCCTCTGTAGAACATGGTGAGGATGGGGGCTTTCCTCAGTCTTCTCAGAAAGTACAGGTGCTGCAGGGCTTTCTTTGTTATGGAGCTGGTGTTGAGGGACCAGGTGAGGTTCTCTGCCAGGTGAACACCAAGACATTTGGTGCTCTTGACGAACTCTCTATGGAGGAGCGGCCAGCGGAGGAGTGTTCAGCGGAGAGAGTGGTCATCCTGTGCTCTTCTGAAGTCAACAACCATCTCTTTAGTTTTGTCCACATTTAGAGGTTGTTGGCTCTGCACCAGTCCATTAGCTGCTGCACCTCCTCTCTGTATGCTTACTCGTTGTTCTTCCTGATGAGACCCACTACGGTCGTGTCACCGGCAACCTTATGATGTGATTTGAATTGTGCATTGCTACACAGTCGTGAGTCAGCAGAGTGAACAGCAGTGGACTGAGCACACAGGCCTGTGGGGCCCCAGTACTCAGTGTGGTGGTGTTGGAGATGCTGTTCCCAATCCGGACTGACTGAGGTCTCCCAGTAGCCACCTGTACAATAAGTCCATTTGTGAAATTTCCTCACTACCAAATATTTCATGGTCAACTGTTAGTGGCATTATAACAAAGTGGAAGCAATTGGAAACAACAGCAACTAAGCCATGAAGTGGTAGGACACGTAAAATCACAGAGCGGGGTCAGCGCATGCTGCGGCGCACAGTGCGCAGAAGTCACCAACTTTCTGCAGAGTCAATAGCTACAGACCTCCAAACTTTATGTGGCCTTCAGATTAGTTCAAGAACAGTGGGTAGAGAGCTTCATGGAATAGGTTTCCATGGCAGAGCAGCTGCATCCAAGCCTTACTTCACCAAGTGGAATGCAAAGCGCCGGAAGCAGTGGTGTAAAGCACGCCGCCACTGGACACCAGAGCAGTGGAGACGTGTTCTCTGGAGTGACGAATCATGCTTCTCTGTCTGGCAATCCGATGGAAGAGTCTGGGTTTGGCAATTGCCAGGAGAATGGTACTTGCCTTACAGCATTGTGCCAAGTGTAAAGTTTGGTGGAGGGTGGATTATGGTGTGGGGTTGTTTTTCAGGGGTTGGGATTGGCCCCTTAGTTCCAGTGAAAGGAACTCTTAATGCTTCAGCATACCAAGACATTTTAGACAATTTAATGCTCATAACTTTGCGAGCCAGGCCTTCTCATCCAACATCAGGGCCTGACCTCACAAATGAGCTTCTAGAAGAATGGCTAAATATTCCCATAAGCACACTCCTAAACCTTGTGGAAAGCCGTCCCAGAAGAGTTGAAGCTGTTACAGCTGCAAAGCGTGGGCCAACTCCATATTAAACTCTATGGATTAAGAAAGGGATGTCATTAAAGTTCATGTGCATGTAAAGGCAGACGTCCCAAAACTTGCAATATAGTGTATGTGTCTTTATTGTCCAGGTGGGTGAGGGCCAGATGGAGGGTGGTGATGATGGCGTCAACGGTTGGGATGGTAAGCGAATTGCAGTGGGTCCAGTGATGGGGGCAGCAGGTTCTTGATGTACCTCATGACAAGCCTCTCGAAGCATTTCATGCTGATGGGTGTAAGTGCAATGGGACTGTAGTTATTGAGGCAAGACACTGGATACTTCTTAGACACAGGGACGATGGTGGTGGCCTTGAGGCACGTCAGAACGATGGTGTTGCTCAGGGAGGTGTTGAAGATGTCCATAAAAACATCTGCCAGCTGGTCTGGACATCCTCTGAGCACTCTGCCAGGAATGTTGTCTGGTCCAGGAGCCTTCCGGGGGTTGACTCTGTGTAGAGTCTTCCTCACATCGGACGTGGTTAGGCACAACATTGGGTCACTGGAAGGAGGGGTGGTCTTCCTCGCCGTCACATTATTTTGCGCCTCAAACCGAGCGTAGGAGTTGTTCAGGACATCTGGGAGGGAGGCATCACTGTCACAGGCATGTGTCTCGGCTGACCTTGAAGTGGTTGTGAATTCTCTGTGCGTGTGCTTGCTTTGCCTCTCTGATGGCCCAGGACAGTTTGGCCCTTGCTGTTCTTAGGGCCACCTTGTCGCCAGACACAGAGAACTCGAGTGACCTGCAGAGAACCCTGACCTCAAACCCACTGAACACCTTTGGGACAAATTGAAAGGCTGACTATGTGTGCCTGACCTCACTAATGCTCTTATGGCCAGTACAAATCCACAGCCATGTTCCAAAATCTGGTGGAAATCCTTCCTAAAAGAGTGAAGGCTATTATAACAAAAGGGAACTAAATCTTAAATTGGATGTTTTGACAAATACATATGTATGCTTGGTCAGGTGTCCACATGCTTTTAGCCATGTAGTTTATTTACAGTACTTCCTTTAGTACTGAATATTTCACATTTTGTTAGGCATTGCTGACATGTCTTAGTACACAATGCATACACACTGATTTCTCAGATAGCCAATGTGTTGCTTTTTCACATTTGTTTTTGTTCAAGCTGACAATAGGTTATTGCTTAACATGTGCCTTATGCGTGTACAAGCAAGTAAGCAAAACTAATAAAAGAAAGCAAAACTCATAAACGGTGTTATTTTCAGGAACTGTGTTACTCCCTCTGTGAAAACAAATATGTAATTAATATGAATAGACACAAATATATGTGATTATCTATATTATATATAAATTTTTGCTCTTAAAAACAGAGTAACCTGGCAGTTTTTATTACAGATTTACTGTTCCAATGGGAGACCTTGCATTACACACAAGGCAGGACATAAAAGATGGCGCCAGTTAGTTTTCAAAGTGCTTCTTGTTGAGGATGAAATACTACTTACTGTCTTGTGGATATTAAAAATGAAATATAGAGCCATTTCCTCAACAGGTTTGGCCAATACTGATCTGTTCTTGATTAGGAAAGAGGAGCTCAGAGGCTTCCCTGATACTTTAATAGAGCAGCATGTCATGTCTGAACAGTTGTCACATGGACAGTGGATGTGTACTTTAGCCATGTACTTATCTTCACTCTGTACAGGTAATTTTCTGGATGTCTTCAGAATCTGTAATCTGGAGAAACTGCTTTTAGGACAGCTTGAAATGATGATTTAATTGAAACATTAATCAGTTTTTTTTTTAATGCAGCTTCCATTTGTAGAATATGATTTTCATTCTCTCTCTCTCTCTCTCAATATTTTTGACAATTGCTTACTACATTTCAGATACATTAAAGATGCTTTTGGAGAGAGCTTTCTTACACATCAGTCCAAAATCTCCTAAAGCTCTTCAAATGGGTTCAGATGTGATGACTGTCAAAGCCATAGTGTATGATACTGGGTCATCCTGGAAGGGACCACTCCCATGAGGGTAGAAATGTCCTTCTTAGGACTCTAGGCTCACCCAAACTGGACAGTTGAAAATTAGGCAAAAAAAAAAATCACCTGGTCTTCTTCCAGTCTTCAACTGTCCACTTTTGGTGAATCTTTTCCCATGATAGCATCAGATTCCTGTTCTTAACTGACATAAGTGGAACCTGATGTGGTCTTCTGCTGTTGTAGTGCATAGACCTCAAGGTTTGATGTGCTGTGCGTTCTGAGATGCTTTTCTGGTCACCACGGTTGTAAAGAGTGCTTATTTGAGTTACTATAGACTTCCTGTCAGCTCAGACCAATCTGTTCATTCTTCATTGATCTCTCTCACAAACAAGGTATTTCAGCCTGCAGACCCTCCACTCACAGGATGTTTTTTTGTTTTTTGCACCATTCTGTCTAAACTCTAGAAACTATTGTGTGTATAATTCTCTGGAGATCAGCAGTTTATGAAACACTCAAACCAGCCTCAAAAAAAAAAAAAAAAAAAAACATGCCACAATCAAAGATCACACTTTTTCTTTATTCTGTAGTTTGATGTGAACATTATCCGAAGCTTCTGACCTGTATCTGCATGATTTTTTTGCATTGTGCTGCTGCCACATGATTAGATAACTGCATGAATGTGCAGGATTACAGGTGTTCCCAATAAAGTGGATGGTGAGGGTATATATGACTGGCCCTTAGGCATTTTGTTGGGGTGTAATCTGGCCCCCTTTGAAAAAAGTTTGGGCACTGCTGGTCTAGCTTATCGATCAATCTTCATTGTGAGAGCCAGCCAGCTAGTTCATATCAGCAGTGCTATTAGTCATCATATATTGTTTTAGTAAATATTTGCTTATGCTTCTTGTTTCCTTGTCAAAAGGTGACTAATTTACCACTAATAACCAAAATCAGCGTATGATTGTGGAATCAATGTTTAATTGTGGAATCAAGCTAAATTTTATTTTTGCCAGCTGGGGTCATCGAAATGAATAACATGTAATTAACATCAGAAAGTTTCCATGGAATGTGTCATACATTCAAATAGATATATTGTATTTTCATACAATTAGAAAGCTTGTTGATGTTTGGCTTATTCCTGCAGAGACAGCAAAGATATACAAAGTACTTGAATATGCACTAACAGGAACCCCAGGAGGTCAATAAACACTTGTGATCAGTGCAGTCTTCTCTCACAACTTGCTGTTTTACATTCTTAGTATGGACCAGCATCCCAGGCTTTTCTGCTGCATTGTACTGTGCACATTAATCCATCGAGTGGAGTGTTCTTGTGGGTTGCAGGAGCTACTCTGTCCCCCACTCTCTTTTGCAGAGGTTCAATGGCAGAAAATCCATAGCCTTTCTAAGAGGAGGAATTCCATTAGATAATAGATATGGAATCCATCTCGATTCTCCACCTTATCTTCTCTGAGGGTGAGAAATCAATACATGAGCTTCAGCTGAACCGCCAACAACAACAATAAATTGATGGCCGAGTGAGAGAGAGGTAGTTGGGGGAACTGCCATAATGGACACAATGATACATGCCTCATTGGAAGTGGTCATAAATTAGGGTGTGTTAATTGTGCATACGGTTCTCCAAATGTAGGAGCGAATGCAAAAGTGACTAAGAACTGTTAAAAATGTGTAATAGAGAAAAAATAATGGATATTAAGGTAAATTATTTTTGATGAGGAACTATGTGCTATGCAGCATAGAAGCAGACATTTCCTCTCTGTCTCTTTGCAAAAGTGTGTGCGTGTGTGTATTTGTGTGTGTGGTGGGCTGGGCTTTCAGAATGTTGTGGTTTCCTGTTGGAACTCTGGGACTGCCAGGTGTGCTGTTTGCTATGGCTGTTACCATGCAACACATTCCTAACAGAGCCGAGAGCAGTGAGCAGATGGAACAAAAAGATGCCCTTTACAGAGTTTCCTCATGTCTCATATCAGTCCAGCTTTGCACACGGCCAAAACTCTGATCATTTGACTTCTGTGTCTCTGAGTCAGATGAACTGATTTCTTTTCCTGAATATGTTTAAAATATAATATCCAATGATTTCTGACACACCTAATATTTTCTTTTCTATGTCTGACCTTTTTAGAATAATAGGAAAGACTTGAAAGTGTGAAAAAAAGACTGCATGGAATGATCCTATAACCAAAAAGTATTAAACAAACTTTCCATGATGTGTGATTTGCACCCTCTTAGTTATATTAAGTGTCACTTTGGGTACATGGGAAATTTCTCCATGAATAGTTATTTAACAAAAATATTTACTTGTTTTATTTGGAACTAATGAATCACTTTTAAATAAATAAACTTTTAAATTTCCATGAAGACATGGTTTGCCAGGGTTGGAGTGGAAGAACTCGAGTGGCCTGCACAGAGCCCTGACCTCAACCCCACTGAACACCTTTGGGATGAATTGGGATGCTAACTACACCCCAGGCCTCCTCACCCAACATCAGTGCCTGATCTCGCTAGTGCTCTTGTGGTTGCATGAGCAAATCCCCACAGTCACGTTCCAAAGTCTAGTGGAAAGCCTTTCCAGAAGAAAATGTTCAAAAAGTACATATGGGTGTGACTGGTCAGGTATTCACATACCTTTGGCCGTATAGTGTATGTTCCAAGCTTTGTACTGTATATTAGGTTCTACAGGGTGTCTCAAAAGCCTCCATACATAGGGAAAATTAACACATTTTAGCAAAATGTCTTCCAAAATTGTTCATACTTAGTTTATATTATATATTTTCTTCAGATAGCCTTTAAGAATGCCTTTGACCAAAGAAGAACGTATTGAAATCATTCTCATGGCTGGATCAGGAAGCTGTTGCAAGGCTGCAATGGACTTAAACAGGAAACGTGGCAAGGACATCACACACAACACTGTTGCCAAACTTATTAACAAAAAAAGACTGGAAGTGTTGCGGATCAACCCGAGAAGTGGACGTCCATGAACACCCACTTGACGAAGGCACAACCGACGTAGTGCTGGCATACATACCCGGCTAGCTCAGTTGGTAGTGCATGGGACTCTTGATCACAGGATTGTGGGTTTAAGCCACATTGGTGCTTTAATGGGACTAATATAATTTATTTCTATCACAGGAGAATCACTCCAGTCTTCACATTACACCACTAGTGCAGAAAGTTTCCGACAAAACCATTGTCTACTCAAAATGAATGTTGTGGTGTTAATGTCACACCACTATTGAATTAAGTTACATTTGAATGGAAGTGATGATGGGAAATGAAATAATGTGGCATACCACATGTCCTCCTCATACTGGCTATGTCACTGTGTGTCATTATGTTTGTCCTAAAAGCTCAAACTGAGTTAGTGGTGAAGCTTTGCACATGCAACAATTATGCATCAAATATGATGTAAAGTGGAATTCAACAACAACAACAACAACAACAACAACAACAACAACAACAACAACAACAACAAATCTTCCATTAACAAAATGTAGAGGTTGTGGAAAATGAAGGTGAGTACATAAAATCACATTGTGGTGTGTGACATTCTTGTGACTCATAAAAGGAAGTGCAAGCAGAACCAAAAGACTTCATATTACAAAATGATTTCCTCAAAATATCCACACTCTTTTCTTACATGCTGTCTGTGAGAATGTTATTGAAATGTGCACTAGATAGCGTTAATGAAGTCCAGTTAATGAAATTTATGAAGATTAATGAAGTACTATATCTTTCTGAATCTTTCTATCATCAACTGGTAAACATAATGTCAGTGCCTTTTGTGGAAGCTGACCTCTCAGCACAAAAGGAAAGCTTATTTCTGCTGGGTATACAAAAGCCAAATGTAAGCCAATAATTGTAAGTAAAACCATGAAGAGGGAGCTTTAAGGTGAGAGATTAAGGTACTAGTGTTGCAACCTATTACCAGGAAAAAAGCATGTAATAGACCTGCTTATCCTCTGTAATAAAATAGGCCTGTTTCAAGTTTTGACACATTTTTGTGTTATAGTCACTTTTCTTCTAGCATCCAGGACACCTGATTGTGCTTTATAAAAGTTATACACTGCATAAAAACTTTACTAGAGGCCCAGACTTGTCATTAAAAAACAATTTTAAAGGCATTTGCTCTGAGTAAAACCACATACTGATAGCTGTTTACTTACACTGCATGCTCAGTATTAACTATGAAACAGTATTTTCTGGCATGCATTGTAGAATTGTAGAGCGAGAAATATCTGCAAACCAAATCTAATAAACGTCCTTAATTCAATTCATGCCGTGCACTCAGTGCTATAACATGCTCCACCCCACACAATGGCATGACTGGAAGGCTTTTGATTAATTACGTCACTGGAGTCTTGTGGAGAATCGTATTGATTTCTGAAACAACGCTACTTTCCCTGTGTCATAAAACAGTAGAGGTTGTTGTTTTCCATTCATATGTTGTTTCAAATGTATTTTTTTCAGCATGACGATTCCAAAGTGTGCATGGAGTTCTTCTTCACATCATTCCTATTTTGATATGTTGACGTTTTAGTGCTTTAGGCCAGGGCTCAAAGCACTCTCGTTTATAGCCAGTGACATAATGAGCAGCAACCAAAGACTGCATGTGTTGCGTATACAGCCACATGCCAAAGCAGGGAGCATGAAGCAGAGACCATATGTGACAGACACAGCCAAATGTTAGCAGAATTGGATAGTAGAGGTTTGTTCTTGTGATTCACAACAGATTTGTATTAACTTATTTATTTATTTGTAACCTTTTTAGGATGAGCTTTCAGGGGAATGATGCCATGCTTGACAGCTAAGTAGCTGTATCATTAAACAAATAATTAAGCTGTTATGCACTGCAGTTATGTGAAGCATAATTTTAGTGTAATCTATGCTTACCTGGAGCCTGGCCAGCATTCGGCTGTCTTTAATCAGTGATCCCTTTAACTGGTAACAAATGTGCCTGTGACTTTGTCTGGGGCAGGATGTAACAAGTGCATATGCAGGCATTTGTACTTATTATGAATGCAGCAATGCACACATTGAATGCATAAACATATGCCCTTATGAGTTGTTAGTTAGTTTTCTAACTAAAACAATCAGAGGGTATATGATTGCCTGTTGGATGCCTATTGTAACATGCAGGAGGTTTTGCGACAGGACGTGAATGAATTTCATTTGGGCTTTTACATGATGCTTAGTCTATACAGGCAGAAGGTTTAAATCAGAGTCATGTCTACAGGAACAGTTTAGCAAGATACACACAGATACTCTGTAAACAGGACAAACGTGGGAACTAGAAATACTGTTTACATGTACTTATTAAATAGGAAAGACTTTGTGAAGGACAAAGGTGGGGAACACCCTAAACACTCCTAATGACTTGTAGTTATGCATAATCTCCTATGGCAGAGACAGCTTAACGCCTTCAGACTGAATGAGTTCAATAAAAACACCTGAGACAAATGCATGAAAGATGCCAGTTATGTCTGAATGCTTAGTAATACCGAGGTGTGTGCTGGCTGCTAATTGCTTTCAAGAGTGTGTGTATGCATTAGGAATCAACTGGGTATCTGTTGCTTAGACTTGATGAAGTTTTGGTCTCTGAGGAACAGTCTGTAGTTGTTCAGATGGTCTACTGTTTCTTATTAATCCTCACTTATCTATTTTCACAATTCAACCTAAAAGCATGGACAGGCAGGATGAGAAATGTAACTATTCTTTTGGAATGAATCTATTTCATTTAATTTGACATTTGTATAGTACAAATGATCAAGACAATTCTTTACGGTCACAAATTTTAAAAATAAACATTATTATTGTCGTTGTTTTGTAAAGCACATTATTCAGTAAGTACTGTAATGTATTCAGCATCTATAAAGCTAAAGCTACAATGGAAATAGGAAAGGTATGTAGTTATGAGGTAAGAGATTAAATGTGATATTGTGTTGAGAGGCTACATGTTGATTGTGTAAACATACAGTAAATTCCAAGTACTGGGTATAGAAAAACAACGTTGAAATACAGAAGCCTGAGCTTAGGAACTCCAGAAACTTTAATTTCCTATAAATACATATAGCATATACATCTATATATGTATATATCATCACTCTTGAGCTTTAAGCTGTATCATGAGGGAGGCTGGGTGATGCTCAACCAGTAGATGTCAGTCTTCTCTGTAGTATCAGTGCCTTTTCCCAGATGCCATCACCCTGGAGGGCTATGGAAAGGCCCAAGGTTAAACACTTGATGTCAGGAGATTATTTAAGTGTGAGATACAAGTCTCTAAGTGAGCCATTAGTGTGGAATGGACTCAAACACAAGCACTAGAGTTCATTACAATGTTATTAAGTACATATTGCACTTGAGGCACACTTTTCAATTACAACATATTACTCAAGTAACATGAAAATCCAGATAAAAAAAAAAACCTCCAGCACTCAGTACACAGTGATCATTAATTAATAACAGCAAACACAGTCATCTTTAAAATAACAGCAGGGTTCCTGCAATAAGGACTGAAAAGCTGGTAATTTTATTTTGCTGCAGGGCAATTTGACCAGATAACTTAGAATAGAATATAGAAAATGTCTCAGACTGGACTTCTAGGTCACCAGTAATGAAGAAATTTGTGCACAGGCACGTATTTAAGGCTGAGCAGGAAATCAAATTAAATGAATAATACATTCAGACATGTGTACCTTTATATCACTTATCTTTTTTGATAGCATAAGACCTTAGAGACAATCTCCTTTTTTCATGCTGCACTGAGCAAAGATGGGGAGACCACCCTTACTGGCAACAGAGTGTGAGTTAATTTCATCCCACACAATAACACAATCTCACAGTCTATTGTGCACCCCCTCTTCCCAGTTTGTGTTGGCGAGAGGCATTAGCATCGCTGTCATTGAATCATCAGAGCCTGAGAGCCACCACTCCTTTGAAGGATTAACTTCATTAGCATGTTTTCATGCCACTTGTCTACTAATTGCCCAGTTGAAGCGCCCACTTGTTGTGCTGGTGAAACATGCCTAGACATCTGAAACTAAAGCTGTAACTTGTGTTTCTGAAGGTCTTGTCATGCCTGGATGTCCTCTTCTATATTGAAATATTTCTCAGCTCAGTGACTGCAACCAGTAACATATTTAAAATATTATTTTTAAATAGGTGGTGTATACAACACTGTGCTGCGCCATGTTCAGTGAGAATTTCCACTAAACTCGACATATTTTCCATGAGCAGAAAAGAAGCTCAGTTCCACCTCTGTGACCCTTCTGATAGGGGTTCCAAATTAAGCCAAACATTTTTTAAAAAAATATATATATATTTATATAGCAACTAATCTCATATGCACTCTCAGTGAGGGCTTAAAATGAGGGTTGATTGTCTGCTACAGTTCTGCTCAGCCACATGATGTCATGCATGGAGAGGTATTCCTCAGTCTCAACCTGCTGGTTCATGCCAGTTCTCCAGTAATATGATCCTCCTCCAAAAGCTTTGAGAAAATGCTGGTCATTCTCAGACAAGAGCTTTATTTATTTCTTAGGGAGCTGATTCAGTACCTCAGCACTGCACCAACTGCTCTCACATATACCAAATGAGAATATTTGTTAATGGTGACAACAGGAGCACTTGGAAAAGTTGTTTTTAGGTTTTGTGTTCCGCTAGTTTGATCTGCTAGATATACATCTGATATGTTATATTAACAGCTTTTCTACTCTGAGACTTATAGAAGACTGCAGTAATGATTATTTAGCTTAGCCCTCTATAAGCAAACCTTCCAGTAGATCTTATTTGCTTTTTAAAATCTTACAACAGAGTAGTCTGTCTCTCATTATGATCCATTTCCTACATTTCACATGTACAATAGATAATTATTAAAAATCTTTTTTTTTTTTTGTTTTGTTTTTATTTAATAGACCATTTGGGAATTATTCTCACAGTAAACACACACAAGCTACATGCCCAAACTGTAAATCAGACAAATTAGTAAAATCCCTGAGGCAAAGTCTGACAGGCTTTGAAGATTATATAGATTATATATAGATTATATATCTTCAGTATTATGTCAGAATTTAAAATACTTCTTCATTCCTGTGTATATTAATCAATAAGATGTTTGAAATGCTTGTCGTATGTGTTTTGGTGAGATCCAACCTTATAGATTTTTTTCCAGCTTTGAGCTACTTAATATTTTGTATAAGAAGTGGGATTGCATTAGACAAGTTCTGGTGTTTTAATCTTTCATTCTTTGCATTTTTCTCACATACAGAGGGTGACTGTGATCATTACTTCAGCTTGGCTTTCTTTGTATCTTGACATTTAGATAAGATGTTATATACATTAATTCGAAGAAATTTATAACTAGCAGCCCTCAGCTGCTGCTGTTGTGGTTACATATTGCTTTCTACAGGTGATTTCTGATTAATAAATAAGCTGTATAATTTAAATTCGCCATATAATAACAATACTATGCAAATGTGTAAATGTAAACGTGGTTTGATACCACCATTGAGTAGGATGCACAAAGTAGTGAAACGTTGTTAATAATTCATATCATTTAAGGTAAACTGAACATAATCTACTCTTTGTTAAGTGAGAGGAGGGCAAATAAACAACTCCACCTTTACTTCTTCATTAGGAAGTTCAAAATGAACCTTAACTCACTCTCTGTCTGTTTAGCCCCCATTGCAAACCCCCCACCCCCCGCCCTCCTTCGTGCATGGCCTGAGGGAGCAGTTAGCTCTCTCAATGCTCTTGCTCTATTGTGAGCACACATTGATTGCCTCTACCCTCTCCAAAGCCAGCCGAGCCAGTCAGCATGGGGTACGGGCTGTCTGCTTTATCTACCACCACTCACATTTTTCACTGAAATAAAAGAGGGAGAGAGAGAGAGTCTCCAAGAGAGTTCCTCCTCTACTCTCCTGCAAATAGTTGGCCAGATGCATCTCTCTCACTGTCTCACTCCTGCCTCTGCTTTCAGTGGCTCTGCTCCAGAGAGGATCAATAATGTGCTTAAACAGATTTCTCTTGTGTCTTGTTGTCAAATACATTGTGCACCTCTGCCTTTCTGTGGTGGGTAATCTCAGGAATCTCACCATCTTGTCCTTTATCTGCATTTCCCGCCTTGTTTGTTACACATTTTCTTAATAACCTCTTCTCCTACCATGTTAATTGTAGTTTGGCAGCATAGCCCATATTTCCTCTGAGGAGGTCCATGAGAGCAATAGTATACTGTGTAAAGCAAATAGGAGCTGTAAATAATCTGTGAAAGCTCGGCCTGTGTGTGAAAGCTTATGTCAGCAGAACTGAAACTCTCCCTCCATCATGTAGCATTGAAGGCCCAACAGCATCAATCATTTCCCCTGTGATTGTCAGGGAATTAGCCGAGCTGAGGTTCACCATGGCAGTCGAGTTCACTACACCTCAGCCTGAAAGTCATGTTAGCATAGAGAATACTTTGTGCATTGACTTTTTTCTAAATATCAGATGGGAAAATGAGGGAAAATACAGCAGTCATGGCTGTCATTAGACATTTAGAGGTTACAGAAACAATATTTAAAATGAATAAGAACCTTATTCTAGCAACTGTGCATCCTAATACTTCAAGATACATGGTAGCTGAAGCATCCTTTTTTCTAATGCAAAATATTCCGTAATAACAGCTCACAGCTGCGTGTATGTATAAAATTATACAGCAATTCAGTCAAGCTGAAGTCACTCCACCTATAGTCCATCCATCTTCTTGGCAGCCATCTGGCCATATTGTTTCAGAATGCAAGAGTTGAGGGCCTACCCATCAACACCAGGGGTTCGTACAACAACTGGCTTTGAACTAAAGTGGCTGTTCATTGACTGCTTGTGTTTTTTTTCCCCCCCAGACATGATGAACCCAGGCAACTTTGAGCGACATCACAAAAACATGATTAATGGTCCATAACACAGGACATTATAAGCAGCCTGAAACCTATATGACAATAGATGCTGGGTCACTTGCAATAACTAAGCCTTGCTTTGATATTGATGTTACAATGGGTATGTCGATCTTTGGAAAATCTCTAGCACCAGCCTACATCTGCAAAAAATCCAGATGTCTGCAAATTCAGCATCTGTTAAAGCACTTTCCCGGCCTCTCCTCGGGGGATTTAAAAACCATATTCCAGGAATTTAAGCTAATTTTTCAAATGTACTAATTCCCATGATTTGATTGGCCAATCAAAAGTAGAACAGTATAATTAAATCACGTGAAGATAACAAGACCGATCTGGTGAAGATGTGACGTCTGACATTGCCCATGCTACCTCTGTTGTCATTCGGACCATGACCATATAAGAACAGGACAGAAATAAAAATGAATGAGTGCCTGAAACCAGTGATGTCATCTGCCAGATTTATCCCTGCCAACTGAGATAACTGCACAGGAGCTAGTGTCCTTGAGACAGAGTGCTCACAGAATAAGTCCAATGCATTAGTGTCAAAGCCTTGCAGTGGAAGAGCTAAGGACATTGTTCAGAAGACACAGCTAGTGTTTCTTTGCAATGCACTGGCCAACACAGTGAATAAGAAAGCTTATAAAGATAGCACTGAAGAGGTCAAAGCCCTGTAAATAAACAACGCCTAATTTGCTCTAACGCCAATTGACTAGAATGAGCGTTTAAGCTAACACAAGGCTCATTTGGAATCAGTTGCGCATTCATGTCAAAATTTGCATAATGCATCCAAGAGGACCTTCCCCCCCCACACACACACCAATAAGGGGTAATGGAAATTCCGGTTAGTGTTTGGACAGGCTGAATCGCAGCGCGTGGAGTGAATGAGTGTATACCATGTTGCACTCGCAGAGATTTGGACCTGCCCCCCTTATAACCCCCTGTGGGGTGGTTGAGCCCCGCGGCGTTGTATGAAGAAGAAGAAGAAGAAGAGGAGGAAGAAGAAGAAGAGGGCTAAGAGGACGCAGTGCGTTACTGGTGCGCGAGCTTGCGCTTCTCTCCTCTTTCCACCGTCGGGAGAGACTCATTGTTCCTTGACGTCACCGCTGAGCGCGAGCCTGCCGCCGCCGCCGCTGCTCTCAAACACGTCTTTGTTATTCAGGGCTTTCTATCGCACAGAGCCGGCGACTCGCAAAATACGGAGCCAGGCATTCCTCCTCCTCCTCCTCTCCTCTCCTCTCCTCTCGTGGCTTTTCGATGGGGATCACGCTCGCTACTTGATTGCTGCTGTAACACGATCATGTTACACCAGAATAAAATCTGTCACCGGTTTAACAGTAATGACGTCAGTCCTCGTTCAGCTGTTAAACAAGATACAATGTGTCAAGACGGTAAATATGAATCACGTGGCCACGGACAATCAGTTATTACAGCCTAATCTTTCCACTTTCCAACCAAACCAATACACTAACATGAGTGTCTAAAAAAAGGTGTTTACTTTCGTTATTGCACTATTGCACAAAAACAATAATTAACCCAATAATAATAGTAATAACACTAATGATAAAAAGCTATCGTGAAAGGCGTGTTGAATGGGTGATTAGAAAGGCAAAACCAGGAGAGCGGAAGTGGGGGACTCGAGCAGGATCAGTGAGGCGGCAGTGCGCTCAGTGTCCTTATGGAGAACACTCTGGGACGCGTTTTGTTAGCAACCGCCAAGCATGGCTGTGGTAATAGAATAGCCCGTGTAATTTGACACTTCAACTTGCCGTGCTCTACGCTAGTTGATTCAGGCAGTCGCACTCCGGCGAAAGCCTTGTGCGCCTTTTTCCTACTGTTTTGCAAAGTCTAAAGGAGGAAAAGAACAAGCTGGGCGGCTGAGGCGGAGGAGGATTTCCCCCGGAGTCGCGCTCGGATCACATCTGAAAGTAAGTTCCGAGCCGTTTTCGCACCTCTCGCTCAGGTCCACGAAGCTTTTTTTGTGCATTGCATTTGAATGTGTGTGTGAGTGTGTGTGTGTGTGTGAGAGAGAGACAGAGAGAGAGAGAGAGAGAGAGAGAGTGAGTGTGTGTGTCTGTGCGTGTGTGTAGCCTGCGAAGCTAGCTCCGATCTCAGCTAACAATGGAGCGGAGGCTTAAAGGATCGCTGGAGTGTAGCGTTTGAATCGTGGCCGGAATCGGCTTGTGTTTGTCGCCTGGCCTAAAGAAAAGCTTTGCCATGCAGGGCGCGATGTGAAACAACAGCTCGCTGATCGGGGAGATTTTCACTGCCTGCTTGCTGTGAATGAGGAAGGCGGAATGTGGCTTTTGTGGTGCTCCAGGCACCTTTATGATATTAGGAGCAATCCGCTTTTCCACGTTTGTAGCCGCGTGTGTTTTTATATATATATATATATATATATATATATATATATATTTGTGCAGATTAGGCAGGGACACACTGTCACGCGCTCAGCTGCTGCTTAGCACATTAGGTTAGGCGTTTGTAGTATTGTGGAAAAATGTGCGAGCCTCGCCATGCAGGCATGAGTGACTTTAACAGCCTGATCTCTGCGTGGCTGTTCCAGCAGTGTATACTTCTATCACACCTAGATTATTTCTCCAACTCCATCCTTGACCCGTACACTGCTTTAAAGCATGTGCACGCAGTAAACGTGCTATTTCCTGCAGCAGCTGTGTGCCACGGCGCTCCGGCCGCACATCAGGATGGTGGTGTAGCGCTAACAGAGAGCTGCTTTATGCAGGAGAGAAGTTGCATGGGTGATCCGGAGCGATCTGCCTGATGGATCGGCAGGGCTGGGATCAGCTCCGAGCTGAGCTTTAGCTGTGAGGAGGAAAGAGCGGCCTCTTCCTCCCTTGTTAGTGCCTTTCTGAGGGAATTTAGGGAAACATGACTTTCACCAGCAAGGCATGAAAGGGCAAGGTTGATTGAGGTGCACTATTGTTAGCCTAAAGCAACTTCATCCGATTCCTGAAGCAACACAAGTCCTGTCAGACCCAGTGACTCGAACTAATAAAACAGCCATCATGTGCAAATAGAATAAAATGCTGTTGTAATGCGCAGTATATCATGTAACAACTGAGAAGCCCCTGTCAGCTCTGAGCAACGTCTGTCTCTGCTGGTTTAGCATATTATTTTTCATCCAGAACACTTTTGTTTTCACTCAGAGCACTAACCTGTACACCATTAACACAGGCACTTTGCTCATGCTTTCTTTCTGCCAGACAACAGCGTGGCTACTTCTTAAGCACTGTACAATCTGAGACAATGTTTACATGACTGTGTGGATACTGATAATGGAAAAGCTTCCCTTTGCTTCACTTTGGCTTTGGTGCAAAGGTGAAAGGTAATTAGATGTCATATGTATCTTATGTTTCACCTTTTCTTTTCGTCCGGGGACGGTATGACGTTTGCATGGTCTACATTTATGTGTTCGAAGGCACACACACACACACAAAAAGTTTTCAAGAGTCAAGAATGGTTCTTGACAAACTGCTTCATTCTGGTTCATTCTCATTCTCATGCTGTCTCTGTCAGCTTATATTTCAGAACTCCTGGGAAATCTGAAATGCGCATGTCAGTGAATGTGTGTGAGTCAGGAACAGAGAATGTGCACAGGAGAGTTTACGTTAGTCACCAGCGCAGACAGGGGCCTCAGGTCGAGGATCTTTACCGGGAGGCCTATCACCACCACCACGGTTGTGCCATTCTTTTTGTAAGGGTACGGGTTAAAAAGGAGTGGTTGTAGATTACAGATTTGGACTCGAGTTGAAAGAGCGTGCCGTGTGATAGTGATTATTAAATAAGATTATATATAGCTACTAGGTGTGTTATACAGGATAACATTACATCAGCCTTTTATTGGTCACTTTTCTTTGCTCATTTGAGTGGTACATAAGTGATGAAAAAGCAGTGTTCAGGGGCTGGATTTCTATATCAAATAATCAAAAGCTGCAGAGAACAGGATCTCAAACCTTTTGTAGCCAGGGACCCCTTTAACTGAAATAAATCGCATGGATTCCCTAAGCACAGATGTTGTTAATGAGCATAATCCAGCAATTCAGATGTTTGCGTCCTTAATTCAATGTGTACAGCACAATCTAAGCTATTTATTGGACACCAACTGAACACATTCTGTCCAAGCTGAACATATTTAAGCCTGTATGTTTTTGAGTTACTGAGGTTTGGATTAAACCAATTCAAGTGACCAGTCAAATCGGCTAATAACTATAGAAACATGATAATAAATATTATAACTTTTAATTACATTATGATTTCCACCACTGTAACAAGAAAAGGACCCCTGAGGCTTCTGGATCCTACTTTGAGAACCACTGTTGTAAATCTCGATCTTGTTGAAAGTTTAGATTAGTAATTAGTAATTGCATAGTGATTACTTAGCAAACATGCACCTGAACATTAAACAAGCATGTACGACAAAAACGAAAGAAACACGAACAACGTCAAATCCTGCTACTTTGATCTGAGAGTTGGATGAAACTGTATCTGTTACTGATTAATTGTCTAAAGCAGGGTTAAACGTGTTGACTACTGCTTTAACTCATGTTGAGCATTATTTTAATGCCTTATTGCCTCTAGTCACAAGAGACCTGTTAGTCGTTTAAAACTGCTCGAACACTAATCAGTGTTTTGACAGGTTGACATTTAACTGTTAGTGCACTATTGTGGGGAGTTGTGAAATAGTTGGCTCGTGTTTATCCATCGCGGAGTAGAACAGCCTACTCGTCACCAGCTGCACACACCCACTCTCGAACATAAGTCAGACTTTGTGTCTGTTTGCATGCGCCCCACAGGGGATTTGTACAGCAGTTTTCATTCCTACTGACAAGTGAAGTCAGACGCACTTTATAACCCAGTGACTATTTCACACATGTGAGATTTCTGTAACAATGAAGAAGGCCTTTTATTGCTGTGTAATAAATAAATGAATGCCCTTAGAACAGGAAACCTCTCAAAACCATTTAAATGTTTTTTTGTTTTTTTGAGGCTTCTATCACATTAAGTATTTTCACCTTGTAAAGCACAATTCTTTTAAACAGCAGGTTTAAATACATCAGCACCTCGTGATTTCTTGGATGGCCCCTGCCAGTTTGTTGCTTTGCTGAAGCCAAAAGAGACAGGAGCGACTTCTTTTGCATTCAATCAAAAGAGAGTTCACGTCCCCGTAAGAATGTGTTGTTGTCGGTGGCCTCCAGCTGTCAGCCTGACAGTATGACCACACAAGCTTTAGGATGTGATGGGCGCAGCATTAGCAAGCTTGTGCCACTCTGAGTGCTTTTCCCTCGGATAGAGACTTCCAAAGCCACGCTGTCATGGGCTCATGCATGTTTGATTTGACGTTCTTTGAAAAATGAACGTGGAGGATGTCACAGTGAATGTATCCCATTTCTGTCAGCAAAAGAGCAAGAATCGTGAATCCTAAATGACACCCAGCTACTCTCGCTCAATATTTGAGCTTGCAGCTTGGAAGCTGTGGCAAAATGTTCTGCCGCACTCAAGATTTCACCTGATCACAAGCAGTTTCCTTGCGTTCTTGGGATAGCTCCCTGCGCTTTCCTCTAACTGCTGCGCGTCTCGCAAATCCATCCCGAGCAAAACAAACATACTGCGCTCAAACGGTTTCCTTTTGACTACGACAAATTCATTGAGCCATGTTCTCCGTGTCAAGCCGTTTGCCCTGCTGCTCTATTCATGTTCACTTAATAGACAGCTGTGAGTTGGAGATCAGGCACAGGAAAATCAAATGCTGTATTTTAGGCGAGCGCTGTCTTCTGGGATGATTGATTTAGCCTAGCTCTTCATTTAGAGAGACACAGAGCTGCTAGTGATAGCGTTATGTATAATGTCGATTGCTCTTGATTGCATAATATAATCTCTCACTGAGAAACACTTGAACACTCGAAACATAGGTGTTAGGAAAATAATGCTGGTTATTAAGTCTTTTGTGATGATCCAATTTTATGAATTATAGCTCCTTAATACATGGAGTGTTACTGAATTAATACGTTCAGAAAGATGTGCCAAGATCACGTGTGTTGTCTTTTAATCATCTGAGAGAAATTTTCATTAGGAAAATATATATGAGAAGTAACACATACTACTTAAATGTGGGGCTCGTTTCGAGATGCTTGCTGTAATTTGATTATCTTAGTGTTGTCAATAAGAGGTTCATATTCTTATTCTCCAATTTTGTGACTTTTTCTTTATTGCTTTTTTTTTTGTATTTTTCAGAGATTTTACATTTTTAGATATTTTATATGTTTAGATATTTCAAATCAAGTGTACTCTAGTCGAGTGACTAGTCAAGTTTTCTTTTCTTTTTCTTTTTTCTTTTTTTTTTTTTTTTTTACGTTAAAACCATACAGCCAACGATTTGATGGGGTAAAGGTTCATGTGTGAAAGCCTGACTACTTAAGGTGAGTGATGGGCAAATTTGAATGTCCTTCTGTGGGATTAGGGATGGTTGAAAAACCTTTCAGGCTTTAGAAAATCTATTTAACGGTGGCATCATCCACCCGATTAATGTTTGGAAGGAAGATGAAATTGAGAATCTTTAGTTTTTTTTTCAGCTCTAGAAAAAATCGTGCGTGATTATTTTGTAATGTCTCTTTCTAGAGGCTATGTAAATGCGAAATTGTAGGTGAAAATAGCACAGCAGTCATTCGTTTTTTTTTTTTGTTGTTGTTTTTTTGGTAACTTACATTTGCATGCGTTCATTCACACAGTGCTCAAAAAGCAACACCTGCTAAACACATCTCCTTTCATTTAATACATTGAAATGTTGTTTTGGATATTATCATATGGAAAGCCTTGACCGTGTCACTTGTCGGTGTGTGAGGAGCTTTTCTCCATCACCAAGAGTGATGGCTGACACTAAGAGGGAGGTCCAATTACATTCAGCATGGCCTCAAGGGATACATACATTTCTCGTCTCTGACAAAGCAAATTAGGCACAATTTACTAAGAACGTTTGTTATTTTCTATTCAGGTTCTGACGATTCGTATCACAACACCTACCTCGACACTGTGGCATTTTAGAAAGGTGAACAAAATGAAAGCTGAAAGGAAAGCAGCCACAAGGTGTCACGTAAACCTGACAAATGAAATCTGGTAAATGAAATTCAGGCCACATCCAGTACAAAACCATTTCTGCTATTACGTTAGTGGCTATTAACTTCCCAAAAAAAGGAAAGCAACAGCCTGTTTTATCCGAGAATTCTTATTCAACAACTCTTTCTGCACAAATGCATTTCAGCCATGACAGGCTCAATGCAGAGCTCATGAGGTGACAGGCGTAAGAAACCGAGACACGTTCATGTATTCCTGGTGCAGTCTCAACAACAGCTAGAGCATAATAAATCTAGAGAAGTGTAAATGAACGTGTGTGTGTGTGTGTATGAACAAACTGACACGTGATTGCAAGCACCACTTCCCAGGTAAGTGCAGGATCGTGCAGTTGTTAATAACTGTCCTGTAAGCCTGGCTTTTGGTGCTCAGTTGGTTCCCTCCCCTCTCCTTCATGCTCCCAGTGCAACTGTACTACTTCACACTCTTCTAAGCTCATGTCTTTTCATTTTTCAGCCTGGGCTTTTTAGATAAAGAGACACATTTGGAACCTCAGTGTGAAAATATTATAAAATGGAATGTCTGGCAAGCAGTTTTTTGCTGAGCTGAAGTGCAGCCGTGGGCTGATCTAATGCCGAATGCATTTTATGATCCTCTGGTTTTCAATTTTTATTCGTACAAATGAAAAGGAGTGACATATGTGCTTAGCCACGTTAAAACTGGGTTTCTAGAGTTGCAGCATTTTAAACCTTTTTTTTTTTTTTTTTTTGTATTAACCACCAGGCCAGTGTTCCCATTGAGCTCGTCCCTCTCATCCCCTCTTAACAGTGGCTCCAGTCTTAGTGCATGCTTTCTGTATTCCTTTTCATACCGCAAACAGATACCTGATTGTCACTCAGTGACAGAGGAGAGAGCGACTGTGCTGTGCTCGTTCCCAATCTGAATGCAACTGCTTGTGTTTTTGAGAAACACAGACCACAGTCTGCATAAATCACCACAGATATTCAAACATAGGCTGTATCAGAGGGGAACGGGTACGAGTGTGCGCAGAACACGCATACATTAAGTACCAGCTTTTAATGTTAAACTGGTCATGGCAAATTCACGTTCTGTATACACTAGAGCTGATCTTTATGATGACAATATCGTCACATTGTGAGACTTTTCCGATAACTGATTAGAAGCAACTGATTGATTAGGTGTTAAATTTGTACTTGAATCTTTACAATTGTAAAATGTTAGAATTTTGTATAGATTTTTTTATGTTCCCTTATTTTCAGTCTTAAACTGTGTAGGACATTAAATAAAAGTACTTAACATGGCTTAGTAGGCTTCAGCATTTAAAGAAATTATTTAAATGTTTAAACGTTTAAAGGGAAAAGCTCTTCCCATACTAACTTCCTTTATATATTTGTTTTATCTTATCTTAATTTCCTGACCAATGATTTGTTGACAATCAGAAGCTTATTATTGTGCCATTTTGGGCTTGGCCTATTTTTTTGCACAGGCATGTATACATCATGACACATATTGTCAGCCATAGAAGTGCCTTTGAGTTCGACAATCATGATATCTTTGTCATATAGCCCACCCCTAGTGTACACTAGCACACTGTATGATACATACACTGACACTTGGCAACAGTTTCGGTGTGTTGAAAAGGATATATCCCCACTGTTCATTTAAACAAGGAAAACCACAAAACCAAGACCACTCCCTGTGTTTGTTTGACAGGTGTGGCTAAAACCAAAATGGATACTAGGCCTAGGCTGCGCAGAAAGGATCCACTTTGTGCTCTGTGGCTGGAGTATCTGCAAAGCGCCAGCATGTCTTCATTTTTTTTTTTTTATCCCAGTCAAGCAGGAACCCACCTGATGCAGCTCATCAGTTGTTTGAAGGCCGAGACCAATTGATTAAACAAGTGGAATCAGGTGTGACTCCTTCTTTGGTTTTAATGACAGCCTGCAGCCACAAAGGCTCTTTGCAGATAAAATTGCAAACCACTGACTCCATACAGTGCCTTTACTTTACTTACTTTACTTTACAGTACTGTGCACTCAAGGAGCACTTTATTAGGAATGCCTGGAGACCTAGCCATTCATGCAGTATCTAATCAGCCAGTCGTGTGGCATCAGTGCAGTGCATAAAATCATGCAGATACAGGCCACAAGCTTCAGGTAATGTTCACATCAAGCATCAGAATAGGGAAAAAATGTGCTCAGTGATTTTGATCATGACATACATGTGAGTGTTGGTGCCAGACGAGCTGGGTTGAGTATTTCACACACAATAGTCTGTAGAGTTTACTCAGAATGGTGTAATAAAGAAAAAACATCTAGTGAGCGGCAGTTCTGCAGACAGAAACGCCTTGTCGATCAGAGAGTTCAACAGAGAATGGCCAGACTGGTTCAAGCTGACAGAAAGGCAACAGTAACTCAGATAACTACTCTGTACAATTGTGGTGAGCAGAAAAGCATCTCAGAATGCACAACACGTCGAACCTTGAGGCAGATGGGCTACAACAGCAGAAGACCACATCGCGTTCTACTTCTACCAAAAATGGACATTTGAAGACTGGAAAAATGTAGACTGGTCCGATGAATCTCGATTTCTGCTGAGGCACACTGATTGTAGGGTCAGAATTTGGTGCTGGTTTCCTGAACATGACAATGAGTTAAATGTTCTTGAGTGGCCTTCACAGTCACCGGATCTGAATCCAATAAAACACCTTTGGGATGTGGTAGAATGGGAGATTCACAGTATGAAAGTGCACCTGAAAATTCTGCAGGAATCGCGCGATGCAATCATGTCGACATGGACCAGAATCTCGATGGAATGTTTCCAACAGCTTGTGGAATCCACGACATGGAGAAGTGAGTCTGTTTTGAGAGAAAGGGCAGGCTATATCCTGTATTAGTATAGTGTTCCTAATAAAGTGTTTGGTGAGTGTATAGTGTCACACAATTGAGGTGTTAGTTAATGTAAATGTGGACGTAGAACGTTCAGCAACACAGTATAAGATACCTTACAGCTCAAATGGCAGTAGGGCAAGGTTTGAGGAGAAAGACATTTTAGTAATGGCATGGTTATAAATGCCACTACATTTACATCCTGTTCAGTATATGGAACTACACTGTGTGAAAGATGAGCAGTGAAAAGAGTGTTGAAGTAGCTCCATTAGATCGATTAAAAATAGTTCTGAAAGCAAGTCAGAGCACTGTAAAGAGATCACCAAGGTTAAAAGAAGACCTTCATAATACTGAAAAACCTTTTTTGATTGTACATTTATATTTAGCCAGCTGAAAAATCCAGCTTAGCCTGATCAGCTAGCAGCTGCTAAACCACCGGCTAAGCTGCTCAAACTGGTAGACAATCTTTACTAGCTGGTCAATGCTATTATAAAGGAACATGATATATGATAGAAAAGGTTTTTAAAAAAAAAATAAAATCACACAAAATTTTTCAAGACGGTTAGAGAATTTAAAACCTTCATTGAGAAAGCCTGAGGAAAACTTACCGGTAGATAAAGATGGTGTAGCAGTTTGAGCAGCTCGGCCTGTGATTAGCAGCTGGTAGCTGATCAGACTAAGCTGGATTTTGCATCAGGACAAACTCTATTAGTGGTAATTATATAATAAATGTATTAATTATATATAAAAAAATGTCTTAATACTATATTTTTATCAACCCCTTTACACCAACAAGGTGCCGTTGCTTGTTTTGGTGTCTCAGTCAACACCCAAACACTACTCATCTGGAACCAAACACCATGATGGGGCAGATCAAATACTTTCTTGACAGCCATTAAAATAAAACTTTAGCAGAATGCGAGGCTTTGAAGATTATTGCTGATAACTTTAAAGACTGCAAGTATGAATCAGTGTTCAAAGAAGGAAACAAACCATTTTACTGTCAGTTGTAACTAAATAGGAGCTGCATTGCTAATACTAATGCTAACAAAGCTTCTTTTGAGCACCTACATGTTCAGAACATGCAGGATCATGTAATAAAAATATGTCCTGTCGTGTAATCATTGTCTTTTGTGATATCCTTGTGGTGATTGTGTAATAGTTAGGGTTAAAAAGGTTTGCCGGTTCAGTGTCCCAGCACTTTGTAAGTGCATGAGTATATTTAAGAATGTTAAAGTTTGAAAAAATGTGTTGGAAAAACACTCATAGTGAACAAACGTGCTGTAATTATCATGGCTGTGTGTTAAAAATGATGCACTGTGACTCCAAAAGTATTTGTTATTAGCATTCTTTTTAATGAACTCTAAACTAATAGATAATGATCTTTATAGTATAAATATTCTCTTTGCCATTATATCTGCAAGAAAGGTTACAGCAAGATCAGTAACCTCACAGATCAGTGTTTAACCCCATGCTATTGTCTTCTTCAGTGAGCTTTGGAAAGTGTGTGGATACATTTATTCAGACTTTCTTTCTCAACTCAAGGCTCACTTGAGAAACTTTGCCAGTTGTGTTGGTGTGAGTGAGCTGATGGCATGGCGTGTGTGTGTGTGTGNTGGGTGTGCGTACTGACTTTGCATCTGCAGTAAGTGGTCACCAGGGACGCATGGCACATGCCAGCTCAAATTTACACTGTGGCCGACGGATGAGAAACAGCCTGATCAGAAATACCAGTCAGATCCTCTTCATGCTCACTCCGGTCCTGATTATGGAAAAGCAAAGTGCCTTTTTCAGGGCATCTTGGGCATCTATTTGATGCAACTGAATGTTATTGAAGGCAATTTGCTTAGTCTGACCCTGTACTGGCTTATGGGACTTGGTGCATGGTTGTCGTTCTGATTTTCACTGGAATTCTTTTGACTTTGGAATGCTGGAATGGGGAAACTCAATCTGGCTTGCCCCGAGGGCTTCTGCCGGTTGACTATTCCCACCCAAATAGCTGCCAACACCCATGCAAACATTTTTGTAGGTCTGCTTACAAGGAAGGGGGTGAACCTTGAGCCTGCATCACACCACTGCCATTGACTACCCCAGCAGGCAAGCCAGCGTGTTTATTAGTGTTGAAGTGGGAGAACTAAAGCTGGTGGAATAAACGTTCATGGGGGCCGCAGCTCATGAGTCTACTTCACCATTAATTAGCATGAAAGCTGTGCTGACAAAGAGAGAGGCAACATGTATGGTTATTTATTTAAGCCTATTCTAATGGGCTTTTTCAATCGCATAAGCAACATGCTTAATTAGGAAATCAGTAAAGCTAAATTAAAAAAAAAACTTGGTGGATTCAGTTTTTTGTTTATAACGTGCATTAATTATATATCATTTTTTATTATTATTAATTAGCAACAAATTAGGCTGCCTGCACGAGATAACCGCCCTTTTTACAAGAAAAATCTCTATAAAAATACAGTCTGAAAGACAGAAAGTATGATATTTTAATCCTTGTTGCTTTTCATTGATTTTTGACTTTCCCCCTGTGATGCTCTTGCTTTCAAAATCTGTTTGTAGCTTAAGATAAATCCCCAACAAATGAACAACAAATGAGTAGGTGCTGTTTTTATCCGTCAAGGTCAGTTAATCGGTTTTGTCTATAATAAATAAAAATGGTTTATTTAGGAAAAGGAATAACTGTTTTGTTGCGTATTGACCCTTTTAATGAGGTGGTGTAGCCTGTGTTGTTAGCTGCAGCTGGTGTCTAAAGAATTAGCACACGTGACTGCCTTCTGGCCTTGCTCCATCAGCTCAACACATATTGAGCAACGCGAATGGCTGGATTTCTGGAAAACCTTCCAGATCTACTCAGCACTGCTGCGAGGGTCTGTCACTAAAATAAACTTTAACAAGTAGCATTCCCTGTCTCTGGTTTTTATTATTAGTCTTTTTTTTGATTTCCTTTAAGGAATTGGGGAAGCTTAGAGCTTGTATGTGTAGTGTGACTCCTATTATTTTGCTGTGTGCGTGGAGGGGGGGATGGCAGCGGCAGTCACGTGAGCAGTAATTGTATTTGTGTTGGGTTCCTTTCAGGCTGTCGCCGTAAATCTGTTTGACTCGTCACTTTGTAAATCATTACGAGGGCTAAAAGCCTTTTTATTTCATTTAAGGGGGGAGTTGTTGCTCTTCTGAGCAATTATATTTTTGTTTGCTTGTTCTTTTTTGCCTTTGCTAAAGATATTATTAGCGTTAACATTTCTGGCAGTACCAGTAATTAGCGTTCCTTTGTTTTCTTTTTTTTTTTTTTTTTTTTTCCTGCCATATTTTCAATGACTATTACATCATTTTATGCACCTACTAATTGTAATGCATTTTTATTTAGTTTGCAACAGGACTAATCACTAAATCACATCAATTGCTTTACAGAGATGCTGATGCTGTTTCTCTATAATTTCACTCTTTGTTTAGTTTATTATGAGACATTGAAAGCAGTTAGATAAATCATTAGATACTAATTCATTTTCAACATGAAATAACATACATGTCAAGAGTGTGATTTTACTCGCCAGACTGGTTCTCGGCTGTCAGAAACATGACAGAGTACATCACGTCCGGAAGATCAGCCTTGTTTGTTGTCTGATAAACATCTGAGAGCTCCTCTCTCCTCTCCTGTGCCACTCGTGCCTGGCATCATGCACTGCACCAGACATTTATCACCCCATGTTGATGTTCACTGACACTCACAGCAGCGGACACTGTGAGATTAAACCCTGTGTTTCAGTTTAGTTTTGGAACCGAATCATTGATTTTTTCACATGTTGCTGCCTGTAGTTCACCACAGGCAGGACGCAAATGCCGGTAAGAAATTTGTTAGTATTGAAACTGAGCGTGATTTGATGGGTTGTGCATGTAAAAAACGATTTCCTCTCTAGCGCCTTCTTTTTTTCGTTCCATTTTATGTACAGTCGCATGCCATTTAAACATGCTGGATCTAAATCTCCTTATGTTTGGAAAGTCACAGATGCATTTTCATCTCCCCTGAGTCAGTATTCATGATACTGACTGTTAAGTACACAGTCTTACTAATAACATACTGATAAGGACTGCTCGAAGCCTCAGCCATGATAAAGATTAAAAAACATTGATTTTGTTTCACACTTTGCGTGAATGGTTCAAGTGGATAGAAACAAGGCCAGTTAAATGGTAATGAGCGAACTGTAAAGTCAGAATTGCTTAATATGTTCCAAAGGTATTACACTGACGTGGCCGCTGTGGCTTGCTTCATTGGAAGGAGGAAACAGGGTATATAGCATATGGTGTGACTTTTACTAATTGTGGAGGTGTGATGCTTCCTGGTTCATTGTGGCAGTGGAGACCTTGCAGTCTAAAAAAAGGGTGAAGGAATTTCTCACAAGAGCATGTCAGACAGAAGTGCTGCTTGACGTGAGCCAAGCTGAAACCTCAAGTCAGGACTATTGGCTTTGGAGCTGCCACAGTGTTTCTTAGGAAAATAAATTCTCAACTACATTCCAAGTGATTTGTAAATCTCTTTTTGACTTCTCGATATATATTTCAGAATTTTTCTGCACAACCGGCGGAAAGGACACCTTTCATTTTTATGTTGTTTTGACAGCATTTACAGTATGTGTTTTCAGCACATTTCTACCTCATTTGCTTTTAAGACTTAACAGGTGATTAATATTAAACGCGCTCTATTACAGACATTATAAAATCGGAACGTAGTAGACTGCTGCGTCCCAATTTAGCCAATGTAGCGGGAGATTTGATGACTGCCACTTCTGTGAATTATTCCACTGTTTGTTTAGTTTCATATTAGGCATTGAAAAGCAAAAAAGCAGCACAGACAGATTACACTTAGGCCTGTCATTCACAGGTGCAGCCTTTCCCTTATCTGATAACTAATTAAGTCATGACACTTGTTTGGCAAAAGAGACAGATCCTGATGGATTATGAAATAATTATATACAGTGTTCAGAAATGAGGAGCGGCAAGATCAATATTGTATGTTTGCTTAAGAATTTGGTTAGGTAGCTAAGATGTAGAAATTCATGTCTTCTGCATAATGTACGAGCTGAGGAATATCTCACACAGTGGTGATGTGTTGGATTATCACTGAACGCAGCTGATATAGCTATTTCCATATAAAATTGTCCGTAATAATGCTACCTTACATGATATAATTGACTTTACTCAATTTATAGTAAAGACGAAATCTTGTGGTTTCCTCTATATAGACTTTAAATAAAGTTCTTTGCAATTGGTATTATTTTGTGGTTTGTTCTAAGTGATTGAAATGAAATTTCTTTATAGTGCACAAGATAAGCAATGTTGGCAAATTAAAACAAGGAAGGGTTGCTCGTTTTCCTCTTGATGCCACAGTGACTGCTACTTCCATTATACCCTGCATTTGACTGTGACTGAAATCAAATAAATAAGCACGACTGGCTGGGCGCCAAGACCGAGATTACTGGCATAGGGATTGCTGTCAGAAACATTTTGGATGATAATTAGTAGTAGTCTATCATTGCTGGTTTTGCTTCCTAAAGCTGCGTTTTATAAAGACTTTGCGCTGACCTGTTTTGTCTAGACGATATGTAATAAATTGGAAAAACAACTGCCGAATATAAAATATCCTAACCCAGATTTTTCTCATTTACTTAATAAATACTCAGTGAATGATTCAGAGTATGTGTGTGTTCTTAACCTACGATTAATAAGTCACAGACCTGCAGAGCAAGTCTTGTCCACCGAAAGTGTACGAGCTCTGGATGTTGAGTCTGAGACTCTTACTGGTTTGTGTAATGAGAGAACAGCACTCTGCCAGAAGGATACATTTAAAATTCATAGCCATGAACACTTCATAAACAGATGTGTTATGTTTGATCATTCTCAGCATAGTTCTTCCATGCATTTCAGATATGATTGCCTTATTAACCAAGCTGACCTTTAAATCACACTGCTTGAAAATGCTACTGAATCTCTTCCCACATAGGCCTCGGTGGACTGCGAAATGTTAGGTATGTGCTGATAGGATCTCAACAAAGTTGACACTGAAGCTGTACAAAAGTGCACTTGCCCATTATCCTGAATGAAAGGTCATTTGGTGGTTGGAAGGAACAAATAAGAGGCAATAAAAAATAGGTTTAGATGTCATTTCTAACTGCAGGCCAAATCAATGGTAGGAAAGAGGGAGAGCATGCTCAGAGAGGACGAGATCCAGGGTTTGTCTGACATTTCTGAAGGGATTCCCAGTGTTCCACTTTGCTATCAAACTCTTCTATCAAAACTGTGGGGTTTCTGCAGTAGCTTTTGTGTAATACATGATTGCTGTGTTGTTCCTGCATTAAGTCAGAGGTCCTTAATGCATTTTTTTGTCTAATATATTTCCCACATACCTGAGGCAGGTAATTACTGATGTCCAGCTCATGATGATCTAATTTAGTTGTGTTGAAAGCTGGAAGAGAACATAATGTTAAGTTGTTGGGAGATTTAATGACTGAGGTTGTAGAAGCATATGAAAGGCTCCACTGACTACCCTCTTTATCTGTGTGTCATCCAGACGGAAGGGGTAATGAGAACTGATTATTGTACTTACTCCTTTTTTTTTAAAGAAATCACACCACATTTTATCATTTGATGAAATTCTATGTTTAATCATTTCCTGAAAATCTTCATGTCCTTGAAAATCAAGAGCTGACCATGATCCTGAAATACAGACATAGCGCTTGTCTCTTTTGTACACCGAGTTTAATTTAGGTTTCTGTGTCTCCTGAGGTTCGGTGACTTGCTCAGATGGTGAAAGCTTGGTTTTCATTGTCCCTGGGTTTCAGGCTTTTGATGTTGTGATGCCAGTGCAGAAAGCACTCGCATGTGGACCCTAATTGGGCAAAAGGCACATTAGGGCTTTGCACTGAGCCCTTGTGTTGCATTACAGCGAGGAGGAGTGAGACACACCATGCAGTTTGATTACATTTGTTGTCTGCTGAAGCCATGACCTATTATTTTGGAAGCATTCATTTGGAAGCTCATTCCTGAGCCAGATTTAAAAAAAAATTCCTCAGTGATTTGGAGTGTGATAGTAAACATCTCACACTTTGCAAGCGTGAAAGCTTGCAAATAATTTTATTCGGAGAACTACATTGTTAGTTAGTTAGATGTGTTTGGTTGGTATTGAACGTTGGTTCTTCATTTCCTGATCAGTTCTTTAATCTGCAAAAAGAGGTATTTGGTAAACTTACAGATATTTTTATAAGAAAAAAAAAGGGAAAAGTACTTGTCAAGTGGTCTATATCAGGGCTGTTTTTAAATTTAGCATGGATTTTGTTTGATTGAGATAATATTTCCTAATTTCCCAGGGAGTGTTATTTCCTGGTGAGTAGCCCTTCAAATTAAGTGAGATCCAAGTGTAAGCCCTCCACCTTCAAGTGAGATCTGATACTTGAGGGAGTGAAGTGTTTTCGATGGAAACCGCATGAATGATTGATAAAAGGAGCAGAGCTGCTTAAAATCTTCCTGCTCCTACGTTATCAATAATTCAAAGCACTTTTGGTGGCCCATGAAATATCAGTCACCAGTTTGAAATCTCAAATTGATAGTACCTGTCAAAGGAATTAGTGGTTTGTAGTTATTTTTTTTTTCAGAAATGTAAATTACACCCATGGTGAAAGTTATTAGTTTTCTCCTCAACAGTGTTTAATGCTTGAAGTGTGTGTGTGTGTGTGTGTGTGTGTGTGAGAGTTTTGATTAAGACAGGGAGAGCCTTTCTACACTAAGGCCTAGAGTAAGTCTCCATGAATACATTGTTGCAGTTACGGCTAGATTTTGTAATTAACCTCAGCTGAACATTTCGAGTCTCGAAGGAATGTGACATGAAATGTGTCCTTTTAACCTCGTCATGTTGCGCCACGTTGCTAAGCACTCCCAACTTTCACATAATTTACTCAGAGGCATAATCATCAGTCCGGTGTGCTTGCTTTTACCTCTGGCAGTACACTGACAGTTTGACCTTTACCTCATGAGGAGCTGGAGACGTGTGTGCGTAGCTCCGTGCTGATATTTGTGTTTGTTTTGTCTTGTCTCTATGAGTAGTCACCGAGAGCCAGCAAGTAGAATAGAGCTCTTAACTTGTCAAATAAAAACAGTCTTTTGCTCAGTAATTATTATAAATGCAACACTCTATGCAACACTTTTTTGGGCTATAGTCTACATTTCCAACCATGCATTCTATTAGCAAATACTTCTTCTCTTTTTTTCCACTTGGGATCCCCTTTCCTCTAGGGCAATAGCAGGTACGCACAGAGTCCCATCTATTTGCATTAACGTGGAAACACAAAGGGATCAGAGAGAGGAAGTTGCCTGTTGTAAACACAATGGCCTTTCCTCTGAGTTCTCATGATAATGTCCTGAGTGGCCTTGGGGCAGACGCTAGAACATTCCACTGAAGAGCACAGTAATGTCTTCCTGGCCTTTAGCCTGAAATGGCAGAGAGACGTGTGTGTGTTTTTGTGTGTGTGTGTGTGTGTGTGTGTGTGTGTGAGGCATATTAAGTCACTGTGAAGGCCGTGGCTGGCTGGTGTATACTAACAAGCTGGAATTTCATGTCAGGCTGCTGGGATGTTTGCGTATTTCATGTGTGTGTCTTTCGGACTCATCCACAGTGAGACAGAAAGGCTGTAGCATGGACAGAGATTTCATGCTGGCTCTGGGAGTGCCTGAGGGATGTGCAGAATGTGTAGACGCAAAAGAGTGAGTTGAGGATAACCCCCTCCTTTTCCATGCTGAAGACCTGATTAAGCATTGGTGTGTGTGCAGTCCACCACTCACACCCTCCATTTAGGCACATAGTGCCAAGTAATGGAACAAGGATGATGTATCTGTTTGTGAGCATTTCTACAAAACTCTCTATAGGTCTGTGGTTCTCAAAATTGGGTCTCTATAAAGCATATCCTGGGTGTCTGTGATTTTGTAAAAAAAAAATAAAATAAATGTTTACTGTAGAGGAAATCACAACCAACCTGTATTAAAGTTCTTATATTTATTATTGAGTATTAATCCAGACTTCAGTAACTCAAAACAAGCAGGCCTATAAATAATATCAGCTTGGGCCTAATGTGTTCTCCAAGTGGAAATGTGTTCTCCAAGTGAATAGCCGTTATTGTCACGGTTAAATAATAAGCCTAATATTTGAATAGTTGGATTATGCTGATAAATATGTACTGAGGTAGTCGGTGGAATTTGTTTTATAGTCAAAGCAGGTCTAAAAATGTGTGAGAACCCTGCTCTAGGTGACAGGGTTGATCTGTCATTTATTAGGATCTACATACTAATTTCTTAATTAACACCTTTCATGAAAGTGTGCAAATTGGCTTTGTGTTACTGAGATCTGGAATTTCTGAATCTCGTTTCTAACAGAACAGAGCTACAGTTGGACGACTGAGATCATTTACATCGTTTGACGTTAGTGGCCGTCACTGACTTTATTATCGCGCGCCTGTAATCAGCTCGCCTTGTCACTTTGCTGAAATATGGTCACACTCTTGTGTCAACAGCTAATACTAATATTATTCGCTTCCTCTCTCAAGCCTTTGGTAACATGCACATCCGCATGCCATCCGTTAGATTTACAGATGGAGATTAATTTTAATGCTAAGAATCGCACTCAAGTGAGATTCATGAAACAGAACTTGAAACAGTGCAGCTGACCTTTCCGAACACAGTCGATGTACTAGTGAGATAATCACCAGATTTCCTGATGTGAAAATCAGTTTGGCTTGTGTTTAGATTGGCCAAACCTTTCCTCTGTGTAGCACCGTGTCTCACTGTTGTAGAAATAAAAATGTGTGAATTGCCTGATTTGTAATGTAAACTCACCCCTTAGAATTATAGGAAGCTGTCACCCAAAACTTGCAGCATGTGCTGGACTGTTTTGACACTTATCTAAATTGCCTTAGTTGTGATCCAGCGGGAATTTATTGTTTATCCTCGTCACTTGAGATCACCGAGTTTTAGCACGAGTGCTGTACAGCGTTTGGGGAGCTGCAGTGGACAGCGGTGAAGTTTATTAGCTTCTAAATTCATACCACAGGTCTTTTTTTTCACTTTTTTTTGGTGTCGGAGACAGAGTGCACTGTGCTTTACATGATAAACAGCCTCAAAAATCGAGCTGCTGCAAAACTCTAATTTAAAGGCCGATAGGAGTGAGCAGGAGGTAAAGCATTAATGTGCTGCATGCTCACTTCAGCTGTGCACTTCCAGATAATGAGTCAGTTCAGACATCTTTCTGCTCAGTCTTCACATGTGCACAGCTCAAAGAGCAGAAAAGATCGACCTGTTATACACACATCGACATGTATGCATAGTGTGTACACACACGAGCATGCGCTAGGGCTCTTTAAAAGCAGGAACTGAAACCTGCCTGAAATGACTGCCATCACGGTGGCTATTAAAAGGAGTGGTGGTTGGAACTGATAAGCTCAGTTTGCTTATTGCGCAGCCTGAACATTGGGGGCAGAGGATTACTGCCACTTGTGTATATTTCTGCTGATGCATTTTTTATCCTTTTCTGTCAGGTGGTGCATATTAGAATAGTTTGGCTGGTGCAGAGCAGGAAGGCTTTTAGTGTCCTTATATTTAAAATAAAATCTTGCACGCACACACATGCACACACACACACTCTCTCTCTCTCTCTCTCTCTCACACACACACACACACACACAGTATATTCATGCTAATACATTTTTTTTCCTGAACATAAACATGGTCACGGTAGAACCTAATTTTAATAATGTAATACACTGTTAAAAGCTGTTTCCCTGCTTATATATTGCTGTTTTCCCAACTCCCTGTGCCATATCCTCCACCTTTTCCCTCAGTGGGCGCTCTGGAGCCTCGTTGCCGTGTCATGTCACCGCTCCTTATGTTATTTACATAAATGATAAACACGGCGGATGCTGGGATTGGCCGCGTAATCCACTTGCAGTGTCATTAGGGAGGGAGAGGGAGGAAGGCTATTACAGGGCCGCTTCATCAGCGGGCCTCGCTTAGGCCTTTTATGGAGGTAATGGAAACCTCTCTCATTAAGGTGCCGCTCACTGTTGGTAATTGATCTTGTTGGTCTTTAGTTGTGGAGAGCGGCCCTGAAGTGCCGCCCGTTTGCCGCATTCATTTCTCAGATCCAGCCTGAGCTGCCCTGCCCTGCACTCGCCCTACCACCTTCACTCATGCCGAGTTTGTAAAGTGTGTATGTGTGTAGTGAGTCAGATTCATGCTGACCTCAATGAAGTTAAGCGGTTTTACCTCTGGGTGGATGTCGCCGGTACAAGAGTTTTTCCATTCTGATGATTGTAGGTGCTCTGTTGCACTTTGAAAATGGCCCTTTTTTAAATTTCACTCAAGTGGCCATTTCAGCTCTATTACATTAAATGAAAGGCCACAGATTGTAATGCATTGTAATGCATTTTATTGAATCTTATCCTGCTAATTCTTAGCAAATTAGCCTATAATTTTCTATTAACTTTAAGTTGTCCGCATCGATGACGTTTGTTTTGCGGAGCCTCGCTGCTGTTTTGGTGCGGGTCGTGGCCGTGTGGCAAGCTGGGAGTTGTCACATGTGAGATGTAATAATAGACTCTGTTGTGCGATCCAAACAGCTTGCTCGCATCTGTGACTCACTGTGGCTCGGCCTGAGGTCTGGACTTGCATCATCACCATAATCAGTGTCTACTCAGCTGTCGAGCTCGCCCTTGCTTTCTCATTCTTCTTATTTCTCTTTCTCTATCTCTATCTCTCCGGCATTCAGCCCCATTTAGCAACCTGCAAAACAGCAACTATCTTTCCCCTCATCTCATTTGTGCACATGGTTTACAATCAACTGAAAATGACACTTTGCAGGCTTTGGTGGTGAAACCTATTATTGTAATCCCTCAATGATTATTTTAGACGTTCGAACAAATCAGAGTGTTTCAGGAGTCTAGTTTTTATGCACGGAATTGTATTTACCATTTGGGGCTACGCTGTAGTTCACCGCAGACAAGAAGCAGTTGGTTTAAACGTGCCAAGTGGGACCACTGTAATGTTTCTGACCTTTTGTTTCCATTGACTGATGAGATATTGGTTCAGGGGAAAAAAAATGAGATATTTCCACCGCCCTCTGTGACAGGCGTATAAATGAACGCATCAAGCAGCAGGATTCTCCAGACAGCACAGTCTTCTGTGCTAGGAGCTAGCTGTCATCAGTGCTCATGGTGAATAAAGTAGGAAGCTGATTTACTAAGAAAATTTTTCTTTCCAAAAGGGTTTGTTTTGTCTCCTGTGGGGTTATGAAGAGTGAGTATGGCAATATCTATTGCTCAGCCTACACTTCATATAACAGCTCAGTGCTCTTTAGGTCTTTATGGTCTTAGACCATGTAATAAGGAGCTCTGACTATGACCATCAGTCATCCTGTCCTCGATAAGACCTCTGACATGTGCCTAAAGTATTATGCGTAACCAGGGCTGCTTGAACCAGCCTTCAGTGGGACATTGTTGAGGTTGAGAATGCAGTCTTTGTGTATCACACAGTCACATGCTAGGTCTGGTCTCATCTGCCCATAGACATTTACTCATTTAACAGATTTTCACACTTGCAGGATGACCTTCTGATTGGCCAGTGTCTCATGTCTTGTTTATCGACAGCCTTAACAATCTGCAAGCAAATCAGCATCTCTTACAAGCTCTGTGAGGTGTGCGTGTTGCAGTATGTCATATTATGACCGGATGACTAATGCAGTAAAATGAATCGTTAATCAAGACTGGGGAAGTTTGCTCAGCATGAAGCAAATTACCTGGATTAGCATAGCAAAACTCTGCATAATTTACCTTTACTGCTTGGCGCATCCTCCGGTAGAGAAGGGTCTGTTAATTACCGCTGTTGTAAACAGCCAGTCAGTGTGAAGGGGATAAATGGAACTGAGAGAACTGCAGAGAGAAAATGGAGTCATAATTTTATGAATTTGTCATGTTTGTTTTCATATCGGTGCTCGAATCTCAGGAACTCAGCTCCCTGACAGATAATTCAGCCGGGACATAAAGCATGTGATCCTTCGAAAAGTGTACTTCTGGGAAGGCACGATGATATAGATGGGTCCTAGGGATAGTTTTGATAATTAAAAAAAAACCCATTAAAGACACAGTTAAGAGAGTTAAGCTCTGAATGTAACTCTGCAATGTATTTCTGTTTCTTTTACGATAGATTCATGAAAACAAAACAGAAATATCACATGAAAGACATACACGATCCACATTTCAACACAAAACCAGCTAAAGGCAGTGTCACGTGGCCCTGTGGCAGTTCTCTGTTGTGAGACTTCATTAAAGTCACTCAGATCACAGCTCATTATTACATCTGAGTTAAACGAATGTGCTGTATATAGCGAGGTCCAAAGGTCTGAGAATTTTGAAATGTTCAATATATTGATTATTCAAGATTCTGCACTATTTCTAGGTCATTATTTAAATTTGAGCAAATTTGTGATATTGACCGTGTTAACTCCTTTATACAAAAGGTTAGATTTTCTTTGAGTCTTCTTCTGTTGAAACACATGTTCAGACAACAGTCTGATGGATTTGGTCTAAAATGGATCATAAGGTTTTACAGACACTTGTGGAGTCCATGGCAGCTGGAGTGCAGACTGTCGTTAAAACAAAAAATGGGACGTACCAAATACTAAGAAACTTTGAAATTCATGTAAATATTTCAAACCTTTTTTTTTTCTTTCAATTGTTTCTACTTTTAACTGTCCTCAGGTTAGTGTCAATAATATAAGGTTCTGAAAAATATTGTATTAAATTAGAAAAGAATGTAAAATAGAAGCATTTTTACTGGAGGTCCCAGACTTTGGATGCCACTGTATTGCTAAGACTAGTTTTCGGTGCTTTGTAGGTCTCTGCCTCGTCCGTATTCTTCAATCAACATTCAATCGAGGTGGATTCATTCACATGTTGGCGATGTAAAATTGTGTAATGTGTTTCTTGATTGTACCACACAAGTCCACTAATGGAGTGTATCACAATTTGATTAATGCTAAGCAGATTGTCATGCTTATCTATAAATTAATTAAGGCGTTTCATTTTTAACATGGCATCCTTCATTCAAAATCACAGCCATGTTCATTCAACAATTGTTCTGCTACAGTATTACGTTTTTTTTTAAAAACAAAAGAACAGATGAACAGACTAAAATCTTTGCCTCCTGCAACTAGTTTCTCCTGCTATATGATGCTTCCACAATCATTCCTTTAAATCACAAGTTGTCTTCAGGGCTTCCTTTGAACGTTTGATCTTGAAAAACATGAGAGACATCTCCGAGATTATCTTAAATGTCTTCAACATGGAAGGACTCGTAGCATAGCTGGGATGGTAAAGACAATTAGACGGGTAAACTGAGTGTAATTTAAGGGTCAGCCTGTCTAGGGCCTTGCAATTTAAATGCAATAGTGTGATTGAAATTACATCGCGCTCCAGTTTCAATACGCCTCCATGTTGTGGTGTGCTGAACACAGATTATTTCACTGAGGCACTTGTTTCTGAAAGATTTAGGGCGGTCACTGTTGACTATTTTGATACTTGGATTAGTTAACTGTTAATTTCTTTGATTAATAATCGAGTAGTCGGTATCATACGGAGTCTTAAAACCTACTTGTACGCACAATTGTTAACATTTGTTTTCTAGATAAATGCTACATACAAGTGCTATTTAAATATACTTCGTTTTATCCTTTTTAATGAAAAGATTTTAATGACTTTTTAATGAAAAATAAATTCCCAGCAATTACTGTATTTTTTTAATAATGCATATACAAAAATATTTTTTTTACATAATGCATGGCTTTCCTGAACAAAAATACTTGTGAGCATTACAAAAAAAAAATCTGTAACATTACTGTTTCTTGCTGTAAGGGAGACAAGGAAGCGAAATTTAAATAAATCTTAATCTCAATTTAAAATAACTTTTTAATAACTCTTTAATAAGATAATTCTCTTTAGTAATCTTTATTAAATAATTTGATTTGTTATAGTTAAACTAAATTAAAATAACCCATTAAAATGTAGGCTTTAATGTTGCAACATTATGAAAAGTTTGTTCATAATAATTCATAATAATTTCATAATAACTTATACTTTTTACTGTCAGAGGTGGTTAGAATATCAGAAGTAGGTACTCCAGTATAAGAATCATTGCTAAGAAGAAGATAGTCAAGTAAAAATAAAAGTAATCATCCAAAGATCTACTTGAGGAAGAGTAAGAAAGTGTCTAGTTAAAAAAACTGCCAAAGTAGCCGTTAAGGCCGATTTATACTTCTGTGTTTACGAGTATTTGCGTCGCGAAGCAGAGAGGGGGATGACCCATGAGCTAACTACACGTTAGGGAGAAAGCTGATTGGTTGGTGGGGAGGTGTGTCTGATTGCGTATACAGAAACGGTTTAATGAGATGTGACGTTTTTTCAGTGCATTTAATCAAATTCAGATTAATATTGTTTAAAATCAGAATAATACCATTCATAGTATATCAGAAGTGTATATCTGAAACTGGTATCTGGCTGCGTAGTCCATTAAAAACCTTAAAACTTTATGTGAAACGAATGAAAAACGCTCTGTAAAAACCTCAGTTTGAACATAGTCACTCTGTTAGTTTCTCAGAACAGTGCCATTTGCCAAATATTTATTATAAGAATTTTTCAATGAAGTTTTTTTTTTTTTTATAATCGAGTAGTGGATTATAATCGAGTATTCATGACAGCCCTAGAAAGGTTAGAATAGAAACTACTTTGCTTTAGTTTAAAGAAGCATTTTCTTAACTGGCACCCACGTTTAGGGAGTGGAGTAAACACGTTTCAACGAAGATGAAAAGGAAAATGGCTCGCGGTTAAGTTGAAACTTCAGAATTAAATTTGGGGTTTGTAGCCTGTGTTGAGAGATGAGATGAGCGGGTGGCTGCTTGCTGAGAGCGGGAACCTTCCTGCATATTGCACTCCATGTAAACAGAAAAGTTTGTCATCTGTTTGAGAACGCTTTCGTCTTGCACCACTGCCTTCAGCAATGATAGGTGATAGATGTTTGCCAAAGAGAAATAAAATGTTTCCATAGGATAGGACGTGGAGGCACAGGTACTGTTACACACTGCAGTCTCCCAGGCAGTTGCAAGGCAAGGCAATGGCATTGTTCCCTTCAAAATATGGCATTCAGATTGTGTCGTATTTCCAGGATTTTTTTTTATGAGAAATGACCTGTCTAAGGGAAACATGCTCCAGACATTTTATCGTTGACATTTATAGTGGAGCATCACTGAAAGTAACAGATGATGATACAATTCATTCGAAAGAGCGGCAACGGCACTAGGTGGAACATTGGCCTGTTTGTTTTGGGGAAATAGTACTCCTTTGCTAATTTCCCATTGATAAGTATCTGACAGCTCATAGTCAGGCACTTTATCTCCGGCTGTAGAAAATGGTTTCTTCAGAGTGTGAATTGATTTTGCAGGAAGCCGGTGCCACACAGCATCTGAAAGAGCTCACTGCGTTTTCTAAATTGCGCCCATTTTGTGGCTTTTCTATTTGCATGTAAATTATCAATTACTGCTTTTGGCAGGCCTCCGCCACCATACTTCTGTCTCCAATGAGCGAGTGCTGTTAGGAGGGAGCCGTGTTATTTCACCTTAACAAATCACTTTAGTACTCCCCTTTCCAGTTGCAATTACCAACCGTTTGCTCTGCTGGCTACATTGATTTTTTTTCTGCATGTCTCTGCACTTAGGCTGGTTGGGTTTTTTAAATTGAGAGTGTATTATGAGGAGGTAAGCTGTAGTTTAATGCTCTTCTCAATTCCAGGACGTCTAATTCAGTGGAGTCAGACTTGTGCAACTCCACCACTTGAGCTGAAGCGTTTAGAGTGAGGGCTGAATGAAAGACATGGTAGGTGCATGCTAGATCAATAAAGCCAGGTATATTTGTGTATTAAATCCTGAAAAGGAAGTTGGTAAGATGTGAAATTACATGGTGCTGATTTATACAGTACACAGTGGCGTTTCAGATGAAGTGCCAAGGCTTCACTGGTTATGTTGAGCCAGCTCTGAGGGAGACTCAGTGTGTACTTCAGAAGAACAGTGAGGAATGTTAAAACATGGCAGAGATTTTAAAAAACGCTGCAGTCTTTGACAAATGCTTGAAAAGTCGGTAGTGATTTTAGTGAAAGGCTCACAGTGACATGTTTGTAGATAGTATGTTCTTTGCTATCAGTCGTTACTTATGGTTTATTTATTTCATTTACAATGCGGTAAACATAAGGTACATGACTGGTGCGTCGAATCTAGTAAACTTCAGCAGAAACCAGGTTTGAGTCGAGAAGTAAAAGCTGGTCTTTCTCACATTTCAGCCATCCTTAGCTCAGCTTTGGCCACGAATTAATGAATAAACATCAACATGGCTGTAATTTAGAAAGAAATGTGGCTTATAGAGATATGATACATTCGTAACCTTCGGAAAGTCATCCCCAGATAAATGCATGAGGCTAATTGTGCGTGTTAAACATCTTTCTTCACACTTGCACACGCTTTAATAACACATGCAAAGGGTGTTAACTTGAGCATGTGTTCCAGTAGATTTTTATGTGTTTTTAAGCTGTTTGTTCTGTAGTTAATATTCAGTGCCGGTGGAGTGGTGTAGTACTTTCAGTGTTGCTGAGTGTGTGTATACGCAGTGTGTTTTTCTGTCCTGACTTTCCTATCCAAATGCTACTGCAGAAATTTTCTACTACATTTATTTCCTCATGAATGTTTGCATATTTCAGTGATTGCTTTCTAGTCGATTCAGATATACAGAAATGACAGTTTCTCTCTCTTGGAGTGAAGCATGTACTCATTTCCCTCACTATAATTGTGTTTCTGTAAAACGGTCAATTGTTCCACTTGCACAAAGAGCGGCGTAGGTTAACGGTGCTGTTTTGCATTGAAATGATACAGGATCCTCTTTCTAAGCTTTGAGATGGAGATCCTCAACATGTAGGTCTCTCAGAAAAATCCACTTATGAAATTGTCAGTTTTCATACACCTGGTTGAAATTGTCAGTTTTCATACACCATGCATTTTATACGAGTACAACATTTGAATAAAAACGATCAAGTACTATTACGGGTTAAAACGCTCACACAAACAAGTAACTAGAAACGTACGTATTAGATATTTTCATATTCCGAGTAATAATTTCAGAAATAAAAGCTCGAGACATTTTATTTCAACAGTTTAATCATATATTATCAGCAGATCGTATAAATAGCTCTATTGTGGGCTGCAACCTTATTACATGTATGTAAATTGTCAAGGATTGGTTGGAGCCGGATGCAAGTGCAGTGTATTTTATTTAAAGTGCAACACACGTGAACAAGAATTAAGACTACTCAATATAAACACACAACCTAGACAGACATGAACTATACATAAGCATATGTATATGGTAAGGATATAACAACATGCAACGACACTACACACAACAGACGCTAGACCAAGAGTGTTATACTAATGTGACTTAAATACTAGTGCTCATTAACCCAAAATGTGAATCAGGTTCAAACAGTCATCTGACATGAGTGTTGTGATCAGGTGAGCTGCAGTGGCTGATGGGAATCGTAGTCCTGCGCTGTATTTGGTGCAACCATGACATAAATAAGTTCAAATATATGTGATATGTGTCACGTTCTGAATTCTAGGTTTTTAACTTGCTTATAGACTGCTTACCAGGATGTGTGTTAAACCCATGTACAATCCAAATATGTTACCTACCACTCCACACAGGCAACTACTAATCTTTTACATGCATTAATGTATGGGTGCAAGAGAGAAGATGGCCGGAAGGTAGATTAGCTACTCTAACTTGCCCCTACATGTAAATGCGTGTGTGTATGATGGACCATCATACAGGCTGTATTCCTGCTTTTTACCCAGTGTTCCCTGGATAGGCTCCGGATCCAGTGACCAGGATAAAGCGGATACTGAAGATGAATGAATGATTTGCTTTAAAAATACAGCTCCTGAAGCTCAGATACTTTCATCCAATCTCATTGACCGTTCTCAGTTGGATGTAGATAGCTGTTGTTGGAATTGTGCTTGACGGTATTCTCAGACCTTGACCTATTTGTACTAGCATGAGGATATTCTTTGATGCAGATGATAAAACACTTCTGTAAGTCGTTCTGGATAAGGACGCCTGCCAAAAGCTGTAAATGTAAATGTAATGTAAATGCTGTGACTAAACAGTAGTTAAGAACATGCTGGGTGCTACGAGGAAAAGAAACGGTTTGTTCCACAGCACATTAATGAAGTAGAAATCTCTAGCAGTAGATAGTAATTAGGCGTTACCATATAAAGGTGCTACGCTTAGAGGTTTTAGAAAAAGTGGTACAAGACATCACTTGTCCAAATTATTTTAAGGATTACAAGTTTCAGATTTGTTGAATATTTGGTGCAGCATCAGTATCTCTTGCTAAAGACATGAAGTTTAGATGGCTGCCAGATAAAGTACTATACTGTCTGTGACCTGGCCGTGGCAGTGTAGCCGATTTGCTTTTTCACTATGCTCTCAGAGGAGGACATTTGTGTACCATAGTCTAAACTGAGGCAGTAGGCCACTCCACTCCAGTTAACCGCTATCTCAGCCTGGTGCTGTGACAAGAGCTCATCATTATCACCCTCAGATTCTTCTTACATGGTGCTGCTTGACCTTACTTATTGGAAGGAAAGCTATCTCTCTGACTCGCGCCAAGAAACTTAAGAGTCTTCACACTGCCATTATTTATATTTCTGTAGAGTTAATAGTGACTTAATAGGCTTATCCGTCAATGTGCTATGAGTTGTGAGATCAGTAAATTAGATTTGACGATGACACGCACCACCATACATGTTTATGGCGCTTGCGTGCTTGTATAAAGTGTCTCCTTCTCTCACAGGCGCTGTCCTTAGTTAGCAATGAACTGTGAAGGAGCTTAGCCAGGCATTCAGGAAACCTATCACATTAAACTGTGGTAACTGCTATATGTAATGAATTTCGGATTAGGAGCGACAAAGCGGCTCTAGAGTAACCTTTTTGGAAGGACACCGTGGAAGAGAGGGAGCCTGGGGGGCATGTGATTCCATGCCATGCCAGCTGCTTGCAGTTAAAGACTTGCATTTGTAGCTCAAAACTCCCCTTCCTAGCTTTTAACAAAATGTGCCCCACCCAAAGCACACAGGACACAACATTAGCACAGAGGTCACGTGTGGGGTCGGGCTAAGTGAAGTCTGGCTGCTCAGGAACGTTTCATGGAAGATGCTTGCATTTTGAGCCGAGTGTAACGTGTGCTTTATCTGGTTGCAGGTGTTCTGGAGGCCGGTGTAGCTCCGAGCGGGAAGAGACGGAGCTTCCCCACCAACTCTATGAAGGGAGGGGAGGGGGAGGGGGGGCCACTAACCACACTGCAAGCCTGCACTGCGAACAGGTTGGAGTGCCTTTCCATTTTTATGTAGCTTTAAAACTTTTGTTGAGGACATGGGGCCATTAAATTTCATTCTGCGACCCCAATTTGAAAGGCCTTCTCTTCTTGTTTTGCGTCTTGATCTTTTGAGATCTTCTGAGTGTCTTGTTTTAATACCTGCCATAGAGAAATCTCGATTCATAGACATGCGGTTTTGGCGGCTGAAGTTCTAGCACATGTTCTTGCATTATTGTAAACGTAGCATGATACATTGAGGTAAACATATGGATCGAGCGCTAGATTGGATAAAGTGCTCCATCTGTCCAACTTCCTCCATGACCAAATTCTCAAACACAAACAAAACTTCCAGTGGTGTTCTGATTAAATTTGTGGCACCAGGCTCGACTCCAGAGCCTTCAAACAGTTTTCACTTTTGGGGAAGTTTTCTGTTGTATTTGCTGTGAAATGTTTCAGGAAGTTTGTTCGCAGTGTATCATGAGCATGACAAGTACCGGGTTCATTTGAGTCACCTGCAGGCCTGAAGGTCGCATGTGGCCAAGGCGTCTGGTAGTGTTTACGTGCAAGGGGCTGCTGCCTCCATCCGAATCTGGCTCATGTCTGTGGATGCCACGGGCCCTCGGGGCCCCAGCACCTGCAGAATGGAACAACAGAGTTAAAAAAAAACAGGGAGGAAGGGGGTGGGGAAGAGGGGGCGAGAGAGAATCAGATGACAGAGGCTAATGCTTTGTACTGCAAGTGTTTGCTTTTCTCTTTGATTTGCAGCAGGAACATTTGTTGTGACTTGATAAGGTGACATGATAGTCTGTATTGATACTGTTGAACAGCCAAGGTGATGTTGTTTTGTAAACTTTCATTTCTCTGTTATGGCTGTTTTTTTTTTTTTATAATTTGTTTTCTGTCTGCACCTGGCATCATTGAAATGACTCTTCAGTGCCTTATTAAGTGATTTAAAAAGAATACATTTATGTAGATTTTCTCTGAGTTATCTTTTTAGCGAGGGATTAAGATTTAGGCCAGGCCAAGACAGCGAGAGCGGGAAAATAAATAAATAAGGACAGTTGCGGTTAATCTCGCTTAGAGTAGTGTGAATGCAGAGCAGTGCCATGGCCTGACAAACATCTGCCTCACACACAGCCGAGTGGGATCAGCTAAAGCGATTAGTGCGCTAACGTCAGCCTGCGGAGATTGCGCTCGCTACAAAAGCCAGAACGCCAGGCTCTCCTCCCACACTCCACCTGGAGCACTGACATATACACACATACACACAGAGTGACTCTAGTGGCTGTTGCCACACACTTCAGCAGCGCTGCACCACATACTCTGATACTGATCAAAGCGACGTATAGCTGTGAAGATTGAACAATCTGTTTATGATAACAGATATGCTTATTGCAGCTTTTTTTCCCTTTAAATGTCAGAAGGGCTTTTTTTTTTATTAATTACAAAGATTGTAATGAAAAGTGCTGTTCCTCGGGGCATAATTGTTATTTTACACTTCCTTTGCACTCAGATGGGGCCTCTTTGGGAGACATGAAATCTTTCCGTTGTGACTAGCAAAAGGGTACTGCATCCTGCCCAGGCTTTCACAGATAACCTCATTAAAGGGAAGGAGGGGTGATATTTCCTGCAAGGGGTTCTCTGCTATTTCTTTCATTTTTTTTCTTCTCTGCCTCTCATTCAACCTTTTGACCTCCTCTCTCTCTTTCTCTCTCTCTCTGTCTCTCTCTCGCTCTCTCTCATTTTGCTTTAATATTAAAGCCTTGCTCAGTGTCTAACTGTGTATAACTGTATTATGAGTGTGTGTGTGGTGTGTAGGGATAGTGGATCTGCTCTTCACATGCATAGTCTCCAGTGTTCAGTCACACAACATGATTCTGCACCATTATCTTTCATCCTTGTGTTTTAGAATGAGCCATAATAGACTTTTTTAAAACTACAAATAAAGATGACTTAGGCATGCTGATCTCAGGGTGATATGAGGAAAGAAATGAATTCAATGCAAAATTTCTTACTAGGGGTGTGTACATGATAAAGGGAAAGGATTTGCTAACACTTAATGTTAACATCTCAGCTCCTCTTACATGTAGGACATGAGTCCAGTTTGATTTTTGCTCCACATGCGGCTGTTCCTAGTACAGATTGTGTTCATCTGAGACATAATAAGGCTAGAGTTTTTGCTCTATGTATCATGCTTTTGCAGGTCTGAGGAAAGTTTGAGTGATACGCAAGGTTCTTTTCCAAGGGACAAAACACTGGTCAGAATTATCACTGTGTTAAAACCACTGCAGAAAATATGTTTCATTAAAATAAGTTAATATATGCACGCAATATTTTCTTAAACTTTCACTTAATTAAAAACAAATTGCATTATAATGCTAATCTTTGCATCCTGTCAGTGTTTTTGTACGTTCGCTCATCACCTGTTTTTAATTCTTGGCACTAGATCAACAGTACTGAAATACACGTACATGCATTTGTATTAGTGTTGGGGTATTTTCTAAAAGTCTGAAGGTTTTGTCTGTTTGCCAGTTCCTAATCAGAGCGAGATTGAAACCTTGCTTTGTTTGCTATTTAGTTTGATTCACTTAAACTGTGTATAATTAAATAAAGCAAAAAGCAAAAAAAAAAAAAAGAAAGAAAGAAAAACATTTTCTATGGGGCTTGTGTGAAGCAGCAAGACTGAACGTCTACCCATAAAACCTTTTATTCTCTGGTCAGAAATAAAAATGTAAACACACCATGTGGAGCTGACCCATCAGCTCATCATATCCAGATATACATCAGCCCAAATATCCAGAACGCATACTCGAACTTTATGCAGCGCTCTAACACTATCTACTAGCTTTCTGCACTTTGTTGACTTGAATCAGGGTTAGCTTGCGAGCAGCTAGAGCTTTGCTTGGAAGCAGACCGAGAGTATCTCTCTCAGGCGACTGGTTGTTTTAGTCTGCTCCCGAGTTTGCAGCAGCGCACCAGGGTTCAGTTCGGATGGATAAAAACACTGCGTATGTGAAAGTGCCCTTTGTCTCCTGTCAACGTAGCGCATGCAGTAAATGTGGGACAGGTGTAGCCTCTCCTAACTATCTCAACACCTCAGTACTGCAGCGAGCGCTCTCCTTGCTTGGATGTCCTTCAGTGTGCTTTAGGAGGAAGCTGAGAATGGCATCCCTTAGGACTCTGCATCTGTGCTCTCTCTATGCAGATGACAGCAGTATGTAGGGAGCGAGAGCAGGGAGGCTTGTCTTATAGGTCTTATAGACGTCAGGGTTTGCAGTAGAAAGTGTCCAGAGACTGACTCGAAATTGCTGGTGTTACAAAATGGGTCGCTTGGGTTGTGTATTTCTTGAATTCTGTTGTCAAATGTAGTGTTTTGGATAATGCTTGAGAATACTTAAGAATAGTATATGAAATGATCAGTATAACTCTGATATGTTCTGCATATTCTGTAGTATTTAGTTGTTAACACATTATTCCATTGGCTTGCTTTAGGAAGTCAGTCTTGTTTAAAACACATGTATGAACATATTCGTTCTGAAACTGAAGTATAGTCATCCGTTGTCTATTACTCACAAGTGGGAAATAACATTTGAGCCATTAAACGGACGCAAACATACGCCACCATTGACATGAAGTTATATGATTACAGAAGATGTTTTCTGTTGGCCTGTCAGGCAGTTCAGCCATGATGAATGAATGTAATATACTGTGCATCAGGAGTGGACACATTCATTAATGGGCCTCCATAATTTGTGCGATACACTTAGAATGCTACAAGCACACAGCGTCTGATTGCGTCTGAATGATCTAATCTCGTTGTGTTGCCTCTGCCCTCTATACATGTCAGTACGCAGGAAAACAATGTGCTCATTTGAATAATATCACAAATGGTGTGGTTCCTGGCAGCACCCGGCCTGAACTGAGTGAGTGGTGCCAACCCTCGAGGTTTGACTGAAGAGAAATAAATCACAGCCCTTCTCACAATTGCAAACCTGTGTGCTATTCATCTGCACAGGATATGCGAATTACTTATCTGAATATGTCTTCAGATAACATCGCAATCTCGCTGGGTTGTTCAGTCAGAGATTGATATTTTCATATTCTCTAAGCACTACAGAGTGCGTTTGGAAGGGGTGGTATAATTGGAGTGTAATTTTGAAATTGAGACTATCAAAGAGACGGGTTGGGGGGGGTGTGGGGGTTGGTTGGGCTGGAGTGGAGCTCTGTGTTATTTGTGTCCAGCTGAGCCTTAATAAAGCTTGAAGCTTTGAGAACATACCGTTTTGCTCAGCTACACACATTCTATGAATTTCTCTTACTTATTTACTAATAATTGCGGTAGCTGAGATCAGTATTACAGTCTGGCACAGAGAGCTCTTTTTGATTTACATGTATAGTTGCTGGATGGCAAGCTTGAGCCCATTATGATTTGGCTTGCTCTTTGGCCTGAATTTATTGCACTTCGAGCTTTTATGTGCGATTCAAAGCAGGCAGCGTGCGCCATATTGGAAGCTTTTTGTTTTGCTTGTATCTGACATCTGTCATTTTGATGCCTTATATTCCGTGTCCTTTCACTGCTTCTCCAGTTGTATATTTTGGCTCTCTGTATCACAGACTTGAGCTCTTTATGAACTCCATAAAGACGGACAGGTGTGGCAGGCTGTTCTGTTCCTCCTGTTTGGGACTTGGCTTCACGTCTGATCGGGGCTTCCAGCAGCACCTGCACATGTGGCGTATCTCCGGCACTAGCAGATCTACCGAAACAAAGCAATTAAGTAGATGCAGCATGGGGAAAATATTTTATGGATTCAGTAAGGATGTGTGTGAATGCGGGAGAAGAGGGAGGAATGTGGTGAGCGTTATAAAAGCAGCAGGAGATTCGCTATCTGAATGGAAATGATTTCATCAGCAGCGAGGCCTCCTCCAGCTCCACTCTGTCCTGAGGTAGGACGGATTGAAAAGCAACCAGCTTGCGTTTAAGGCCTGCATATTTGTGTTAATGAAGCACAGAGTGAGAGAATGGTGTGTCTAATTAGCAGAAGGTACTGAAAACTAGCTATTATACATAGTTTCCTCTGATTGCATTGGGAGGATAGTGTGCAGCATTTAGCATTTCAGGAACATGGGAAGGATACAGACTGTTCTTGGAAATGATTTGGATGCTGTGCAGGTTTGCTGTAAACTAATGCAGATGTTCAGATGTTTAAGATTAGCACCAAAATGAATTTGTACCGTGTGTTCTTTGAGTGCTGTGAAATGTGAACACGGCCGAAAGTCAGGTTTCAAAGCTCACCGTAGTGATGTTTTGCGCAACTGTGAATGACGAACATCGTGCATTTTCTCTGGCATACACTTACAAATAAACAAAGCCAATCCCACTGTTCTGAGAAGCAAATAGTTGCATGCCAGGATGAGTTGCAGTACACCGTTGCCCTGTCCAGACCAACATAGCGGAGAGTGAATTATTCTCAGCACCGTGACCTGCTTAATTGATAACGTCTGAGGCTGTCTCCGGGTTATGTAGGAGGCTCCAGCAGCCGCTCCAGCCCCATCCATCTCGCATACTCATGTCCAACTGTTGGCCTGACCTCTCACTTCAGCCGCAGACAAGCAGTCAAGTAGACAAGTGCTTAAGCTTAGAAAGAGATAGTGAAGGACTGAGCGAGAGAGAAAGAAAGAACGACAGAAAGACAGCAGCAACATTTAGACAGCTGCACGCGCAGTGTCATGTATCCCTGTCTGTCAGAGGGGGATATTTCTGTCTCCTTAGTGTGGCCCTCAGGCTTCCACACGCGCCATCTCGATGTCATCACCGTCACCCTGCTGTTGTTGGCTAAAAAGGCCTGCAGTGCGAGTGTGGCCTGCCCAGGCTTAATTGGAGTGAGCCAGAAAGGCAGTTTGACTCATCTAAAATTACTGGGAGCAGTGTACTTAATGGGAAAACGCAGAGGGACGACAGTAAGGTCATGATACCACCACATGCAGCGGCACATGGACATGCGGTTTCAATAATATGTGATGGAGATTAGAAAGATCATAAGCAGATTTGCTATAAGCGTATAATAATGGTTGGTCTGTGTGGCCTACTGGAATTGGGAATCTGCTCATCAGTTTTGTGTCGGTTTTCTCACTCCAGAGCTGGGCTGCCGCCGCTCACATTCCTGACAAAGGAATGCTGCTGCATGCAAAGTTGCATTTCTCTTTTACAGTCATGCTAGCATGTGTGAGCAGTGGACTATCAGCAATGTCTCAACTGTGGGAGCAGAACTGACATCAAAGCAGCAAGAGGCAAGATTTTTTGCCAGAGCTACAAACACACCTGTGCTGGAGAAAACAGACTAACATAGCTAGCCACCAGCGCGACCAGCATAAAGCACATGCAGTTAGCAAAGCATGCTAGCACGACCTTGATGGTTGACCGCTAAACCTTCAGAACACCAACACTAACCAGCATGTTTTTTTTTTTTTTCCGGGGTTTTCTTTCATTCTCAGTGATAGAGTTATGGCTTAAAGTTTATACCATATGCCTAATATATCACAAATAGTAATTCACAAACTGTCACTTGAGAGCTTTGAGAAGTAAAAGACTATTTATCCAGGTATTTAATGTCGGAAGGAAGGGTTTGGCTACCGTGATGTGTAGTATGAGATTTGTTTATTATACTAGAAATTGATAACTGGAGGGCGATTTTGTTTTCTAAAGATCGCCTCGTAACCCTCATGACTCAGAAGCTTCAACTGTGAAATGTGATGTGGGTGTTTATGCTTTTTTCGGTTAATATGGCTATCTGTGGGGGAAACCTGACCTGGGTGCCCTGTTCTGATGAGCCAAGTGCGTATTGCAGCTGCAGAAACACTCGCTCCGAGCTGCAGGGACATGCCAGTATTTTCATTCCTCACTCAAGGCATTTCCGAGCACTAACAAAGGGAGAATGAGGTGATGAAACAAGGGAGGAAGCAGCTTTCCGAAAGAGGCAAATTATTTTGTGTGCCTGCACTGCTGACCTCGCTCCAGCAGGAGCAGTTTGCTTCTGCCAACACTTTGGTGCTTTTTTTTTTTCACTACTTTCACTCCTGTTTTGTGACATTTGTGTGTAATTAGAGCTCCTTTGTTGCTGTGTGGGATTTGTAACAGTAGGAGTATTAGACCTCGGAAGCTAAGAATTAAAACTGTAAAAACCCATCTAGGAAGAATGAGTATGTGATTTCCTAAAAAAAAAAAACCAAAATTAAACACAATTTTCCCCTCACCTCAGATGTGTCCGATCTGTCAAGACATGTTTGGTGTCTGAAGCTGACTGGTGCTATGAGGTTACTGTAACCATTGCACAAACTGCATACTCCAATCATCGTCAATCACACAGGCCTCAGAAGGCATTGTTTGGGTAAACACACATTTTGTAGTTTCATAGAATATCTGTATTTTTAAAATAATTATACAAATGAAACGTTATTATAGAAATCATGTAAATCATGTCATTCCATAGAAATATGAAAATCAGTTGGATTTTCTGAGAAAGAAAGTGATTGATGACTTCATGATTTCTACTTACAGCTCTGTGATGTACCTTTTTCTGCTTCTATACAAAATGCTTAAAAGCAGAAAAAAGGTGTCAGAAACAATGTAGAAAAAAAAATGTGTGATTACTTAACAGTTTAATGTTGTCTGAGGTGAGTGTGACTTGCTGGCTACATTTCTATCATGTCTACAGTACAGATATAAAGAAGCAAACTTCATGTTTTCGGGGAGTCTTGGTAAGAAATTTGTCAAATTATTTAACGTGACAAAAGTCGAGGTACTGGAATAAGAATGGAAAACATATGCCATATTACACATCTTTGACCTGTCAGGTTACAAGCTATTGCTGAGGTCATCATCTCGAGAATCACCTTTCCACAGGGAACTAGACTTGTTCTAATCCCTTCAGAAGCAGCCGTCTACCCTCTAATGGGCGCCAGCTTGAGGAATGCTGCAGTCTGAGCTGGAATCTCGCTCATCTTTGCTGAGTTCGACTCAATCTCACCCCATTGACTGTGGGGGAGGCGCCTGCTGAGGGCTGACACTGTGAACCTTTGACAATTAGATGCCAATAAACAGGATTTGGCTCTGCAGATAAAATAGGCCTGGTAATTGTTAGGTGTGTATAGTCTGAGCTGTGGAGGGTGGCCCACTATGGTTCCATGCGCTTCTCTGCCCGGTGTCACACATGTGAAAGTGTCGGTCAGTCCCCTGCCTGTGTGCATGTCTGTGGTTGTCTGCTCGATTTGGCCCAGTGCTACGGCTTGGCCCAGTGCTGCTAGTTGGTAGTGTTGGCCGCTTGCCTGTCTTTCTGGAGTTTGAATGAAAGGGCCATTGTGAACTTGTGGGCTACCGTGGCATTTTGCAGCTGCCAAGCTAAGTAATTAAAAATTCCCACATATATGTTTCTCGATGCTGAAACTCCGAGAATCGCAAGACGCAGATCGTAGGCGATATATCAGGACGGATTAATCATCTATTATTAACTAATATTTACTCCAGATATCCGACAAGACGAGTAAACAAATCGTGACAACTGCCCGTGTAAGACTAACTTCACATATGTTGTTATTGTATGCAGTGTATTTTCATAATGAGGTCCTCTGCATCCTCTTGCCATTTTCGTTCGATCTAAAGCAAGCCAGTTTGGTGGAATCGATCTCTCTTGTCAAACCACGGGAGGGACCCCTGTGCACCTTCTCTAGTGCTCGCACAGCAGTACACGAAATGTCAAACGACTGTGGATTGAAATTCAAATGTAACGCCACAACGAAGTTTGATACTTTATGCTGCTGATAGCTTTCATTCCTCCTTTGATGACCCTCGTGGCTTTGCTTCTCCCCGTCATTATCGTATTCTGCTGTGTTCTGTAGACCGCCTGCTGAAAGTCTGTTTTCACTCTCGAAGTCCTACATTACGCTCATATGATCAGCGGGTGTATTTAACTGTGTGTGAAGGTAAACAAAAGCTTATTCTACACACAAAGGAACCTGTGAGTTAATTAGTGTTGAATGTCTGCAGAATGGCCATCTCATGCTGAGCTTGATTTTGTTTGTTAAAAAAAAAAACAAAAAAAAAACAATTAAAATGATGCAAAAAATAAACTAAAAAGGAACAGGAACCCATGCCTCTAGCGAGCCGGGCCCTAAATGAATCTTTCAGATGTGCGAGCTGCTTGTTTTGCTGGCCGCGCCGCTTAATGGCATCCATTGGAGATTAATCCTGTTGTAAGATGATCACAGCATAAATGACATTCTGCAGAGAGTCTCTTCTCTTTGTCTTTACTCCATGTGGCAGAGAGACAAAGCCAAAAACAGGCAGAATTTATTTCACCTCTAGAGGCCCCTAAATAAACAACTCGCAAATCAGTGCCTGCTTTTGTTGTGTAATTTTGCCATTGCACACAGCTCTGTGATAATGTTTTGCAAGCAGAGCTCTTAGCATCAATATTAGGTCAGGGGGAAAAAGCATATGCCCACACTCCATTTTCCTCTCTGCTTATTTGTAAAATGCAGTCAGTACATTAAACCTATCTCGCACGCGGGCAAATTTAGTGTCACGAGAGAATGGAATGCCAAGCTTGGCTATGATCTGAGGAATATTCATATAGTACTGACAGAGGTCCGTGACGTAATTTGTGAGTCTGAGATCATTGTCTCGATTTTTTGATAAAGAAACCTCTTTTCACTGTGTAGTAATTTGAGCGCATTCAAATGATGAAAATAGAAAGTACACAATATGAGTGCTGATGGTCAGTGGAAGTGTGAAACACCTCACCGAGTGAGTGAGTGAGTGAGTGAGTGAGTGAGTGAGTGAGTGAGTGAGTGAGTGAGTGAGTGAGTGGGTGAGTGAGTGGGTGAGTGAGTGGGTGAGTGAGAGTGTGTGTGAGTGAGTGAGTGAGTGAGTGAGAGTGTGAGTGAGTGAGTGAGTGAGTGAGAGTGTGTGTGTTGTACCAGTTCACCCTTTTGGCTGCACCTGCACTAATTGTATGTGTGCAGCTGTGATGAGAGTGCAGTGCTCCAGCTGGGAGTGCTTGTTGAGCTGCCACACAAGTCTGGCGAGCTAAACAACCCAGTAAGTCCCTCCTTGACTCAGCTAATGAGTGTGGAGCACAGACAATACAGGCCAATCCAAGAGCCCATCTGAGCACCGGCGCAGTCCAAGAACCGGGGGAGGTCCGCCTTAGATGTCTTTCCATTTGTGTTCAGTCAGTGCGAAAGTGTGGATAATCAAGCCTTAGCAGTGTGTGCCTTTTCTTTCCGCTTTCCTTTTCCCCTTTCATCGTCAGTATACTTTACTCTTGTATCTTATTGCTACACATCAATTTCTGTGGCTTAAGGTGAGCAGGCCTTGTGTGAGCGAACCGCTCTCTTCTTGGCTTTATAACTCTGTCATTATAACAAGCTTAAGGCACTCCGAAACAATACGGGATGCACCATTAGAAATCTGCTTAAATAACCTAACTGAACCAATTAAAGCAGTAGTGGCTCATGTGAAATCTGGAGCAGTAGCAGTCCTTAGGGAATAGCTATGATTCTTTTGCCTAAACCTTATTTTCAGTAAGTCCTTAGGTTGAGTAAATCCTGTAGATGCTCTCCAGAGGATGTGAATAAAACCTGTGGAGGTTCTCTGCTGTCATATTTTTCACACACACACACACACACACACACACACACACACACACACACACACACACACACACATACCCCAGCACCAAGTTTCAGTGTGTGATAGGACAACTGGCTAACATTTATTAATTAAGGAGATTTAATTTCTCAAACATAGGCACATATATGAAAGGGTCACATTCGTCAGGCAAATTTGTGTTTATCTGAGTGAGTCAAAGAAGAAAGATATGATCTGACATACTGCATAAATTCCAGGACAGTATCAGAAGACTGACACTTCTCAAATGCTCAAGCACAAACGAGTAAGAAATACAGTCACCATAAACAAGGCTATTAATACTTTGAGCATGAGCCCATTAGACTATCAGCAGTTTCACTTATCCGAAAGCTGAAATATTGATATGTAATTACAGCCGGGTGGGAATGAAGAGAGCAACACGACACATTAAAGATAAACACCACTGCTGATTGGGACTGAACAAAAATTTTTTTGATTAAAATTGTGTGTTTGATTCGTTTCTCAGCGCAGTTTGATTTAATAACAGTGTAGATTCTGCAGCATTTGCACTCAGCCAACATTACATAAAACAACGCACCACCGTTCCCCTTACTCACAGTGATCAGTGACCATTCACACTGTACCATGTGACATCGCTCAGCAAATCTACTTGAATTATAAAATAACCCAAACGCCTACTTGCAGTGAGAATTTGTCTACAACAAATGTTTACTATAGTGTACTACTGGGTATGATGTGATTTCCCAGTTACTGAACAAATGAAATGTATGAACTGAGTGAACAGGGGGAGTGAATCATGGCTGCACACACGTTACACACAGCGCTTTGGTCTTTATCACGACCAATTTTCCCTCATAAGAGGCTTAGAAGTTATAAGAGCAGAAACATTGCCACAACTTATTATTCAACCAGCTGTTCATATTTCAGGTTTCTTATTAACTTTGGGAGGATGCTCTTTGCACCCGAATATGACTACAGTTTTATACTAAATAGAAGTTTGAAAAAAAAGAGTCCTAAATCCGTTTTATCGAAGACCCGGTAAGTTAATCATTAAGTTTTACGTTTGTTTAACAGTGACACAAACGTCCACTAAGAAAATGTCATTAACATGATTAACTCCTGTTGTGTTCAATTTAATGCATATGCAAATTGTTCATTAAAGAATTTCATAATGAAGTGAAGTGACTTATAGCCATGTATGGTGACCCATACTCGGAATTTGTGCTCTGCATTTAATCCATCCAAGTGCACACACACACACACACACACACAC
>CM074947.1:14594537-14690879 GCA_037577455.1 Pangasius macronema
GGCAGAGAGCGCTGGTCATTCACTCCCCCCACCTACAATCCCTGCCGGACCTGAGACTCGAACCCACAACCTTCAGGATCACCTTCGGGTTACAAGTTCGACTCTCTAACCATTAGGCCACGACTGCCCCCTAATATCATGAAGATATACTGCCCCCTATAATCACACAGCCATATTGCTGAGTCTCTCAGGACATCTGATGTTTCAACACTTTGGCTTCTGCTGAATATGAGATTGCTAAGAGTTGCTCGGGGATGCTCTATAATCTCAGTAATCATGAATATGGATTGCTGAATTGTTACACTTAGTAATAAAGATGCACTGAGCTGAGATATTGAGTTCAAATTAGTGAACCAGTATTAGATCATCACTGACATATTTTCCTTATCCATCACGCACATATATTTTTACATGCCAAGCAATTATTTTCTTCTCTCTGTTACATAATTTAATTTGAGTTAGTATTTTAATGAATGTGCAAAATGTTTCATTTAATGAGTAGCACACATGAGGGGCATGTAAGATTGATGTAACTACCTTTGAATTTTTTTTTATGATGCTGTATGGGTTGGAAGGGATTTTTAGATCGATGTTGTTATTTGTTTTTAATGATACAGACCTGTTTTGTGTGTTAATCGTCATCAGAGTTTGCTTGTTATTGGGATATTGGGAATCATCTGCGTCCTATACCATGAAGCTGACAAATCCGATATATTATTGAGCGGGAAATTAAAACAATGCATAACACGTCTGTCAAACCTCTTTTTAAATATTTCCATCAGTAGTTTGGAATCAGTGTATACAGTATGTGAACTATATGTGAAACAGATCTGCATTAGTGGGCTGCGCTTATCCTGTCATTGCTCACGCTGGCAATTTATGAGATCACTATAGGTCGGTATAAACGCGTCAGCACCATACGACGAAAGAAATTAGCCCAATTGGTAGGTGTGACACAACCTTAACTGTACAGAATTGATGCACGGTTAAATTATTATAATGGTGTTGCTTTGCTTAGGTGTTTACACAGAATGCTTTGTTTCTCCATTCCAGATCAGCTCTATGATTGATGAGGATATAAGAGTGGATTTGCTAAACACTAAACAAAGAAACCTACTGCGTCCTCTGGTAAGGTTCTTGATTGATGATCCTTCACTGCTCATTTCTCCTAATGACTCTCACTCCAATCACAGATTTACAATCATGCGTGCTTCTAGCATGGCGTGATTGCTTTCTGAACCTTCCCTACTTGTGTAATTGCTGGTTAAAACAGGAATGCATGGATTGTGTTGTGTAAGGTAATATTTCCTGAGCACTGGCAAATGACAAATTCATTTAGTGTTTTTGAGTAACAGCAGAACACACTGTACAACATGAGTCATAATTAGCAGCAGGGACTCTCAAATCGCGCTTGCCTCTTTGTTGTTTCTCCTCACAACGCTAGTGTCAGTTTTTCCTACATCATTATTAATGACAGGCGGAATTATTGAGATGAGAGATTTACTTTAAAGATGCCACTGTTGCATCAGTGTCTAAATGGTGTTAAACCAGTCTGGGGCCTTTTTAGGAATGCAGACCTGGCCCATGCCATAGCCTTGTATATGACCGAGGCCATACTGTGTACATGGCATCTGCATTATGCTAACGAGCGCATGACGGTGGAGCCGCACCAGCCAGGTTTCTGAGAGAGAGAGAGAGAGAGAGAGAGAGAGAGAGAGAGAGAGANTAAATTAGGGATGCAACCTGTGATTTGTGCCAGAGAAAAGAAAGGGAGAAGCTGGGAAGAACATTGAGTCATGCATATCAGATTATCTTCCCCCTCCCAGCCCTCTCTCTCACTTTACCAAATTTCTCTTATCATCTTCAACGAGCAAACTTGCACACAATCTGGGCTGTGTGTCTCCAGTCACATGAGAAACAGAGGTGCTGACGAGCTGGAATGCCTGGCTTGGTATTTCCTGATGTTTCATAAACACACACGCACGCACACCCACACACAGAGTTTGTTCATTTACAGATAGTGGCTGTCACAAAATGGCCAAAATAAGTAGGTCTTCATTCACTTGCTCTAGGATTAGGGTTTGCAGTTGAGTGAACGGTATTTAATCATCAGGTATAACTCACAGTGCCGTTACCGCCTGACACACTGAGTGCATACTTTACAGTATGATCCTCTTGACTCTGCATACTCAGGGTGTAAATTGCTGATCCTCTCAAATATATAGAAGATCCCTCTCTGCCTGTAATTCTGTGCTAGGAGAATACTGCGACTTGTGTCTGCAAGTACGCGAAATCATGTTACACCATACTTCGTTTTCTCTCGCATATTTTTTTCCGAGCTAAAATGAAGAACCTTTCCCCTTGCTCATACCCACTGCAGTGGGTGATTGCTAAAGATTATAAACCAATTAGCCTGGTAATTATACATAGCCGACTCCTCACAAGAGAAGAAATGATTTTGGGATAAAGCGTGATTAAATTTATCCATGCTTTGTTAAGTGCTACATTAATTTATGTAAGTCTGAGTGTGGATGCAGTGTGCAGTCCTAAAAGGTTTGAGATCCTAATTAGAGGTTCTTTAGTAGTGATGGGAATGTAGCACTTGCATGCTGTGATATATCTGTTATCAGTAAAGAATTCTTGTAGTGTAACAATGTGCTCTGCTTAATGCTCACTTCCACAAGCAGGGGAATTTCCAGTAGGCAGAGGGAGAGAAATGGGTTATACAAGGAGCAGGTCAGTGGTGTTTGTACCTCACTGTGTGTGTATTTGTGTATGTGTGTGTGTGTCTATGAATAATGGAGCCATTCTTCAGCTGTCTGGGAGCTGCTGTTGTACAGTGGTGGTGTGTTTGGTGGGCTTGCTCTAGGGTCTCCTTTAAATAGCTTTAACCCTCAGCTGTAGGAGGCCGAGCTGCGACAGAAACCTGCAGTCCGAAACTGAAAACACCAACGTTACCCATTCGACCAAATCCTGAGTGACGTGGCTGCGGATGGTGAAATAAATCCCGCTCGATATTTAGGATTGATTTTGTTTTTATTTTGTATGTATTGAAGCATTACAATAAATTGTTCTTACATTTTATTTCTTAAAAAAATATATAGAAAATATGCTTGTGGGGCAAGCTTGTGTGTTGTTTCCTGCTTGTTAATGACTGAAATAGGCCACTGATTTTGGCCCGGGTACAGGAACAGAGGCTTGTCATGGAAAAATCATAATAATTTAAATCATAGTTTCTGTACCATGTTCTGTACCAAATTCTATACCATGCCACATTGTTGACTTAGGATTTGCTTTGTCGACAAGTCGTGTTAATCTCAGGAAGAGTGGGTGTGAAGTCACCAAGGGCAACCCATGAGTGGCATCACTGAAGGAAACCAGCTATGAAAACAAATCAGATTTTTTTTTTCTCTCTCTTTCAGAAAGCTTGTTAAACAGAAATCCTCTACCGGTTCCACTGGTTTATGTGAATTTCTGGTTTTCACTCCAAACACCATCAAATAAGTCCATGCTGGATAATATGTGCCTGAGACCTGCAACAAAACCTCTCTGGCTATTGATGACTTTCCCCTTTTGGAGTAGTGACTTTCAGTGTTCACCGCATGGGCTTCAGCTTTGTGAATGTGAAGTGAATGTGATCAATGGTTAGATGGATAATAAAGAACGTGTACGAATTCGCCAGGCTTAATGTGCACTGGTGCCCCTGAGCTCCAGCCACATCCCGGCTTGTATACTTTTAACCTTACTCATGCAGACAAATGGCTCTCGAGTCCACCATTCAGAAGGGGTTGAGGATGTAGAGCAGAGACAAATAGCATTAGTGGGAAAAACAGATCCGGGTAGGAGGCAGTCACTGGATCTGTTGGCGCACAGACACGCATGTAACCATGGAGCAATTTGATCTGACTGATCTTGTTTGGGAAGAATCATAACATTTACTCGGATGTTAGAGGTTTCTTCTATTACCTGTTAGCTGTGGTTAACCTACACACCACTAAAGCACCGAAGCTCAAGCAACTGCTACACCATAGCTCGCTGAAACGAGTGTGTGGCGCATCTCGCAGATGCATGATGCGCAGCTGCCATTGAGTAACTGCTGTAAATATTCGTGACTTCACAGCAGGCCGAGACATGATCTCATCTGCTTCTGCCAAGGCTTTAACATGTAGGCACAGGCTGTTCAGATTTAAATCACCGTGCATTCAATCGGTTTGTCAGAGCTACCTTTCTAACGTGGGCAGGAATGAGGTGGACGTACCAAGCCTTGGTTACCGAATACAAACAAATGCGCTCGGAAATCTTCTCATTGTCATACAAGTATTTCTTAATCATTACATTCAGCCATGAATTAGCATTTTATCTCCCTGATACTGCGCCAGATCTAGTGCAAATTTCTAGAGTAATTGCGCCAGATGTCTTTTAGGAAATACACAGTGGGACTGTGCAAGTATGTTTCCCCCCCATTAATAATTAATTATCATAAATTCATGTCCGTCAGAGACGTCACATAACACTTTAAATATGACATTATAAATATAGCTTCCTGTTTTAGCTGAAGTATCCTTCAACACTTTAGATTCATTCAACTCAAACATAGTAAACATGACATTAATAATGATGTGTTTATTAGTTTGTCATCATAGTCATGCACATGTTTCAGTATTCATCAGTGTGCTGGAAGAACACGATGCACTAGAGGTGCGTTTGGAGCAAATTGTCATTAATATGTTTCTTAATTCTTCAATTATTATGAACTTACTAGTAATGACGAAAGTCCATTAGAAAACTTGAAAACAATTTGTTGGAGATGAGACAAATAAAGTCGACGGGCAAATTGCATTATTTAAATGACAAGCTGGTAGTTAATATTAATGGGATACATTACCATTAATTATTTCTTCTACTCTATAATACATTGATACATTTATACAGTCCCTCAGTGATCTCAAAATGATTGCAATTCGCTCAGCACAAAACCAAATGGAGACAAATACGACAAAGTTTGGCCCAATTTCGACACTCTGTGCAGCTGTAATTCGTAGTTTGGCACACGAGAATGTGTTTATCTAAGGGGCGTACAGGAGCTCCCAGTCGGAATCTGAAAGATAGCAGCCACACTCGCACAGATATAAGGTAGTTCTTTCTTATGTTTACCTAGACACCAGATAAACAGTGAAAGGATGATTGCCTTCCTGTCAATGGTTAAGAAACTCTTTGGAATGTGATTATGCAATTCGCACAAAATATTTCTGTCGACGTGAAGTCCCGAAAAGTAAAGGTCTCCATTTCAGGTCAAGGTTCAAGCTCATATCAATAGTGGAATAGCACGCCCAAAATTGATCAAAAGATCAGAAAATGAAACATTATGTTAAGATTTTATTATGTATAAACGTACAATTGTAAATGATATATTTAAAGAGCAAACTGCAAGTGAAAATAAGCATAAGCAGTTAAGCATAACTTTTATACAGCTGTTTCCAGGGGTTATGGAAGTGCAATTAAAATCAGTTTTTAATATATCTGTTTTTGTGTTTGTTAATTTTTGTTTTTCAGTTTTGTCATCGTGTCTGATTACCTCAAATAGCAAGTATTTTTTTTCTAGCTAAGGTGAATAAAGTAAAACTTATCAGCTTATCAAATGCTTTAATGATCAGTTGTGTATACACACCAGCTAACAATTGCCTTGACTGAATGAAAACAATCTACAGTTTTGAAATATTTCTTGATAAAGCAGTGTGAAACTGTATAATGTAATCCTCAGTATTATTACTGTCGTACCGTGCTGTGATTTATACTTTCATCAGATTATAGTGCTCTTTGTTTTCTTTTGCATTATAATAATTTGTGCCACTTTTGGGGGAAAGTAATGAAATTCTTACAGAGGAAGACACTTATTGACCTGTATTATTTAAGAACCACTTGTAAATAAATGATGTTGGTATTTGGCTGTTCACAGGTGTTAAAGAGGGCGTACTACCACACACACACACACACACACACACACACACACACACACACACACAATCCACACATGGGACATGAGACTCGAACGGGTCATTAGCAGCCCTGTGAGCTGGTTTGTGTCAAAGCAGTGTGAGTGTTGTAGTGTGTTGGGCCTGTGTGGGCACCGGTTCTCACTCGATTACACACTTAATCAAATCGCCTGCTTGTTTATACACTCTGCACTCCCATGGAAAAAAAAAAAAAACACTCCCCGTTCATTGAGGCTGTGCTCTTGGAGACTCGACCTCTCATTCACCACCTTCGTCACTCACACTGCTCACTGGAAACACTCTGTCTGTGCTGTATGTTCGGACTATTTTCCTGCTTTGAAGCAGTGAATTATTCATCTGCAATCCCTGGCTTGGCGAAGTGCATGGTAATCACTTTAGGTGGCAGGGGAGCTGTCTTACGTTTTCTGCTTTTAGAGTGTTATTGGAGTTTGCGTTCTTTTAAATCAGTGGCAGAGAGTTTATAGATACTGCATTACATTGCTTCACTCTCTGTCAGGCTGTAGTTGTTTGATGAGACACACTACTGTGTGTGTGTGTGTGTGTGTGTGTNTTGGCTAGGTGCTTCTGAGCAATCCTAATGCCTCTGTTATCTCTTAGAGTAATGATTCCATGAATATAATGGCTGCACAATGACCACACTACTGCTAATATATGCACCATGCCAATAACCATTCCTCAGAGAGCACATATTGACTACAGCAATAATGTATGTTTCATCGCTCTAAACAGAGAGCCAAAAAAAAAAAAGAGAGAGATGATGGTTTTTATATTCTATTGCTTCTAGAGCCACCTGATGCAGAAACTACAGAAAGAGAAATGGCATCTGGGCAGTTTTAAAAACAATCCGTTTTCCTGTCAGAAGTGCCGAGATCATCAGAAACGTTGGTGTAACTGAACCTGGCTCATTGTCTCCTGCCAGAGTCACAACCTCCTCTGCTGTGTGTTTACGCCGTGGCACTGTCTGACTGCTGCAGGAACAGATATGACATCATTTCAGCAGAGCTGTAGGCTGCACACGAGACGTGGAGAGGGAACAATTGACCAGGGGCGACACAGGAAGAGCCGACTGACCTGATTGCTCAGCTGGCCAAGCAACTGGGAAGGAAGGCCCAAGGCGGGGTTGTGGATGAGGGGAGGGGAGTGATGGTAGATAATGCCCCCTCCCTTTTGCTGTCATGCTCCCCACGTCCCAGGATGCCATCATGTTCGCCATGCCTGCTACTGCTCTGCCTCCCGCCTGCGTGTTCTGACTAAAGCAGATTTGTACGTGAAAAATGATCTGTGATCACCGCTGCTGTATCAGCTTCCAGATATGGGCTTATGGACTCTCCTGATAGGCCAGCTCCCCTTGAAAGAGGCCTCCACCAGACCTTTTACATTCAGTGAAAATACACAGAACCAGGGGCATGCAGACTGAAACACTTTGCTCACTAAGATGCATATATTGTCTTGTTTTGCGTAATGAAATTTGGCAGCTGTATATCAGCCAAGCATATGTTGCGATCTGGTTGTTGTCGTATGGTTTATTTTGGTGTACCAATCTGGTAATGTATATTAGACATGCTAGTTTAATTTAAATTCCACACATAGTTTTTGATTATTAAGGGTACAGCTGCTGCCTAGAAAGCTCTCGTGAATGCGATGGAGCCTATTTTCCACTATGTATACATAGGCCCATCGACAGCTGGAAAGGGCACCATGCATCTGACCTCCCACATGCTCACTTCTATATAGAGTATGATACAATAGCACTAATTATGGAAACAATTCTGTAGAGACCAGTGGACCACCGAGACTGTTTTTTGAAATAAACTCTTTATCTAAAATGTAAATTTACACTGCAAGCATGATTTTAAAAAAATCATCAGAACAAGTAGATGTTACATGAATATGACTCAGGAAACAGCTATTTGTTTTTCATTGTTTGCAGTAAATGTGTGTGTGTGTGTGTGTGTGTGTGTGTATACACCAGGCTTTGTGAAGGCCCTATCTTCCTTTTATAGATTAGTTTTCGGTGCTTATAGCTGATTCCCGCAAGGCAGGGGCTCCATTTCAGTGACAGGCATTCATCTGTTAGTGTCCCTCAGGTCCAGCGCAGCACGGCGCACTTCAGCTCCCAGTAGCCCACACAAAATGGGCGTCAGTCTCAGGAGATTTCACCTCCTCATCCCCTGAAGAAGCCGTGTGGGAGTTTAATTACTCCAGCGGCCTCAGACTGAGGCTTCCTCTCTCTCATTATCACAAGCTTGTACCTGGTTGTTGCTTCTCTTTTCTCCGCCTCAGGGTGTAGGTGAAGGTGAAGGTACGATCTAGATCAGTCAGGAAGGGTGTTGGGACGATGCTACCCTGAAGGATTACTGCCTCCCCAATAAGGATTAAGCACCAATTCAGGAGGATCCCTATGGTTAGCTTGGCCTTTCCTGTCTGCTTTAATGAACTTAATTACTATGAGTCTAGTCCATCCATGCAGCCTCGATGAGGTGGAACGTCTGAGCTGCTATTTGTCTCCGCACCACGTGCTTAAGCCTCTGATGTGCTGCCACCGTGTTGAGCTGCCCATTACTTAAAAGGCTTGATTTGGTACCGTAGTACAAGGCATGAAATGCAATGCTGCTAGTGTTGCAGCTCCAGCCATAACTCTAGCTCCGTTCCCGTAACAGTTGGCATGGATGCTGACAGGTATGCCAGAAACGTCTTTCTGAACAGCGGAATAATTTGAGGTAATAACAGGCATTTTCATATAATAAAGCAATAAGCCATGAGAGAGTGTCTGCTACAGTGATTTTATCACGGGTAAAGGCGCAGACACAGTGCAAAGTGGTGTTAGCAAAACAACAGATCGCAAATGATAAATGTAGCGTGAGCCGCGCAGCATTTCTGAGATTTTGAAACCCCTGTAGTGTCCACTAGATTTTGAAAACAATACAACCATTTAGTTATAGTACATTTGTTATTATTCATTAATTTATTTATTAGTACTTGACACATTAATACAGAATTCATTTATTGCGATGAGGTCACAGGTGTGCATACAAACTGCCTGTTTTTTCATTTTGCACTGAAGCCATGAGTGTGTTTTTTACTATCTGTAGGCCGTTTTTAGAGTTTATTTTACATAACAGATTTTCCTAACACATGAAAAGAAACATTTTCTATGTCATCCACTGTAGCATTAGCAACCGCCCCTCAGTAGCCTTTCAGCATGATCTCTCTCTCTCCCTCTCTGCGTCTGTCTCTCGCTCTTTGTGAGTGGGAGACAGATTACCAGGGCTAGTCCTGTACTCACGAGCCTCCTCTGGGTGGCTGGCGTCTGCGTCGAGGGGAATTTCTGCAGACATTGTGCAGGTTTCTCAGATCATTACCAGCCCCTTTGACTGTGCCTTTGTTCCCGAGCGCACTCAGCCGGTGAGCTGACACGCTGCATTTTGCCATTGCGAACGGCACGCACCAAAACAGGACGTCGTGTCTCCTTATGTAGCTGTGCGCTGAGAACACACTCTCTGTCACTCCTCCCCCTGTGTGCCCCCCCACTCCTCCTGTGCCCTCTCCATCCTCTTAAATCTGTTCATCTTCTAACAAAGCATCAGACAGCTTATTATTGAGGTGTGAAAAGAGAGGAGCTTTTGCCTTCCTGCTCGGCTGATATTAATGGTTGCCTGTAAAGCAATGGGGCCATTGAGCGATCTTGCACGTGTTTGCATGTGTTTACAACACTGTGTACCAAAAGGAGTGTTAACTACAAAAGCAGAGTGCCTCGGCGCATGCACGGTGCTTGTTCACGTTGGTCTTCTTGTGCTATCAGTGTGAAGAGCAGCCCGAGTCTTTGTCTTTCTGAAAGAGGGTTCCTTTTGGCCAGTTGTCAGCTGTGGCCTGAATGGAATGGCAACACAGGAGTTTAAGTTTCAGCTTGAGCTGGGACTCTGCGCTTTGGGCCCCTGGCAGGGTTCAGAGGTCATGCTTGTGAGGCAGGCAGGCAGGAGGAGGGCCGCTCTAGGGGCCCAGCCTCCCACAATATGTCCGTCAGCAAATCCTTTTGTCTTCCTTCTTCTTAATCGCTTAAAACCCATCTCTGTAACCAAGGAAATGCTGCCAGGAGAGATGAGTCTGTGTAACGAGGAGCGGACAGCGGCCAGCATGAGTGGATGTTCTTTTTGGGTTGATAAATGCACAGAGTCTACCACTGCTGATTATTTTCTCTGCTCCTGGTCTCTTTCAGCAGTTTCTGTCTCTCTTGCTACTCCTGGGGGACCCCAGTGCACTGGGTGGATTGCTTTGAGTGAGTGTGTGTGTGTGNTGCGTGCAAGCGAGTGTGTGCATGTGTGAGTGCTTCCATATGTCTAGACAGGAGCAGAACCCCAGGGGCCCCACACGTTTAGACTCAGGATATTAAATGACCTAATGGCCATGTTATTTGTGTAGGATTCATTTACAGAATCTTGTGTGGAGCATTAAATCATAATGAAGAGGGTATGAATTTTGATCGAAGGTGGGCGGCAGCGTCAGGAGCATGCGGGGCCGTGTCTGACTAATGCGTGGCTCAAGCCGCTGCCTAAAACATCATTTAATGCTATGGGCAGTGACCTGAGCCCAGCATCTCTACTCTCTCTCAGCCATGCAGACAGAGCTGATCAGTCAGAGCTGATCAGTCCGACACAGACTCAGAGAAGCATGGAACTCTAAAATCATTAACACCAAAACAATACCAGACACATGGCCATGTTGATTGTGTAACAGAACTGGCAACGTGAAAAAAGACGAATTGCGATGATAAATATTCTAACAAAATACCAGAAAAATCATGTACAAACACGCTTTATTATCCATGGTTGTTTTTCGCATAGGAGCAAATTGTAATCTGGAGCACTGGCACATTAAAGTAGGGTATTAAATTAAAAAAGTTTGCAGATGGATTAAACAGCAGCAGGAAGTCTAACCTGTTTCAGTTCATTTCTAAGAACAGCAATACCCGAGACTCATGTTCATTCAACTCAAGGCTCTGCCTCCTCTCTGTTTTCATTGGCTACCACTTTTAAAAGCTCCCAGTTGTTTCTTGCTCAGATCACAAAGAGTCTGAGAGAGAGAGTCTGTATCTTCATCGACACAGCTACAGTGCAACTGCCAACAATATTTTCAGCAAATGATATCAGTAAAAATTTCCACTATCACCAAGCTCTATTATCTTACCCTATGTTCACACTAAAAAGCGACACACGGCTTTGCGACTTTTGAACATTGAGATTTTCTCAAGTATGTAATTCTAACCAAATTACAGTAGGTATGACTTAGTAAAGGGACAAATCCAAACAACTGGCTCGAATTATTGCTCAGACCAGTCCTGTGATGAATGTGGTATAATATATTTCCAAGTCTCCACTCATAACTTTAGCTCCTACCTGCGATTAGTTCCCATTGACTGTTTGATGCACAAAAATGGAAGAAAAACCTATAACCTTGGTTTCGTCTTATCCTGTCATATACAACTCCTCATTAAATGTGTTTAAAGACATTATGAAGAGCTTGGAAGCAAGTTAGAGATCATTAGTGCCTCTGGTCAGTGTACATAGCAAATACAGTTTGTTTGCTTTACTAATCTGCCATGGAAACCAGTATGAAGCCTAGCATGTAACGTAAATCAGACACCCAGTTTCACACACTGATTAGTGAATTGCTTAATTTCACTTTAAGACATATAGTGGTGTATAGTCTCTCACTGGAACTAAACATTTTGTCGGACAGTGCACGGCCACGAAAGACGAACTACAAATGCCATGAACGACTTGTCGCTTGCTAGTGAGAACATAGTTATACCCATTAAAGCACTTAAGAGGCCTTTGAACCTCTTTCACCACTCGTGTTAAATGACTACATTGACAAAATAGCTCATTACAAAACGCAGTCATAGAGCAGCTTGTAGTCACTGATTATATTTATTTAGCGCTTGAAGCAGGCTTTTGGCATTATAAGACCTTTCCACACTTAATAGCCTGTTTCTATTCAAACGCTGACAGGAAGTGCCTTATTACCTGATCTTGACTCAGCGCTTGGGTCTGTGCTCGACACCAGTTACTTTTACCCTGACACAGCTTCAGGTATTGCACTAGCTGAGGATTCAGAAGCTGCGCTCTGCTGGTAAATCTGCAGCTAGTCAGGAGAGTGTAATGCCAACAGTAATAGCTGCATGCCACTATCACAACATCAGTGTGCTGACACAAGCTAAAGCTCACACACAGGACACACAGTGCTGTCGTACTCAATTTCTTTAGATTTTTCCCCTTGCACGAGGCCTGCATGAGCTGCTTAGTTTCATTCTCAGTAGCAGACATGAACTTTTGAGCGGCATAATTGATTCTCGAGATGCAACCGATGTTCTATTCTGCAAATGAACACCCGGGCGATGATTATCTGATCAAAGGCAGCATACCGTGCGAGCCCCGGCAGAGACCAGACCGCAGAGACTCACTTTCTGCACGCTGCAACAATTACGCTCTGGATGGGGCTGGGTGTTTGTGTACGATTCTGATTATTGTTGGTGTTTGTGGCCATGGATTCACAGAGAAAGACGGAGAGACAGAGAGAGAGAGAGAGAGAGAGAGAGAGGAGGAGACGCGGAGAGAGAAAGAGAGTGAACACACCCTGAGTTTTGAGATTTCTGTGCTTTAGCCTGATTGACCTGCAGTACTCTGGCCTGTAGATATGGACCATAGAGCTTGTGCCCTATTGATCAGTGACCTGTCCACTCATAACCACACACATTTACTCTCTGAAACAAACCGTAGCTCTCACATCAACCGTTTGTTGTACATCCGTGCACTCACAACAGAAAAATCTGCTTTCTGTAGTGTGTTTTCACGAACATAATTATGCCTGTGTGTGCATGTGTGCATGGTGTGCACATGTATCTTTAGATATGGCGTGTGTGTGTGTGTGTGTGTTGGGATGGGGGGGGAGGATGTCGGGGGTTACAGACGCACTTAAACAGACTTGAGTGGTGGGGGAGACGCAATCAGAAAAGAATGATTACCAGACAGGCCACATGCTCAGTGCAGATATGCAGCTTTAGCAGTATTCCTCTGCTGGACAGTGTCAAGCATATTGATCAGCTTCTTGTAATAGAAAGAGGGGCAGTGTGCAAAATCAATGCTTGCCCCCACCCTTGTCTCTTTCCCTCTCTTTCTTTCCCTGCCTTGGGTATAACCTGCTGCCATTATCCGGAGTGAGTGTAAAACACCTCCAGCTTTCCCTGCTCCCTTTCCCTAACACCATGCTGACTGTGTGTTGCCACAATAAAGCTATCCTTGTGCTCCGTGCTAAATTGTTTGCTTTGTAACCTGTCCACAGACCTGAAAGTACAAAAAAAAAAACAGCCCCATTTAATTCCCTCAGACTGCCCTAATCTGGCCCACAGCTATATGATATAAACGGACAGTTGATTTCAGTCCTTCCTGCAGGATAAAATCAGACTTTTCCCTCTCGTTACGCAAGTACTCCCATTGTGTGTGTGTGTGTGTGCGTGTTTATATCTTGGTGGGGGAACAAATATCCCCACAAGGATAGGAATATCTGACAGTTTTGACCTTGTGGGGACATTTTTCTGAGCCCCGCAATGAAAATTTGTCTTTTACAAAAACTACAGCTTTTATTGAAAAAAGAGCTCAAATATTTCCTTTTTGTCACTGAGGTAAAGGTTAGGGTCCTCACAAGGCTAGTAAGGCAAACAGCTTTGTGTGTGTGTGTGTGTGTGTGTGTGTGTGTGTGTGTGTGTGTGTGTATTTTTGCCCAGGTTTGATACAGATTATATAAAAAGGGTAATGCTGCCCTTGCAGTCTTTACTCTGTCTACTGTCAGAAAGCAGAATTCATTTAGGTAATCCAGATGCTTTTTCTCGGTTGGTGTGTGGAATTTGGCTGGCGGTCAGACAGCTCAGGGTGAGCTTTTGTGTTTTTCGTGGAGAGCCTGGTCTTGCCTGGCACTGATCTGCCAGCCAAACACAATGCTCACGCAACATCTAGCATCCTCGACCAGCAAAGACACACCTTCTGCTAATCATTGCCCATTGTGCGCTGGCATGAGAAAAGGCCTTCAGCTTGTATAATTAAACAATCCCCTTTCTGCTCCTCTGTCCATGGCACTGTCTCAGAAAGCGCTGTGGCACACTCCTCGTCCTACGTCTGAGGAAAAAAAAGAAAGTTTGATCGATGAGTTGCAAACACCAATTAATGCGGCTAAATGGATCTGCGTGTCATATTGTTTCGAATGGAGACTGTCAATACTTATTAGGCAAATTTATTGATTTGATGGCGAAGGAGCAAAGTTTTTGTTCTTTGTGTCAGATGGAAGGAATCAGCCGGCCTTAAGTAATGGAGAGGCTTGAAAAGAATAAAACACAGCAGATAGAATTTGTTTCATGAAATAAACAACCCCTCCGGGAATAAAACGGCTTGAGTGAGTGTTTGCTGGCGACGTAACGTGAAGTAAAATCAGTATTGTAACTTTAATCAATTTCAAATTGAATTCGAAAAGCCATCAACATACTTCTTTTGTGATTGCAAGCAGCGAATTGACTGATAATTAGTTGAAAGCCTAGTGGTTTGTCATCCACATTTACAGCAGTTATCATCTTATAATGTAATCTGCCCAGTGGTTAATTTTATGAGGAAACAATTTATGTGACTTCATTACACCAAAATGAGGGCTTGTTGCTATTACAACTGAATAAGTGAATAAATAGTTTCATATAGTCTTAATCACATGATACAATTTCAGCGCCACGTCATGACGCCACATGGCTTGTATAATGAACAGGGCTTTATCCCTGTTCTGCTTGCTGTCATGCATGGCTCATTGCACATGCTTCATAGCCAACTGCATGCGCCTTTGTTTCATTTATGTAAATCAAGTGGCATGGGCTGCAGCGTGACCTTATGGCAACGCAGAACCCCATGACATCAGTCCGAGCGTTTTCCTCTCAAAGCGGCTGCATCTTAATGAGTGCGTGCTGCGCCAGACTTGGCCGAGTTTGGCCTTACAGATTTTGGCTTGGAAGCTGGCCTCTGCGGCCTCGCATGCTATCTACCCCAGCGGGATCGGAGGGCAGGAGGAAGAGGGGCGTTTCGCTCCTTTGCGCTCTCTGTCTCTGTGTCGCTTTTACACACAGACACATGGGGTGTGTGTGTGTGTGCGCGTCAGTGTCGAGTGGGCCCTCTGTGAGCAGATGCCCGATCTGGAGCGGGTTGGGCTCGGCTGGGCTTGGCTGTGTTAGTTGCGGATGATGAATGGCGCTCACCTGGTGGTCTCTGTGAGGGCTGGCAGGCTGCGCTGTGGGGGTCTCCCACCAGCCCAGCCCAGGCAGCGTGTGGCATTAATCAAACCTCTCCACCTGCCTTTCTCTCCTTCTCTCTCTCTCTCTCTCTCTCTCTCTCTCTCTCTTCCTCTTTACATATTCCCGAGCAGGCCTGTCACTTGGAACAATGGGCCTTTTAGCAGGGCTCTTCTAACCGAGAATGGACAAGGCCTGCATGCCTGACACTTTCAAACACAGTGGCCATTTTACAGCTAAACCTGTGAATATCAGCACACTTGTGCTGTAGGTGTTTAATGCTGTTAAGGAGGGAGAGATGAACCTCTTTCTCTCCTAATGAGCCAGAGGCCAAAGTGGACTTAACTTGTTTAATGCACTTAATATGGTAGGCCTTTGCCATGCTCTGCCGTTTTAACTGCTTTTGGCTGGTTAATACTGGAGTTAGTGACACTTTCTGCTAAGGTCACTGAACACATAATTGGGTATTTAGAGGGGCCCAGCTCTTACCTTAGTGAGGGCTACTCTGTGTAAGCATTATTATTAAACTTCACGGGAATGTATTCATGTTTTGTCTAGAATCAGAATTTGTAGCAGATTTTTTTTTTGTCAAGTTCACCACAATTTTGAACCATTTTTTTCCAAGTGCAATATAACAGTTCACTATTATAAGTCCCACTTAATCATAAATCAGCAGAGGATCGCTCGTTGTTTTGTGAAATGAAACATTAACAACACATCATTATAAATGGTTATTTACTCCATGTGAAATTGACCACCGATCCCCTTGTGATCTTTTTTGGATCAGATGAACCCCAGCGGCTCATTAAATATACATGCTGTGTATTGACCTGAGCTAGCCAATTAGCTGGGACTGTTTTCGATTGCTAATAATTGCTTACTGTTTGCAATATTGCTGCAGTCTGCCAGCGTTTCCTCTGTTTGGGCCTCTGACATGACTTTTTATTTTTCACACTGTTGTGTTTGGTGTGTGCATACGTATAAATGAAGGCAGGGATACTACAGAATGAGATGAAGCTCCTGCAGGTTATGCGTGTGAGACTTTGCCAGTGTGTGCAGCTCAGATATCACTAGGCTTCATCTTCCCTTTTCTGCCTGCTATAGGTAGACCTGACGTAGGTGAGTGCTGCCTGTGGGCAGATACACACGTAACCGGTCAGGCAGTAGCAGTGTCATCTGCACCAACTGAACAAGTGTCTATAAGTTCATATGCTTTGTATAATTATTTGTATTTGGCAAAGATTTAATTTGAGTTAGATCTCAAAGCAGGTAACAGGATTCTGGGTTTTGAAGCAGTCCTTATTTATTAATAGACTTATTCAGTGTAATTAAGGAGTAGTGTGTGTTTCTCTTGCATTTCTATTTAAATCATGCCAGAGATAACGTGAGAAACAATCAGAGCTGGGCCATGTGCGACTCAATTACTTCAGGCATGCGGAGATCTAAGAAGTGGCTTATTACATTTTTTTTTTTTACAGATAAACTGCTGCTGCAAGCTCATAAATTCTAACTCTGTTGCATGACAAAAACCTATTAGAGCTAGTAAACATCTAGTCGAGGAATTGCAGATTTTCTTCATTAGAATAAAAGAGAATCTCTTGCATATACTATTTATTTGTGTGGTATGGTGTGTGTGTGTGTGTGAGTGTCAGAGAAAGAAGGCATACACATGTGCGGGGGCCCAATGGTGCGTGCATGTGTTTACTGGCCAATAAGTGGAAAACAAAAATTGGATACAGAGTGTTCCCCTGTCTGCAGATTTGTTGAAACGCTTGGATTTCATTTGGGCTTGGAAAGCTGGCTTTCCTTTCAGGAAGTGTTCTTCCTTTCCCCTCTGTATAAACAGTGGAAAAGGGACTTGAAGAAAATGTCCCAGACTCACTGTTTCCACTGTAAACATGCACTAAGCTCTTTCCACCAAGGCTCCTTTCAGGGAAAAGGCCAAACCAGGCAAAAACTTTGTTTGGACGTTATATCAGTAGCGCTAACAGGTATCTGAGAGGGAAGATGTTGAACTACTGCGAGTTACTTCTCCATGTCCTCAGCTTGAACTGTTAGTGGTGACTCTGAATGTGAGAAAGTCCAGAATGAAAGAGCTTTGAGGAATGAGCTCCGTGTTTGATGTATGCTTTGACTTCTGTTGTAATTCTCCTTATCACGGTTGCTTAATTTCCACAGCAGTTATGATGTAAGAGTGTGTACATTAGGCGTGATTGTTGCTTGCTGACACAAAAGCATAAAAAAAAAAAAAACGTGAATCTGAGTTACCAAGGTAAACAGTTACACTGCACCTGTTTCATTTCTTACAAGGAACACACAAAAAAAGGGAATAGAATAGAAAAAAAGGAAGAGAATACAGTTCTGTATCAGTTATGCGCATGCTCTGTTTTTATCCTTTATACAAGACAAATATTCTACAGAAGTTATGGCATAAAAAAAGTAATCGCCTCTCTCTACACTCATTAAATACCCCATGACAATACAACCAAATGCTAACCAAATCTGAGTTAAAAAAGATATCCAGTTTTTCTTTGTTTCATGTGGCTGGATCTCATCTTTTCGCCTGTTATTAAACTTTTCTGTGCTGTTAAAACACCAGTTTCTCTTGTCAGCTATCTGCCTGATAGCAAACCTTAACCTGTAGTTGTGACTGGGAGAGCCATTTTTTATTGCATTGTATCAGCCATGAAAGAGGTGCTAAGATGGACACTCTGTATCTCCGCCAAGCCAAAAACTAATCTAAATGGAAAACACATTGTCTTCATTATTTTGCAAGTGCTGAAAGAGCCCCGTTGCTATAGTAACAGTCGAGCCGAGGCCGAGGGCTGCTCTGGGGCCGGTGAATGGAGTACAGTGGATGAGCAAAAGAGCCAGATGGCAGAAAAGGCTAGTTAGAGAGACTAAAAGTGCTGCTCGCTTGCATCAATAATTTCAGAGGTGGCATATTTAACATAGACACACAGGAGCTCTGCTCTGCCCATAGGCCAGCTGCAAGTCAAATGGTAGTTGTGTGTGTGTGTGTGAGGCCCAGAGAAGGAGCTTTTCTTACTGTAGGTAGATGAAGGAGTCAATTTGATTAAAAGCAGAGAGGAGGACGTGGATGAAATTGCTCACATCCATAAAGCCATGGCCACCAGACAGAGCTGCAGTTTTCCTGGAGGACTGGTAATGAATGCCAAGAAAGCTGTTGTTTTCGCAAGGTGGTGCTGGAGACCAGACGCAAAAAAAAAACTGGCAGGCTTGCAAAGCTTTATGAAACATTTATTAAGAAAAATAAAGTCTCTTCATATCACTGAATGTCTTACAAAAAGCCACCAGATCCCAACAAATCTCTCACATTTCAGCTCATTGGTGGAAGGCCTAAAGGACATTCTTTTCAAGCCATCACAGAGCCAGAGAGCCTAATGGTTTATTCGAAGCAGCAGAACTGTTTATATCATTAAGCAGAGGACATGGCTTGTTGCAGCTCTTACTTTTTGATTTGCTCAAGTAATAAACGCTGCGACTTGCTCAAACAAATGCTGCCGATTAAACAGCAGTCATACTCGTGGTATATGACCTTTCACTGATTTGGTAAAATAGTGTTAGTTCTGAAAGCAGGAGCTGCTTGGATCTGTGTGTAAATGACGTTTTAGGGTAGCTAATGAGGGAGGCTCAGAGAGGCAGCCTGGGTGTCAAGGACATGGTTGTGCTCAGGAGAAGGAGGACAGTAACATGGCCTCTAATGGCTGCACTGCCCTTCGTCATGGTGATTCATGTCACGCCGTAATTGGTTTACCTGCCCGCGTCTGTTGTGAGGCTGTCCGCGTGGCTAAAAACAAATTACCCACCGCTGACCTTTCAGCTACACCATCCCAGCCGAGGAGAGGAGCGCAGAATGGAGACTTAAGTACACGAGTGTTATGATGGTGCCATTTCTTGGCTTGGATTTGACTCTCTTTATTTGGAAAGCTTTGTTTGAGTGAGAACTGCCTTTGGCTGTTTTTGTTTGTGCTCATTTCATGGCGTGTGAGGTTGTGAAGGCAATAGTGTGTCACTCGGAGAGCCACACATCTCCAGCTCTATTTGTTCGTTCCTAGATGAAGGCGGCCGCTGGGTCTGGAGCAGCTCTGTCTGCACCACGCAGCTTTGCTTTGCACCACTTATCTGTCAAGAGCAGTGAGTGAGCGTGTGTGTGTTGGTTTGGGGGGTGAGGGTGGGGTGGGGGGTTGGTTGCGCAGTAATTCCCCACTTCCTGCATGAAGGATACAGTATCCATTTTAGTGACAGCGTAGATGGGCTCCAATTTAAATCTTAATCCACAGGGGCTGAGTGGCAGTCGGCAGGATTGATTCCAGGCCGCCTCGCGTGCGCCGATTCTCTCTGTGATAGTGTGACATTTTGCCACCATCCTCCTCACACACATCTTCTGCTCCGCTATGCTGCTGTTGATGAATGGTGCGCCTCACCCTGTATGGTCAATTCATGGAGCAGGTTCCCTGCAAGTAATGGCCGAGAAGCCAGGGTACATTCTTAAAGAAAGGAATAGCCCTCAATAAATGTTATTTATTTATGCACTGCTGCTAAAAATACTGTTCCAGTGTTTTACCAACACTGCTCAATGTCTATCTCATGGTATACTGTGTGGAAGAATGATCATAATCAACATTGTGTCGGGGAAAAAAAGTGCAGTGCAATATACTTATACTGTGCAGTATATTTCCAAAGTCATAAATTCATATTCAGATATTCTTTTCGGTTTGCAGGGAAAATATAAATATATTTGACTGAAGGACTTTTAAAATATGTTCTACAAAAGTGTGTTTCGCGTAAGGGTACAATGCACGGACCTTGAAATGTCCATTGTAAGCGAGTTTTGTGTGCTTTCTCAGAATAAGGAAACGTGTCTTGTTGCACATATGCTACAGACGTGGGAGATGAATAATCAGTTTATTAAAAAAAACCTACAGTATTCCTTAAACAATAAATATAAACAAGTGAAAATTTGTCTAGGCTGTGTAAGAACTCTGCAGTTACATTCTTGCTGACAAATATTTAGTAGTGCCCACGTCTGCCTTCAGGACTTTTTTTCTGTAAGGGGAAGTCCAGGAGCTGCATGTGCGTGAAAGAGCCTCCTCAGTGTGAACACAGAGCCGTATTTGTGTGAAGCGCCGAGCTCAGCCCTGCGGGTCTGTTACTTTATGCCCGCTGGCGCCCTTACTGCCTGACGCGGTCTTCGGACAGGATCCCCCATGCCAACCCTTCCCATGCCAACCCTTCCCATGACAGCCCTTCCCATGCCAGCCTTCCACGATTAGCGCAGCCGCCGAGAGTGCCGATCAAGCTCACGCCGGTCCGGCATGGCTTGTATTAAGTGCGAGTTTACTCTCAGTCCATTACAGCCTAATCTCATTAGCTCTCTGCCCAATCCAGCAGCAAAATATGAGCGCCTCCTTGCCCCCCCTCTGCCCTTTTGCACTCAGGCCCTGGAGTAACGGGTGCTGGGAGGTGCGTACACGGCTATTGATGAATCCCTTTAATTATAGTAGCAGCGTCATTTGCTGCAAGCTAGGTCAGTCAGATTCTCTGTTTTTGGCTTGGGCGCTCAGGCTAAGGCTAAGACTGACAACTTCTATTCGTGGAATTCTCACTTTTGCCTCTAATTGGCTTTTCCTTTCATTTCGTTGGAGGTTTCTCACTAATTAGATTTGTTTCATAAAACAGAAGAAAAAGCTGTCACACTGGAGGTCACCACACTCAGGGTCCTAAAGGAAAAAAGTGGTAGATTTGCAGCAGTTACACAGTCTCGACGTGTCTGTGTGTGAGCGCAAGTGTCTCCACACAGCTTCCTCTTTATTTCTCATCCATCTCTGTCTCTTTTTAATATCTGTGTTACTTGTGCAGTCTGTGTCTGTGGTATATACACTCATACACTCATACAGCTACAGTTTTTGTCTTTTCGGAGGCCCTGCATGGTCATGAGTTAGTCTGGGTGAATAAATGTGTAGTAAAATGTGCATGCAGCTGTAGTGTGTGCTGTATTTGTGCGGTGCTTGGCAGCAGGCATGGACATGCTTTCCTCTCTCTCCGTCCAGTGTGGGAGGCAGTGAACTCCTTGGCCAGTACAGATGACAGTAAGTCATCCAGGAGCTGATTTTTCAGCACTTTTATAGTGAGCCTGGCATGAAACGGAAAGCCGTGGAATTTCTCAGCTTTACCTGTTCAGCAGCAAGCGCTCGGTGCTGGATCTGTGCCCTGCCGAGTTTGGTTTAAAGCCCTCTGTCTGCCCCAAGCTCCTGACTCGGAGCCCTCGTGTTTGAAAGGAGCTGCTCTGCTTTGAGATAAAGACCCGGCCTGAAATACAACCTCTCGCTTTGATGAACTTTGCAAGAATGTAAATTACAGCGTATCCAAAAAGCCTGGGCCTGGAATTCCTCCTTTCTGCTGTCACCCTAAATTAGATGTTTTAAGATTTAAGCATCTTTTTAAAAGTGGAACCATATTTTCTGCTGGCCCGGCTTTCAGCCTGAAGCCCGCTGCCTCTTAACTGATAATGCTTCATGTTGGCAGAGATGCTCACATCTTGAAGTGTTCCAAACTTGTTCTGAAGTCCATTCTCTTTTTAAAGAGGTAAATACTTACGCGCACATGCGAAGACTCTTGGCTGGAGCGTGATTACGAAGTTTCCTGAAGTATTGTCCTGCATACCCCGACTACTACACTGCTTCAGTATTCTTGGAATCTTTCTTTTCTAATGCTGAGAGACTGGTAGTGGCTGCCTCGATGTGATGTGCATTAAGCTCTATTTTTAGACTGGAACAGCACATGAGAGATTCACTGGCGGTCATGAGCCTCAGTGTGACCTGATTTTTCAAATGTACTGCTCCTCCCTTCCATCAATAACCACAGACTAGACAATGTGGAACTGAAAACACAATATAAACCCCACCTCCATTGATTTGTGTAAAATTCCACACATAATGCAAGATGAAGGGAAGCAATGTAACAGCGGTCGTATGGAGAGGCGTGAGGCTGCGCGGTCTGGCTTCGCTTCTTTTGGACCTCTTATGTGATGGGTGACAAAAAATATCAGATCATCATTCATGAAATCATCATCTCCATGACACCACAATATGTACCGCAGGCTTGCTAAGAAACTTTTAGCAAATTTAATATTTATATTATTAATATAATTATAATATAATATGATTATCACTATTATATTTAAATTATAAAATTTATAATTTTTTTTTAAGTGTAACATTTTAGCAAATTTGAATTTATTGTGTCAGTTTGTAATTAAAAGAAATAAAGAACATTATAAAAAAAAATATCATGATATCTCAGGAAAGTGTATTGTATCATAATTTATCACCGTATCAATATTATATCATCGTATTGCCCAGTCCTACATCTAGACCAACTAGCTGTCTAACCTAACAAATGAGCAAGAATCTTGGGATCAGTCAAACGTGGAATTGTCTGGAATGCCAAACATGCTTTTGCCATGCCCCACACACACACGCGCACACACACTCACACACACACACACTTTGACCAGTTCAGGCCAGCGTGTTGATAAGAGCGAGGAGGTAAATTGTGATTTAGGTTCTCTCTCAGTGATTTGTGGTCGTGTCAGGTCGAGCAGGCCGAGTGCCACAGCAAGGCGGCGAGTTCTTATCTGAACTAGCTGGAGGTTTTCACAGACTCCCTTCAGCACAGTGAATCACGGAGCTCAAGCGTACCCACAGCCCTTTTCCCTCAACACATTCATGGAATGATGGGATTTTCCCTTGGGTATCTGGTTGCACATACCTGCCATTGTAGGGACCTCTGGCACCGTGCTGCTGTTCAATATTTATAGCCACCAAATGCTCTCAAATATCAAATTGTTAAACAGCTGCTCTCAATTTTCCCCTTTTGGGAAGCACAGAGCACAGGACCGCAGGAATAGTCTCCATATAAAATAGCTCATTTGTGTTTTAAATTAGTCCCTTTATTAGATAATTAATTTACTTTAAACAGCGATTTTTTTTTTATTATTTAAAAGGTCTGAGCTGGCACATCAGCTGCACGGATCTAGTAGCACTTTCATCAGTAACTGCTGGTGTAAGATCGACCGTCTCGGGTGAATTACTGAGCTTTGCCACTGTGAGCTAAAACACTGGGCTGACCCCGGATTGGCCGCAGAAGTCACAGCTTGTGCATAAAAATTGGGCAGTGCACTGATGCTAGCTCTTTCTGCAGCGCTTCCCCTCAGGTGAGAAGTTAAAGTGGATATTATCTGAGCTCTGCTCCCGGTGCAGCAGCATGGGGCAGGAACCGGTTGGCTGTTAGTATGTGGGAAATGCTGGCTTGACAATATCTTCAGCGTGGCGAAACTGGCGCCGTGTTAGCGATGTGCTTTTCAACCCTGCCTCTCTGGTGAGATTGGGGGCAAGGTCACACACGCTGAGGTCACCGCCTCTCTGGGGTGGTTTAGAAAATATACTACACAAAGAACCGGAGTGTGTCGCTTGCGGGTCGTGTGATGTCTTTGAGCACATATAAATTTTATTGCATGTTGTTTGTTTCTCACCTTGCTGTCCTGGTGATTAATGAAACATAACAGATGAACAGTGTTCGACATTTGGCCTATGAACATGCATATACGCAGCTTTTGTAAATAAGTGTCATTCTGCATTCTTGTGTCAAGGCTTTTTCCTTCATGTTCGGTGTTACTGCCACTCTGTGGCCTCTTGTTGTTTTATCTCCGACCAAGTGGTGTCTCTCTCTCTCTCTCTCTCTCTCTCTCTCTCTGCCTTCACCAAGCATCAGCCAGGATTAAGCATTAGCTAGGAGCTGAGTGCATAATGTCCAATCTTATCAGTCCCTCTGGGGAAGAGGTGGTCAGTGGCAAAAATAGCAGTAGTGATGTTACCACTGACAGATGCTGCTTATTGCAGCTAGTATTATTACTGGCAGAGCTAATGGCTATGTTAGATGTGTGTTGAGTGATTGGTTGCACGTTTCTCCCCCCCCCCCTTTACACCAACTCTGAGCTAGAAGCCAGAGAATAAAAGAAAAAAAAATGGTGCACTCCTAACAGACCCTGTCTAGAAGTCGATTTATTTAAAAGGAGGTAGATGTGGAAGAAAGTCAGCTGCTGGACAGTGTGAAATAGAGAGCCAATGGCAGATGGAAAGAGTGAAAGAGAAAGGTGGGAGAAAAGGAGGGGGTGGGCGAGAGGAGAAAAATGGGGAAGGTAGAGTGAGTCAAAGGGATGGAGAGATGGAGGGAGGGGAGAGAGAGAGAGAGAGAGAGAGATTGTGGGAGGGAAAGAGGCCAGGCTGGTGTAGCCGTGTTGATTGGCTTGTATGAAAACACATGACTGCAGTGGGGAGCCTCTTGCTCAGGGTGAGTGGCTCTGCTGCAGACCAAACCACATTAGATGAAATGAATCCATTCCTCAGCCTGTTAAAGCAGCATGCTCCCAGGGCTCTGGAGAGACAGAGAGAGAGGGAGAGACAGAAGGAGGGAGGGAGGGAGCAGAGGTGGGGGCGAGTGAGTGGCAGGAGGGAGTGGGGAGAGAAGAAAAAGGGAGAGGCGGGGGCAGGCGGAGGCCAGCACACACACACACACACACACACACACACACACACACACACACACACACACACACATGCACACTGAGTGGCAGAGACTGTTCAGGGGATTATAGCACATTTTGGGACAGGACAATGGTAAGCAGTGGAGTGCCTTTACCCAGCCCAACTCCCCACACACAACAAACACAGCTTTATGCTCAGTGCAGGGGCTGCGCGCTGGGACCGGGCATCTGGAGCACCAAAAAGAAAAGAAAAAAAAAAAAACTCTACCCCATGGCTCGAACCACTTACCAGATTTTACACAGTCATGACATACTAAGCAGAAGTATTTGTAAAATGCTTTAATCATTTACAAACTTGCTGGGACTTGTACGATGAGACACTTTTCCTCTCCGTCCTTTTTAATTGTTAACCGTGTTCATCAGTCATCATGTGTTCACGTCCGGGCGCTTAGCTTCAACTAGTAGCATGTGAAAGTAAGGCTTTTTTTCCCACTTCTTTTTTTCTCTGATCTGATCGATTGGCGTGGGAGTCGAGCCTCTCTGACCAACAGGTACAGACACACAGCCTCGGCCCCTGCTGGCACACTGTTTAACACACTCCTCACCCTTTCACCCAGCATGAGAGGTGACTGATAACAGCCGCTACAGGATTTACAAAACCAGTGCAGCCTGGTGCACACAACACTATGATATACCGGTGCTTGAGAAGTTCAGATCTGTTCAGTGATGTGTAATTATGGGCGCTGCTTTAAGCCTAGCCTCTGCTGTCCTGTACGATTGTGTGTGCTGGTATCACTCTCCCTCAAACCGTGTCCTTAACCCGGGAGAAAGGCTGATGATATTTTGAGAGCGAGAGCAAGAAGTCATTTGCGAGCTGAAAATACAGTCAGTCATGCGGCGTGTGTCTGATTATAAAGAGATAATCTCCTTTCTCTCCCTCTGTACATCTAGCTCTCGTGCTCTTTTTCTATTCCTCCCTCTATCTCCCTGTTCCTCTGCTCCTCTGCTTCCTCTGTTAAGGCAGAATGGGTTTCCACACAGTAATTTTTTGCCCCACTTCCTGGCTTTTGTTTTTCGCTCTGGTGGTATGCGTTATTAGTAGGGCTGCTTCTCTGATATGATTAATCTTCCTTCCGCTTCGGAGGGCTGTTTCATGCCCAGATGGGTCGGTTTTGTAATTCCTGAGTATCACCTCCTCTAATTGTGTACACTCTTATACGCTTCATATGGCTATATTCAGAGCATTGTGTAAGTTATCTAAATCCTAACATATACTTAGGCTCCGCATTTTTTTTGCGCTGAAATCTGGTTCTGTCTGAGTATCTGACTGTAGCCTTTGTGTTTGGAATGACTTCATTGCTAGGTTGCGCTCCTCTCAGGATAATGAAGACATGAGTTTGTTTTCATTGAGGTAGTTGCCGGGTTATATAACCAGTGTTTTTCCAGCCCTCCCTGCCTGAGGGACAGAGGAGAGAGGAGTGAGGGAGGAGCAGAGTACCGGACTCTGGGCTCTGCTCCACGACTGGCCTGCGTCACAGAGCAGGATGCTCGGCATACACCATGACAGTGTTTTCATGTTATTGTCTTCCTCCCAACAAACATAACCCAGAACCATGAGGGAGACATAGACAAGCTTCTCCTTGTTACTTCCTTTCTGTCCTGCCTTCTCATGTTCTCTCTCTCTCTCTCTCTCTCTCTCTCTGTCTTTAACTGTTTGTCACTGTGTCTCAGATGGTAGCTGGAGGTGAGAGACAGCAGGGATTGGTAGGAAATGGTTAATCAATAGCCACAAGGTCAACTGGGCATGCAGCAGGTTTGAGAGTGTCCTGTCAGCGAGCAGGAGTAGAGGATTTGTAGCGCTTGTAAAGGCTTAAAGGAACACGGGGAAGCAGTGCACTGATAGTGGTGAGACTGCAGCGTGGGAGGGAGACACCTGCTGGAAACGTCCTGTTTCTGCACATCTCACGTCTCAGAGCTCAACTGCTGCTCTTGGGTTAACTCCGCTTTATTTCCCAGAGCTCTGTATATCCTAGAATACATTTGTACTGTTTTGCTTACAGTGACCTACTAGACTATTAACGAAGCAGTCTGATACAGAGGGTACGCAGCTGTCATCCTGCTTTAACTTACATGGCTAGTGGTTCATTAACGAGCCTGTCAGTGCACTGATAACTGTTTCTCTTTAAGGTACCTAAATGCAACACATTCCAGCACATGCTAAGCACCCAGATCGTATATACAACGCGTGTGAAGCAAGCTTTATCTGGCTGCCACAGGGCTGCATGCTGGGGGATTCTTTCAGCTGCCTGCCTGTTTGGATTCAGGAAATTTGTAAGAGTGATGGTGATAAGTTGGGCTGATGAGGAATGAAGTCCTGCCTTACCGCCCCTAGTCTCCTCTGGCACATGAGTTACAGCTCCGAGCCAGGCGCCCTGGATTTATTCAGCGCTGAATAGAACTGTAAATCAGCCAGCAAGGCAGAATTGATAACCTTGAATGGAAGGTATGATACCTTTAACACCATGTAATAGACATGCTGATGGGATGCAGCCTTTGCTTGCGAACAGCGCGCGCACATGCAGCGCATGTCTTGTCCGTAACATCTTATTTTCGTGGCTGGCCTATGCTCCTGAATCTAGCGTATCCATGACAGACCCGGCTGTGGACTGGTAAATCAAGGACGGGCGAACTTCTGAGCAATGCAAACAGTAAGTTGACTCCACGGGTATGACCGTGCAGATATGGCTCATCATATACAGCGCTGGTGTTGCTATTACATAGATAACTCAGTTTCTTTCTTCCCTCTACTTTACCACTGCTCCACAGAGCCCTGTGAAATATGAATGGAGATGTGTTTCATGGTTATCCTTGAAATCTTATATATATCTATTTAAAAAAAAAAATCACCTGAACACTTTGTCTGTGTTTTAAAAGACTAAATGTCTTTTAGATCCTTGTTGAAGTGATCGTCACCGAAGTGCTTTCCCTCTCATGCTGACACATTCCTCTCTTTGTCTGTCCAATCCTTAGAGAGAAGAACTTTAATGGCTTCCAGGTAGAGAGAAAGAGACAGCAATCAAGATGAATTCGATTCCTTCAATGGACAGGCATATACAGCAGACCAATGACAGACTGCTGTGTATCAAACAGGTAAGCTGACAACAGCACCAAGCACAATCAGTTCAAACAGGCTTCACTTACACGTGTACATTGAGCTCATCAGCTGTAATAAGAATCCTATCCAGTCTTATAACCTGGATTTCTGTATAGTGTCAAAACAGGGTGCAACACTTGTCTTACCTCTGTTGCAGCCCTTCATAAAGCCTGCATACAAATATAGCTTGAGCACTGGCTCATGTGTGCAGTTGGTAGCTGAGTATTCACGGCTGCTTGGCCTGCGTGAGCTGCCTTAAATGGTGATGAGTTAGCTTTCCAATTGGCTGGGCCTGGATCGGGTTTCAGAAAGGAGCCAGAGCCGAGGTCCTCCTGTGTAGCCCCTTTCCCAGGCATTTCTGAAGCTTTGTGTCTAGCACATGCCACCATTTTGCTTGTCTGTTTGAAATCTCAGATAGACACACATGTAGTGCATAATTAACTCATCACAGAAGAAGCTTATTTACTGTATATGCATTAGAGTCATGTGCAGTAAACACACAGGTAGTTATGACCCAGGGCTATGCTTTGTCAATTTTTTTTTAAACGTCGCTAATTGCTTGACAGTGTGTTTGTTATGAGTGCAGGTGTGACTCGATGTTGCTGTTGACAGCTTTATGAGAGTGCAGTACATGACTCTGTGTGCACTCCTGACCGTTTATAGTATCTCAGTTGCGTGTGAGTGTTAACTCTTGGCTTTTGTTACTTCTGCCCTCTCGGTTGTACCAGTCTATGGCATTAACGGATGCCAGTTGAAATGTTTCACCTGCTTAATTCATAACAAATGACATTACTGGCTTTATTATGCATGCCAGATTGTGGCTTATTAACCAAAAAGACAATACACCGTCGATTGACACTCATTAATCAAATTGAAGTGGCACATTTGGGGTGTGGTGAGTGTGCAGTATATCAGGCGCGACAGTCGTGTCAGTCGGTACAGGTCGGTGATTGCCGGTGTTATGTGTGTATGTGTATTTGCATGCAGCCCGATGGGCTGTGCTGTTTTGATTCGGGGGTGCTGGCTGGAGGCCAGTGTGCGTGTGTGCTGTTTTTTTTTCGCTGCAGCAGGTACAGCCTGATCCTGTCTGCCGGTAAACAAGGGCACCTTATCACTCCAGGTCTGTCTTTGAAGCCTGGCTGCCTGGGAGGCTGATACTCGGCATCTGATGGGGACTTTCTCCTTTCTTTCTTCTGTCTTTGGCCTGTGACATGCTGCTCTCTTTGCTGCTTTTCTGTCTGTCTCAGTGTCACAGACATGTACACGGATTCTAGAAATATCTACAGTTGCTTTTTAATTTAATAATAAACCAGAATTGTGGGCAGTTGAGCAATGATATGCCATGTCTGATACTAAATTTCTAAAAAAAAAAAAATAAATAAATAAATAAATAAAAGCATAACACTTGATTGATCAGACATACACAGTTCTCGATTTTTATTTAAAAGGCACCTTTCGACATTTCTCGAGAACTTGGATTGCATGTAATCAGTGAGAGAATGCACTATATTTTATCTATAAATTTCTCTATATTGAAGTTTTAACATCTTTTTGAAATGCCTACTCTTGAACATCTGCCTGAAGAAAGTGAAGTATGCTAAGGACACTGTCCTTGAGGATCAGCAGGAAGATGATATAAAATTAAATATACATTTCTTATTAAGGCTTAAATCCCAACATCCCATCAACTGCTATATGCTTTAGAATATATACTCAACAATATTACTTTTCCCTGCATATCTTTGGCTGTCACAGGCCTCCTGACGCACAGTAAAAGCAACATGCCCAGCAGAGAGCAGCTGAAAGCTATCAAACAAAATGAGAGCTGCTTCAGTGACAGCCCCTACGCCCTTACAGTTGCACTTCAAACTAAATTCCATACAGTGTTTATCCTGGATCTGGCACACCATTACTTTCAACTCCTCAGAGCAAAACTCCCTCCTGTTCAGAGTCTGTATAACTCTTTATTGTTCACAACACTTCCCTCGGAGCACTTAAAAATGTTATCTCAGATGATCAGAGCAATTAATTTGCCTCTTCTTCTTCAAGACCAAGAACTTCAGCGCTTGAAATTAATTAGGGAAACATGGCAGAGCAGCTCAGTTTTAATTAGAAAGCCTATTCCTATGTTCTGGAGCAGGACTGAATTACTATTCACATGCAAGACGAATACAAATGTGTGGTGCTAGTGAGCCATGCTCTGCTTCTAAAGCAGCCAGATGTGTAGCTCACATCCTCATACTGATGAGATGAGCACCCTCACCTCTCTGATGGTACAAAATTGGGAAAAAAAGCGCTTTTTTTTTTAGACATGCCTCCGTATTTCAGATCTAGAACGTCATTAGAGAGAAATGTTGGAAGATATCTCATCGTCATTCTCTCTCAAGTGACAAATAGTCGGAGTCCTGTGGTGGAGTGGTCATGTTTGGACAGTGTCAGCGCGGCAGGGGGAAAGGTGGAGCGCCGAGGTTTGGCTGGAGCTCTCGGAACACCTGTGCCATAACCTGTGCCAGCCACGCTTCAGCAGCTTTCAACACACACATCAGCTCAACTGTGCCACTGAATACACACTTACACTTGCTTTTTTATTCTACTCTCGCCTCTGTCTTACCTTCAGTCATCTTACCCCTTCTGTCTTACCCCTATCACTCATTATTCATGTCAGAATACCAACTCAATCACGGAATTACTCGCCTCAAAACGCAATTTCGTCTCAACCAGCTTTGTGGCAGGAGGAGATTTTTCCCCAGCCCACACTGTCCTTATGTTGCGCGGGATTTACTCAGCGGGGCTGTGCGACAGCACACACTGGCTCTTTGTCACATGAGCTCTTTGTCAATGGACACCAAAGCCGCTCATTCAAATGGCGACCTCTGCTGCCCCCCCGGAGACAATGCTGCTTCCTTGAAGCAAGCGGGGAAGAGGAGGTGCCCGTCAACAAGCATAATGGAAGTTTTCAGAGTGTGCGCGGTCTTCCTCTCGGCACGGCCGAACAGCGTTGGGCCATTTCCAAAGCGAGAGCTCTGAAGAGGCTGGCTCGTTTGTTTAAATTTCTCATCATGTCTTGTGAGCAGCAGTGTGATAGGGATGGAAAGGAAAGGAGGGGTTTACTCAAGGAAAAGGATAAACAATTTCAGGGCTCAATAAAAAAAAAATCTGTGAAAAAGAATAAGCCTTTTCTCATTCAGCGCCTCAAAGCTTCCCTCATGTGCGTTCTTTTGTTTACTGGCCTGCTTGGCTACTGCTTTCAGTGTTGCGGATCTATTACATCTTAGTGGACAAAAGATGATGAGGAGGGTGGATTAGGACACGCTGGGGTGGTGTGAGCAGGCCCTGACGAGCACTGAGCTCTTTGTTAATGGGAAGGGGTGAGGGGGAGTGATCCATCCCAGAATGCACAGCTGCGTTCCAGCCAGGAGGCCTTGTGTTTAGTGGCTGGGTTTTCGCCGGGTCACACAGATGCAGCAGAGGTTAAGCAAAGACGGAGCAGGAGGAGCTGCAACTCTCACCAGAGAGAGATTTGAAAATATAAACAAGCCTCACTCGAAATGGCTTTTTAATCTCAGAGGCATCTTTGGAGAAGATTTTTACTTTTCTGTGAAGGTCATGATGTCCAGTGATCAAAGTAAGCTTGATAAAGAGTGCTTAAATTTTACTTTAACATTTTTTTTCAAGGTAAGGACCTGGACAAGCTGAGTTGTTTAAGCTCTGCGTCAGTGATTCGGCTTCAGCTTTGGCTTTGGGACAAATCTGTTATCTCATATGAGAACAGATGTGCCAACACCTAGATTATATTGTGTTTATCTCTTTTCATTGTGGGGATTAGATCAGAAAACATTCACTGAAAACACTGATTGTACTCTGTACTTCCTCAATTAAATACATTATTGCTGTGACATTGAGTTCGAATTGCACTCTGTTCTTTTTTTGTTTGTTTTTTAGACACATGACACATGACACATGACAACACCCATCCCAGGAGAGCATAGTTTTCATTAGTTTAGTTATTATTACATTATGACAAACCTCCAAAATCTACAGATTTTGTAATGTACGTGTAAAACCTACGTCACTATTTGCAAATGTGTGGAGCAGATTTTGTACTTGTATTGTGAAACAGTTTGTACTTGAATTTTACTATTTGCAAATGCGTAGAGCACGTTTTGCAAATACAAACGAAAACACCCATAAGATGGCATCAGACAGATCACATGACGCAGCAATCTTTCACGTCCTCCCTGAAAGAAGTGCAAATGTGTAGAACCGGTTTTGTAATCTTAACTTATGATGTGTAAATATGAAGCACAAACCACAATTGTAACTCAGCATTTGCAAACATGTAGAGTATATTTTACAGTTGCAGCTTTCGATCTGTGAGTATAAAACACTGTTTGGAGCCATAAATCAGCAGATGGGCATCTGGGAAAGAATCGCTAAAGAACGGTAATCGTAAACCACTGTTTGTAACAGTGAATGAAAAGTTGTTTTCTAGCCAATCAGTAGAGAAACTTCCACACAGATTTGGTTTCTGGCCATTTAAACATAATTGCAGGATCTGGCAATGTATAGCAAACTTGCCTAATTAGTATAATGAGTGAACTGTAGCTGTGGAGTTACGGGTCCAATTTGTAATTTGCCTTTTTAGTAAGTTGCCATTTACCTGGTCTGATCCTGCAAATGTGGTAATGTCATTCATTCATTCATTCATTCATTCATTCATTCATTCATTAGTGACCTACTGTTACTTCGTGTTATAATTGCAAAACTCGTTCTACACTTGTGCAGAATTTTATCTTCAATACACAATACGTATAATCAGTGTCTATCAGTGTGTATCAGTGTATATCAGTGTATATCAGTGTGTATCATGTACGTTCCTCAGTGTACACTCCACACTTTTAAAGAGACATAATGGGTGATCAGTCTCGTTGAGCGTTGCTTTGTCATTTAAATCTACTGAATGTCTGCTGTGATGTTTGGATGTAGTGCTCAGAATAGTAAATTTGCTTTCTCTTTTCCTCCAACAGCACTTACAGAACCCGGCCAATTTTCAGACAGCAGCCACAGAGCTGCTCGACTGGTGTGGAGACCCGAGAGCTTTCCAAAGGCCCTTTGAGCAAAGCCTGATGGGATGTCTGACGGTAAGACATCAGCTGCTCCACTCCTGTCGCCCTATCAGGGGCCAGAGACGGAGGTTAAAGCAAAAGTCACGCTTCACATAGCTGGGCTCTCCCCTTTTCTCTCTCCCAGCTCTCTCTTTTAGACTGCCTTTATTCCCTCTCCCACAATCTCTGTCTCACTCCCACTCCCTTACCCTTTTTTTCCTTCTCTGTTTCTCAGTCTTGGTTTTCATTCTCTCTATCTTGCCCTGCCCCCTCACTTTCATTCACACACACACACACACACACACACACACACACACACACACACACACACACACACACAGTCCATATCTCTGGGTTTCCCTCTCGCTCTGTCCTTCTCCCCTTTGCTCTGATAAGACACTGGTACTTAAGCACAGGTCAGGGAGAAGCAGTCAAGCCTGCCATCCTCCACTGCAGCTGCTCATCGATTATGGCAGGAGGCCAGTGACCAGCACCTCCAGCTTCACACAGGCCTCCAGAGCAGGCGCTTAGCGTGGCTGTAAAGCCGTCCCTCCCATTGATTTCCAGCCGAGACGTTTCCACTCTGCCTGTGATCAATCTCCATTCTTCAGATAATGATTTACTAAAAAACATATTGGAAAAATGTATGTCTTATCAACAGCCACGTTTAGCTGAGTGATCCGAGAGTGTTCTTTTGTAGGAGCAGCTGGGGGTAATGCTGGATGAATCTTCAGCTTATGGCGAGATTATGGGACTTAATGGCAAACTGAAGGAGCGTCAAGTAAACGACAAAATAATCTTTATTCTTTAAATAAGTCCTTAAAGCCCCTAAAGCCCTCTTTAAACCAGCCAAGCAGAGAATTCCGCCACTCTTTGAAACTTCGTTTAGCCTTTTGCCCTTTGATTAATTACACTGAATTCTGCAATCAAGAGCTCATGTAGAGAACAAATTCCATCCGAGATCTCCTCCGTGTCCCTGATGACTAGCGAAAACAGCAACGAAACATGCAACGAAGGAGCAGATGTTAAAGGAAGGAATTTTGTGTATAGTTCCAGTGACTCTATCATGTATCATCAAAGGCTAAGTGCACAATGTAGATGACACGAGAGATTGCAAGTCAATGTCAAAACAAGTGTGAACCCGAAGTAGAGGAGGAAGATCGCTTTAGCTTTGATATTCTGACAAGACCACCCCTAGCACAGAGATTCGGGATGAGTTCATTCTGATTCAGTCTGCTTGAATCAGTCTACTCTGTATTCCGTGTATATGGCATTGTCTTTATACTGCATAATGAGCATACTGTCCAATAATTCAGTCTCCTGTGATTATCCATTATCTGAGGGAAATCTTAAAAAAACTAGTGAAAGAAAAAAACAATTTTTTCTTTGTTTCTTTGAAGTCCTTTGGGTTTTGTTATACAGTCCACACGGACATGTACACATTTACAGTACAGTATATCTCTGCAGTTTGTGTATACAACATTGCTTTTCTTTTTCAATTCAATTTGCATGTCGGTGTCTTTGGTCTATTTAGGTGTGTTTAGAATTAGCATTCTGCATCCTCCTCCCCCTTTCCCTGCCTTCCAGCGCTGTTCTGGGTGTTAGGGAGATGAAAGTGAAGAGCTGATAAGAATGCTGGCCGACAGATGTGGACATGTCTTACACATTGGCCCCTCGGGCAGCAGGTAGCTCACTGCTGCTGCTCCGTCCCCAGCACACTCTTTCTTCCCACCACACACACTCTCCACACTGTGCCAAATGATAAATGACATGTCCCATAGCCTGTCAGGAGTGATACTGACAACCGCTATCTGGAATCACATTGTTTCACTGTCCTTCTTCATCATCTGTGGATCAAATGACCCATTTTACATTTAAAGTGAAACAGTATTGGGGAATATTTTTGAACATGGATGTTTGTGGATTAATTGCTTTAATAAACTAGAAATACGTAAGCAATATTACTAGTATAGAGAGCATTCATTCATTCATTCATTCATTCATTCATTTTTAGTAACTACTTTATCCCGCTTGGGGTTGCAGTGGATTCAGAGACGATCCCAGGACCCACCCTGGATTGGACGCCATTCCAGTTATAGAGATTACGTTCAAGTTATTTTAACCTGAGTATAGCAAAGTGAAATAAAATGCAATGCTTGAGTTTTGAAACAACACAATTACTCCTTATTAAGTTACTTCCATTCCTTATATATACTCACATTCCCAGGGAAAAGGACTGACCTGGTGTGTCTGTTTCCATCAATATATTTTATAACCATCTTCCTTTATGTAAGATAAGATAGATTGTTAATGGAACATCCACTGCTGACTGAAAGTAAATATCCTGGGTGGGTTTTTTTTTTTTAAATCTATGGCATGTCTTTTTTTTTCTACTGATCCTCAACTGTTCTTGTTGTTGTTTTGATTCCATCATATTCTCGCTACATGATAAAACTGTAAACTCGGATCAGCCTGGTTCAGTGACCTGAAATGTTGCTGGTAAATCATATAATTTTTTGGGCCAGCATTCTCTGAAAAGAGATTATGAAGCAAAGGCTTACGAGAGGGAACGTTTCTAAAGCGCGTTCGAATCCGTGCTAGCCTGCGTGGCACCGTGCCTGGTCCCATACTCTTGGCAGATGCAGTTGCAGAAGGGAAATTAAAGTTTGGCAGAAACTCGACATTTCTGCTGTCAAAAGCCCTGCAAACTACAGGATAAAAAATGTCTCTGGATTTTCATTATAAGAGATGCTGTTCATCAGATCTCAGGGTTCTGTCACCACTGAATTATTTGACTAGTGAACCATGAATGAACAGCTGTCTTTTCAGGTTAGGTTGTCATCTTTCTCATGAAACCTGATTTTTTTTTATCCTTGACAGTCAAACACTGAAATGAGTGCATATATCAGAAGTATTGCTGAGTTAAATAGAGTTAATAAGTGATTCATTGCACACTGCGGCTGATTCAGTGGTGTATGATTTACTGTTTGCTAGCAGACGTCTCCGCTAAAGTCGACATGACGTAGCTGACACTACAGATAGTGGAATGCTCTTGATCAATGCCAGGTTGGTTTTCTGTGTTTTCTCTAGACTTCGTTTGTTTTTCTGCATGATCACTTCAGCGCTTTTTTTTTTTTTTTTTTTTTTTTTTGTGAAGAAACATCAGCGTTTGTTTTAAGAAAAGGGAGCCGTAACTGTAGCAATCCGGGACTGTGCGCTGTTGCGCTAAATGACAGACGAGTCATTTAATGTTCTTCTAAGAGCTCTTGTGTTTGACTGAACCCTGTTGGTGAGGCAGAATTATTTCCACCACTGTGCCTTTCATAGTGCACGCCACCTTTTGGCCTTGTTCACTACAGATTTAGGCTGAAATATATATATTTGTTTTGTTTTGTTTTCCGTTGAGTTCACTGAGCCAAGTTTAGGCTCAGGTGAGTGAGAGAGCAAACAGGCATGCCTTCATCAGTCCTACACTGAGAAAATAACCAGTACAGTCTTAACACACATCCACATAAGTGGAGGTGGCTGTTTTCCTTTGCTATGCATTATTCATGCAAACAGATATGGTAAATATTTCATGTGTCTGAATGGGGAATAGGGGGAATTGCTCCACTATGAGTTATTTTAGCTTAGAGGATGAGATAAGAAGGTTGAAGGGTGTAGCGCTAACACTCTCCTGGTTTAAGGAGTCGGGGGAGGAATTTTAAGGAAGCATAATTGCGCACATCTTCTATAGACTTAGGAGCAGTTGCAGTCCTAAGGAACATGTTTAGAGAAGTTCAGTTCATATCCCTCAGTGCGGAGAGATTTATGAGGCTTTTTTTTTGAGAGTTTCTCTGCAGAGCACGGCAGAGGAAGAAGTGTTTCTTCACATGCACTGGCACTGACACAGAGACATGTTTTAACACACTCCTGGTCTGTCCCTACAGGTGGTGAGCCGTGTTGCCGCACAGCAGGGTTTTGACTTGGACCTGGGCTACCGGCTCCTGGCTGTGTGTGCAGCCAACCGGGACAAGTTCACCCCAAAGTCAGCAGGTGAGGCCTTTCCGATCACAGTTTTTATGCACTGTCACCTCTCTCTTTCTCTCACGTCTACAGCGCAGAAAGGGCTGGATGCCCTGCAATATGTCCATTTTTAAATGCAGGCCACATTTTATACATCACAGACTGGTACAAGCAGGAGACATGTCTGTGCATGCTGTATCACATTTCAGATTCAGAGCCTTTCTTGTAAATCACTCGCTCAGTTCACTCAGTCGCTTGCTCGCACGTTTACTTAATGCTTAGCAGGCTCAGTTGTGCAGGAAAGCTGGCTCAATTGTTTCATATTGTTTGATAGTATTTAACTGTAGGATTTAATTTCTTTTCTATTAGTCACATTTAAAAGTTCAATCAGCTAAACTATTAGCCATACAGGTCTATTTGGTGTGGTTACAAAAGCCGAATTTGGATAAATAGTGGTCAGCCTTACTTCACCTTGATATTTGCCAGTTGCATGAGGAGGCAAAACATAAGGTTTTACTTTTAGTTCCAGCGGAAAGTAAGTAATTAAGTGCCGGGTGAAAAAAGCCGACAACCGCCTCCATTCCGACGCTGCTGTTAAAGTCAGAATAACTTCCACATGAAGAAGGACGGTCTTAAATTAACTCCTATATACATGTTCAACCCAAATGTATGGCCTTAAGTTGGTTGTGTGGATAAAAAAGCCAGGGCAGCTGAGCAGATATGACAAGGTGTGTCCTTGTTTAAACATCTCTTCTCCACTTGTATTAAAAAGCAGACACCAGAAATGCCTAACTTGTGAAAATGCCATCAAAAAAAAACAAAAAAAACCCATTGCTCGAGAGTAGTGTTCATTTCTAACCGGCCCTGTCTGAAATCCTGACCTGCTCAGCCAAAGCCCAGCTCTCCTGAAGTGTCCTGTTCTTGTCCATTTGTCAAAGTGAGCTACGAACGGGCATCAGCAAAACACAGATAGATGGCGAGAGAGCACTCGGGTTGAAGTGTGTGTGTACTTCATTCGCAGAAGGCCTGACATGGTGAGCTGTGGGAATGAAGATAAACAGATGTTTTAGAGGAGTACAGATTACCAGGATTGCTGGACGCTGGGAGCCTCCCAAAAAAGAGTGACTGGTTCTCTTCTGTAGATACTAAGCAGCACTGAGTATAAAGGGAGATAATATTTGACATTTACTGACGAGGATTGGACTCACGTGCCTCATAAAACTGAGAGGAGCTGTGTGGCGACTGCTGGAGTTGTTAGGATCCTTTGTGTCCTCTTAGCAGCGGGTGCATTTGGAAGCATGCTTGCTAAAGAAAGGGAGGGAAGTAGATATGACTGGAGCTTTCCCACTCTCATGGTACAGGCATCCATCTTGGTCCTGTCACAAGGGCGTCTGCCGCCCCAGACAGGGAGACGACAGCACGCAGAAGCCATAAACACTCGCTCCGCCTGGCCATAGCATCCTTCCCTGTGCTCACATCCTCATTCTCGGCTCGTCTCTATGTCTGCCTACCTCTTTATTTATTTATTTATCTGTGTCCCTCTCATACACACATTTGCATACAAACATACACACAGGTACACAGTGCATGTTGGGTTGTGGTGGGAAAGTGCAGCTCAAGCGAAAAGTCCAGTGACAGGCAGGATGGCGACAGAAGGACGGCCACCCGACACCACACACTCGAGCACCGAGCCATGCTGCTCGATCAATGCACGGTCAGACAAAGATCCCCAGCCTGCGCTAACACACACTACACACACTGCAGACGACAAGATCATAGCTGTCCATAATTACCCTCATTCGAAAAGCTTCGACACTTTGCTGAAATACTGCTGCACTGTATTTGTCTTTCGCCGAAGTCATCTCCGATGTCCGTCATTCGCTGCACGACAGTCAGAATTTTATTGCCAGCGCTATCTCGTGTTCTCCGATGATCTTTGTCATTTTGTCATTTTAATGCTCACTGAGATGCACATCGGAGGTGTCTGAAAAGTATGCAGTACACTTGCTTGACAGTTTGATAAGATTGAAAAAGAGAGATGTGATTAGTGCAAAGTATACAAGCCTGCCATTTCCTGTCAATAACTGATCTTTAGGGCTGTGTGTGTGTGTGTGTGAGAGAGAGAGAGAGAGAGAGAGAGAGAGAAAGAGAGAGAGAGGGAGAGAGAGAGAGGAGTGTTTTGCCAGGGACAGGCTGAACAGGACGTTGACCTCTCTGTCAGTAGGATTAGCCTCCTGTATTAATCTGTGATTGCTGGAGTGATCTTTCCACAGTGTGTGTGTGTGTGTGTGTGTGTGTGCGTGTGTGTGTGTGTGTGTGTGTCTGGATTCAGAGCTGATCTGCTTACGTGCTACAGACAGACTCCTTACCCCGGCTTTGGTGGGCGCCCCACTGACAGGGCAATAAGATAATTATTTTGTCTAACATGCAGCAGCAGCTCTTTTGTCTGTTTTGCTGAACACTTGCAGAACTCGGAGGCTTTTATCTGAACACATTTGAATTATCCTGAAATTCAAACCAATGAAGTGATTCATTATTTCACTCACATCATGAGCACATTTATATCATTAAAATGTACATATTTTACCACTGTTGGCGTTTTTTTTTGAACATTGTGCTGTCAGTGGTAGCAGTCAGCTGTCTTAGATCAACAGCTTGTTCTTCCCTTAGAGCATGTCATGCTGACATTTAATAGAAAGTACATTAGCATAGCGAGTGACAGCTAATGTGTTTGTCTGGCAGGACGCGTCTCTCATTCACACACCCCTATTCAGATGGCCTGCTATTGTTTACACTTTTCTCTACCAATTTCATCTCCATAAGACCCGTTTTTGCTTGCATGCGAGAGCAAAGATAGCACTCCATTGTTCTTCTTGAGATGTTGCGACAGACTAATTGCAAGGTGCGCTCCCGGTCGAGTGTTTTTTACGTGCATTTTGACTAGTTTTAGCAAGTGGCACAGAAGACAGTTGCGACTGGATACACAACAATGCTTTGTTGTCTTTTCCAAAGTGTACGTTGAATGTTCAGAACACAGCAGCTCCGCCGTGGCTTCAGTTCATCTGCATTGTACTTTGAATTGGGTTTATATTTTTACAAAAAATGGACTTACTGGTTTCTAATAAGGGACGTATGATGTACTAACGTTCATAACTCTGTGGCACTGTTGGCTCTGATTGCTTATTTATTTCCGGGGGATTCCATGACTGGGGTGCCATTTGAAACTCATAGATCTCTTCATTTGTTAACACAGATTCTGAGAAAACATTAAAACATTAAAACTGTGTTAATCCATCTTTAGCAACATCTCCCATGTTTTGTTTCTTTGCTGACAATAGCTGCGTTATGCTCTTAAAGGAGTAACAGTGTTGAGGGTAACATGACCGATTATTTATTTATTTATTTACTATTATTATTTTTTTAAAAATCAAATTAGCAAATACACAAAATCTGGTTAACTAGCATCTATGCTAATGGCATGAGGACATTATGATTCACTTAATATTTTTTCCATTAATTACATTAATTAATTTACTTTCAGACTAATGTTTTTTTTCTTCCCATGATCTTTAAGAAGTTCAGATATTGCAGCTTCCTGTTGAACATGTGACTTGTGGAATATTCAGAAATAGTTCCCAGGGTTGAATGTGTTCATGTAGCAGAGCTGAGAGAATGATGTCAGAACTCAAATGTACATTTTATATCATAACCTATAATGGATGACTCATGGAAATGGATTTTTCAGGCATGAGATGATAAATTAATTCACACATTATTGTAAAAATAAGATAAGATTTTTGAATTATTTTTAATGACTATTTAATCTAGGTAAAGTGTAGTTATAGTGTGCTCTGTATAGGTTTTATTGGGATTTAAGTTCTTTATCTGAAATATGTGCGTAGGTTTTTGGAAAGTACACTTTACCTATGTTTAAAATGTCTTTTACCTTTAATTTACATGCATATTTGCAAATCAAATATCAGTGTGACACAAATGGCTCCTCAATCGTGGAATCACCATCTTGTTTATGGCCCTGCCACTGCATTTATTCATTTTCAGGACGATGATGCAATCCAAAAGTCATCAGCTGTTGATTTTTGAGAGGTGCTCTGGTGGATTTTGGGGTTCTAAACAATGGCTTAACACTCAAAGAGTGGGACAGAGATTGATAGTATCCAGCATGCACCCTGACTCCTTACAGCAGCTCAGTGAAAAATCCTCCTTCTCTTAATTTTCGGCGCCCTCTGTTGCAGAGCGTGAGCTGCCGTGTTAATGCACTCGGTCGTCTCCTTGAGCGATGCTTCCCACTTCTCATTTTAGCAGCACAGAACTTGCACCATGCTGGAGCTTTTCACTCCTTAATCACATTTGTTTGTGTAAGTTAGGGTAAGAATAGCCTTGAGCTGATTGCTCAAGAAGACACAGTGATGAGCTTTTTAATGTTTTGAATGAAGGGCTGAATGAAGGTGCAAGTGAAAGCAGCTCCAAAGCAGCAGCAGCAGCAGAGAGGTGTAACTACCATCCTCCTGTAGTGCAAATGTAAAGAATTTCACTGCTCTGCATGAGAATTCTGTCAGCATGTTGTAAATCAGCCCAACTGGAAGGCAGCGTCAGGAGAGCACCCAGTCTGCCATGTCGCCGGTGACGGATTGCTTTCCTTGGCCCTGCCGTATTTTACATGTCATATCCACATACACAGTTTACAGAGCTGATGTGAGTGCAAGTACACAGGAAACCCAAACCCAGGGCTCTCCCTGCGGCACACGTTTGCAGCAAACCATTCTTCCTCCCTTCTTTATTCAGTTCACCACCCAGCGATCAGAAATCCACTGCCTCGGTTTCTCTGCGTGGAGCTTTACCTCTAATGATGTGTAATTAGTAAGCCAGAATCTCTTGTGTTAGTAATGTAATCAACCCCTGCGGTGGGGAGAGGAGCAGGCTGAAATAATGAACAGGACTGGTTTTGCCTCTAACGAGGCCACTGTTTTGACATGTTCTGTGCTCTGTCCAGCTGATGAAATCGCTCAGCAACAGTTAAACTGGAGTTCAGTCCTTATATTGTACTTGGTGTGAAACTATCAACATTTCAGAGTTGTAGCGCAATCAAAAAAGTTCATCTGAACTTGGATCGGCTTTGAAGACTTATTTGCATCCACCCAGATGTGTGCGAAGCAGCGGCCGTGTTGTTGGAGACCTGCTATGACTCATTGCGTTTGCAGTAAGAGTGAGAGGAAGCTCAATTTCCTGTCTGAGCCAGCTTCATCTCCTCACCTCTTTAATGTAGCCTGCAGCCCTGACATGTCCTCGTGTTTCTATGAATCCTTTCACCCTCCAGAAATATAATATTGAAGGACTCATTGTGAGTCTCAGCCTGTGAGGTTGCTCTGGCCCTGATGCTTTAATATATAACAGATGTTATAGTCTGGACAGATGATTTATGTTTAATTGGATGACAGTGATAAGCATGACAATAATAATTGTCTATGGTTTTAGCTGTGTAAAGTGCTGCACTATGCTGCACAACTCTTTATTCATTCGTTAATGGGGGACTTGCCATTGACATCCTGGGAAAAAGCGGGACCTGTTCCTAAATTCGAGCACTTTAGGTGGTTACAGTCATCCCTCATCATCAGGAGAATTAAAAACTGACAATTTTCCCATCAACGTCGCCCTCTCTGATGGCGTGGGTATGATGGTTCGGTTGGGCCGGCTATCAGCCTTGGACTTAATTAATCAGCGTAATTTGTTGCCACTAGTGTCAGACAAACCCACGTAAACTCGCACCGATTAGCTTCAGCAATAGGGAGGATTCCCCTGCTTTGGTAGCGGTAATCACTTTTTTCAAACACAGCTTTGACTGGATTGATTCAAGCTCGTTGTTTGGGATTTTTTCCCATCGCTCTCTCTTGTGATGCTTTGGCTATGGGCCAAGACACAGACTGTCTGCCACGTTAGGCACCATCCCCCTTTGCAAGTCTGAAATGTGAGCCGCCTGCATATTTCCCTCTTGCTCCCTTCGGGGCAAAGTGGCACGCCGTGCATGTGTATGCGAGTGTGCGTATGTGTGTCTGTGCTCATGTATGTGTCTGTCCATCCATCTCGATGTGATGGGGACATTAGGCAAAGGTGCAATGGATCACTAGAGAGAGAGAGACTGGGGACATCAGTTACATCCAAGGTGAGAAAGGATTTGCTTCATTCTATCTCTCTCTCTGTGTCACTCTTTTGCACTCTCTCTCTCTTTTCTTTCGCTTCCTTTTAACCCCTTTGAAACCAGAGAGAGCTTCCTGTTCATTTGTGGCTTTGCACTGCAGATGCTTTACAGGCGTGCGGTCACTCTCCCAGCAGCACCGTGTGTGTTTGTGTGTTGGAAAGTAGAGAGTTGTCTGCACTAGTGTGTATGTATGGGTGTGTGTGTGTGTGTGTGTGTGTGTGCGCCGTGTGAAGTTTTGAAGAGCTTAACCTGATTCCCTGTGGCCCAGTGTCTCGGAGCATGAAGGAGCCGGTGGCAGGTACAGCAGGAGCCCATTAGCACACAGCTCCATCTGTGATTGGCTTTGCCGTGGAAATCCAGAGACCGCTTCTGAATAATTGATGTGTATCGTGCAGTCACTGGACAGACGAAAGAAGAGAGAAAACAGAGTCATGGTGCCCTGAGAAACAGACAGACCAAGAGAAAGAGAGAGAGAGGAGCGGGAGAGAGACAGAGAGGCAAACAGGGAGGGAAGAACAGGGAAGAGATCAGAAAGCTTGAAGATTTTTCTGGAGTTGTTTTCCCAACCGCTTGAGTCCTGTTTCCCGGCACTGTGAGGAGAATGGGCTGAGACGTGCAGAGACAAAGCTTGGCCATCGGTAAGTCTGTTTGTAGTTGAGTGTATCAGTAATGTCTGGAGACAGAGGTGTGTCTGTTTGTGTGTGTGTCTCTGTGTGTGTGTGTGTGTGTGTGTGTGTGTGGGCGGGATCCAGAGTGGTACTGTATGTGCATCAAGCTGCTGGTATAACTTCGCCTCCATGGGGCTCCAGAGGGTTTCCCCACTGTGCCTTTAACTAATGGAAACCGAGCTGTAAAGCATGACTGGAGCTTCCAGTGCTGCGAATGATAGAGCTGTAACAGCTGACTACATTTGACCCATTTCCTGCTCGCACACTGAGAGAGAAGGTCCGAATGGGCTTGATTATTTCTCGTTGAAGAGCTGACCTACTTGAGGCTGGTTTTTTTTGGCAGTCCTCTAGCCGTTTGACATGAGCCATGCGACAGCTCGGCTCCAACTGCTCGCCCAATTACACAGAGCAGCTCGGGACGCTCTTAGAACCCAACTGCACGTCTGTGTAGCGTAGCGGATGTGTGGTCATTTCTCTACCAAAGAGCAAGTTATCTTTCAGGCAGCAAATAAGACTGCTGAAGGCAGTTTTTCTTTGCACTTAGTCCTCTGCGAATATTTGTTTGGATCTAATATGTGGAGCACGTCTTCCGTTTGCATTTTCAAAATGTGATTTTGCAGCTCATATTTTTCATAATGCACCAGAAAAATACTCGTTACATCCCCAGCCACTGGAGTTGCTCTGAGTATGAGAGACTTCCTGTATTTCTCAGTTTCCCTTGTAGGGATGAAAGTTGAAGTAACAGATGCCTTACCACAAGTGAAATGAAAAGGCAGGGGGTGGTTATGTTTGCTGATCAGTCTGTCGCTGTGTTTGGGGAAAGCGTAACAGAATGATGCTCATGTTAGAAACTGTATGGGAGCTAAAAATGTGAATACAGCAGAAAGTGGATATGGGGAGTTGTGAACTTTCCAACATGTCCTGAAAGTTAGATTTGTAGCGGAGAGGGAGGAGGCCAGCCATGACCATGGCCTGGGTCCAGTTTTCTCCTCTCCAAGTTTGAGCTTCAACAACACTGTTATTGTAGTTCAGACTGGCAAATGTCTCCTTTGTTGTGCTGTTGGTGCTAAGGCAGTGCTGACACAGTGCGTTATTATCTCCGTCATATACAGTAGGATCTATGATACTTGATACTTGAATCATTATAAAAAAAATAATAAAGGCATTTTAGCTACTTCATATGAGAAATCCTGTGTGTGTGTATGTTTATGTATATATGTGTATATATGTGTATATATGTGTATATATATATATATATATATATATATATATATATATATATATATCATTCATATGTTAACGTGTTTCTAAGTGTTGTTAAAATTGTTAAATAGACTCAGTACTGTAGGCATTTATAGGCATCATGCATCATCATTAGTAAAATGCGATCTTGTCTGAAAAATTATTTTTATATTAAATGTTGCCAATACCAAATTATATCACTTTTTTTTTTATAACTGATAAAATCAAGCCATTTTTGTTTGTCAGGATTTGAGACCCAGCTGCAGAAAGTATAGTTGTAAATGAATCTGGATCCACCACAGTTCTGATCAGGATAATGAAGATAAATGAATGGAAGTTTTTCATTTAGGAAACCCAGACACGAATGAATATATGATCTGATAGATATCAGATTTCACGCAGTAAGCGCCAGTCATGAAGCAAACACGACTGACCTCCACAAACAAGCCATTGAAAAAGGTAGTTGCTCCGCTTAGATAATACAGATGTACAGTACATATTATTATGAGTATAATTGCATAAACACACACGTAAACACACATGTATATAAAAAATATGAAAGTATAAGTATTTATAGTAGATAGTGATACAATATTCTAAATGATTCATTGTTATAAGCTAGTGCTGTAATGCGACTGAGAAAGTTGTTTGGGTTTATCAGTTAGAAAAGAAAAAGAAAAACGTTTATTACATGGCCTACTCTGTTCCCATAATGAAAAGGCCATAATTGCCAAAAAGGACCTGAACTAAGTAACCTCGAAAGAAAGAAGCATGACAGATAACTGTAATGCTGTTATTGCTGTGTAAAAAATGTCATTTATAGAACCGGTTAAGTCATTAGCATGCAGCATGTAGCTTGTCCACCATAAATCTGAAGGTGTCTTTAGTATTATAAAACCACGTGCGAGCTCCTGTCTCATCTTCAGAGTGATGTACGTGTGAACTTTAACAGACAAAACGGTGAAATGCATTGTGGTTTTTTATAATCAGGATCCTGCTGTTCACCAGTGACACTGCCTCCTCAGTGAGTTGCGGTTAATAGCTCTGCTTTTCTGGAGCTTGTTTGTAGACAGTGATACAGTCAGCGTTTACATAGACCGTACACACAGCATGAGCATTTAGCTATGCAGTACATTTCTGAGGCTAAAAAATCCTGAATTTAATGCAGTTCATTCAAAATAGCTGAGGTAGGAATTAGCACATGTGCCAATCCTGCCAAATCTAACTGTGTGTGTGTGTGTGTTTTCTTTCTGTTATTTTAACGTCTCACATGCAGCTAACAATAATTTGAGCTCCACTAGTCACAACTCCAGGCTGGAGCACTGCTTTCTCTACTCAGGTGATGGCTATTTCGTTGATAAACTAGGCACGGCTGTAATTCCTGTCAGCGACATTACATTAGGGCCAATCTCTATGAAAACAATGACACTTCAGAGCCCTTAAGCCTAACCGAGGTTACATAACTGCATGATTACTTGTTGCTGCAAATGAAATGAAGTTGGTTTATTATTTTGGGATCAGGTCAGCAGTGCACAAGAATCCAAGTATCTGAAGCTCTGAAATTGTTCTTAGACACTACTGTAGACTGTCAGAAATATCCCAAATGCTAGTACAGATGGAATCAGTTCTAACACGACGTCCTGACTAGTCTAACACAGCACATTGGAGAGACAATTGGAGAGTTAGTTATCACCAACATTGCTTTGCCCTCTGATGACGCACATTAAAGGTGAAAAGCCTATTATCTGATTAGCTGGCAGACTACTAGCTAGCTGGTTAGTGAGTATCCTACAGCAGAGCACATTTTTTTCATGGCCTGTTTTGTAGTGATCCTCTTTTTAAGGATTGTAAGGAGTCTGGTTACTGGTGCAGGGTGTAGATGAAGGGCCGGGCCAGCAAACAGGTGAGCACTGATGGACATAAAAAAGGCTGTGTGAAATCTCACAAGCTTCATTCCACGTACATTTGCTCATTTTGCTCAATTTGGCTTACACTTTTATCTAAAGGGACTTGAAGTGCGCAATTGAGGGTTAAGGGTCTTGCTCAAGGACCCAACCGTGGCCACTTGGCAGTGCTGGGATTTGACCTCACAAGCTTCAGCAGCGCAAAACCTTAACCGCTCCCTGAGATGCCACTTCCTGGCTTATAGCAAATTACAAATACTGTGATAGCGATATAATCTCAAATACATATCGGATTTATAAATATGTGTAAAAGGTTTATGCTTAATATTAAAAGTGCTGTTAAATGGTAATAAAAAGAATAAATATGACTTTATAGCACCTCAGTAGGCCTAAGAAATGAATAAAGAATGCTATCTCCTGCTTTAATTAGGTCACTAAAACATATTTTGCAGTTGATGAAAGTTGACTAATGGTGAATTTATATCCATTCTAAGAAGTATAAGTTTTAGATTTTTGCTGAATGGATTATAAAATATTTATTACCAACAAATGTGCCTATAGGCATATAAAATGCACAGGAAGAAGAAGAAAATACATGAATTATAAACTGTATAACTATTTGCATTGTCAGTGAATAAAAATAAATGACAGATTAATTACTTTATGTACAAATCTATGAAAGATTGATATTTTTGTCACACAGGTTGTTTTGGAGCCAAGAAGGAGGTCAGGAGTATGGAAGTGTGTGTAATATGAAGTGTAAAAAGCAGTTGTAGTAAAAAGAAACAGGAGAGTAATGTATAAACACGACGTGTGTACAGTCCCTTTATAAGTGGCTTATGAACTGCTCATTGGCAGGGGGCCCGTAATAAATATAGACACACCCGTGTTGATTTGCAGATATTCCTGTCATTTGAAAGTGAGACAGAATATGTTTGAGAGTGTTGTGGCATAATGTCGGGTATGATTTGTATATGGGAGAATATTCATGTTATATTTGGGGAATGTTTTAGTTTGACAGCTATGTCATGTCCTGTCACGGCCATATCATGAAAATAACCCTGATTGTTCTTGTTTTGTTAAAACAAATGAGTTTGATGTTTAAAAATGTATCAGTCCATATACAGAAAGCAAGCTCCAAGAGCAGGCCGTGTTAAATCCACTGTGGTCGTGATGTCACTACCGTGAACAGATTTGCATTTGTGCTGCGCTGTGAAGTGATAAGGAGCGCCATTGCAGGGTAAAATGTCAAAACATTGTAATATTCCAGGATGTTGAATCCCAGATGAAAATGCCTTCAAATCAATGTTCGTTCTGTATCGTCATTAACAGATAAAACCGCGGAGTGAAATGAGCTATGTATGGATTGCAGCAGTGACCTTTTGGCACGTCTATACTGCCTTCCAGCAGCTCAGGCTGAAAAGTGCTGAGCAAACCGTTTAACGGACTAAAACCCTCAGGGACTTCAGAAAAGATCAACTTCAGCCAGTGTTTTCTGATGTCTGGATGTTTTGGAAGGCCAGGCAGACATGTGGGCTGCCTACAGTCCAGGAACGGCGTAACGTTTCGACGTTTCTCCGCATCTTCAGCACGCGTTCGCTGTAGTGATATCACAAGCATGAGGGATTCACACTGGCCTTTGCATGCACATTCATTTTCATATATAGACCGGGGAAGGAATGCTTCATCTGTAAATGATTTAATATAACACATCAGAGCTCATCGTTCAGCAAAACAAGGCGAATCTATTTTTCAGTTACTAAGTTACTAGTGCTTAGAACATTTGAAACATAGACACTAGAATAATTAAGTACATTTGGGCCTTTTTTTTTTTTAAGGCAGGTCAAATTCTACAAATTCTTCCTGACTGTGACCGAGGGCCATTCATGCCTCATCAAGTCACTCATCTAAAAAGTGATTTTTTTTGTTAATGCTGCATTGTTTGTGTTGACGTTTTTCTTTGCCCCCATGAGTAAAATGTTGAATTTGAACCCTACAGAAACCAACACCTGCAGGAGATGTCAAAGTGACTCAGGTACTCTTCTGTGTTCTAGCTTCATTTGGTTTGTGTGACACATCCAGTGGAGAGCTCGTTCTCTCTGTTCCTCTATCTTTCTCCCCTGCCATTGTCACCCTGGACATTCATTCTGTTTTTTTTTTTGTATTCATCTGTGAGCAGTCACAGGAGCTGAGTCACAGTGACACAGATGCTTTCGATGTGCTTCCTCTCGCGGGGGTGTGTGTGTGTGGCTCGTTGGCTGCTAAACAGGCATCCATAACTGTATCACAGAAGCATGTGCTGCTCAGTTATGCTTTTATCATATTTTCAAAAAAAGTGCTCGGCACTCACTTAATACTGAAGACAACACAAGGGAAAGCTTTTTCAGATTGTGCCAGTCATTGCCAATTGCCTATTTATTTCCTTATTTTATTGCATATTACTCCGTATGTGTAAGCAAAACCTCCATCTGTGTGTCCTTCACTTCTGGGGCTGGCCTCTGTGTTGTTAATGCCTTTTTGTGAGCAAACTTTATTTCATTCATTGTACTTGCTTTTGTAGATACAATACAATACGATGCAGTTTGTCAGTTCACCTAGAATCAAGCTAGTTCTATTGATGGTTTATAAAAAGCCTGTGTGTCTGTGAGGCTGCATTGTAGGGATCTCTGGCAGCTCAAACCTGATCATCACAGCTCCTCTATTTCCATTCCACTAAACAGCCTCGGTGTATGGCTGTACTTAGTAGCGACCTAACATAATACGAGTACGTTATCATTTGGATTGAACAGATGATGTATTCTAGAAAGATGCAAATACATATATGAATAGGAGGTGCACTTTTTTCTCTCGGAAAAGAACGGTTCACAGGACATCTGAGTGAGACTACACACCCTGTGAACACACAAAATATCATGAATATGAGGTGATTCTTAGCCTGGTCTGGGTTTGCACTTGAAATTAGGTTGCTATTTCAGTTATATTTTGGGAACTAGAACCAATTAGATTCATTAGATAATATCATTGGCAGGTACAAATAAAAATAATAGTGTGATTATTTCTACCTGTTTTTTCCCCCAGTTTTCCAGTGTTTCTAGGGGCATAGTGGTAGGGTTCGTTTTTAATAATAATAATAAAAAAAAATTCCAGTTCAGGTCAAGCCTACTTTGGGTTTAAATACGAATGCAGGTATGAATATTTGGAGCACAGAACATATACATTTGTATATGGATACAGACTGTGGCATTGCGTTACGTCCCTAGTGCTTATGTGTCAGAGTTTTAGTAGGTATACCGTGTGTGCAGCTCACCTGCTGTGTGTGTACAGATCTATCCTGAGTCGTCATTACATCAGAGGTAGGGGAGGCCACAAGGTGACTCGCTAGCCTCGGTCAGGGTTTAATAGGTCCCGCTGCATGCACGCAGCCTGCACTCAGGATCAGCTGTAGTTTTAATTAGCATGTAGGCTTCTCTCGTAAGGCAGGACCTGCACGGTGTCATTAGATAATAGCAGAGTGCTGCTGGGAGCGTACCTTCACACACTAAACAACATCTCTGCACAATCACAGCCCTTGTGCTATCGAGAACTGTTTTATCTTAAAGAGAGGCTGCTTCTGACGTGCTTGCTGACAGTGGTAGGATACCTCAAAGAATATATAGTTCCCAGAATTTGTACCTAGCCAGATGGAGAGTAGTATTGTGAACATGTTTTAGTGGGTGGTAGTTGTATACTGTCTGTCTATCTTGTGAATATACACACTGCTCAGTCGCCCCCAGAGATTTTTGGCGTAATCTGACAGAGGAGCCTTGCTGGTATGATTTATGCACTCGGCGTTATTATCTGGTGCACATGACAGCTTTTCACCAATTTAATGCATGTGATGCAGAGTAAAATTACTAAACATATCCTTTTCAGATTAGATGGTATAAAAACTACAAATCAGCTTTATGACCTGACATTTCAAAATAACAGAAATATAATATAGTCAGTGAAATCACAGCGAGGTCTCATACTGAGGTGGGCCAACACGTATCTAACCACAGATCCTTCCAGGATTTTATTTAAGAAGTCGCGAGAATTCCACATTTCCACTGGCACTGATGGGCGTTTTAATGGCCTGTTATTAAAGCTGAAAATATTTTGGGATTTCTCTTGACTAGCTTGCACTTTTTTGCATGGGAACAGATTGAAAATTTTTAGAATGAAATAAATATGGAGATTTTTCCAAAGTTGGGCGCATGCACCTTTCTCAAAAATAATGTAAATCGGATATTATATACTGATATTTTATGTATTCAGTGATATTTTGTGTATTCACCATATCTATTGTTTTATTTACTCCATTTCTGTACTTATGCACTGTGAAATATTACTAGCATTGCCTGCAGCACTTTAAAGTAACGACAGCTGTCTTTATATAATAACACGGTCCAGAAATTATTATTATTATTACTGTTATTATTATCTCCATTAGCTGCTGAGTGAGGGGTTTGAATGATGTGGACGTAGCGCAGGAAGTGGCCTGCAGTGTGGTGTCATGTGGATATGACAAAACAACAGGACATGATAGCCTTTAAACACTAGCCAGCATGACAGCCATCCAGACTGAGCGCTAATAACCTCACCACGCAGACGGAGAGAAGGAACAGAGGGATGAAAGTAGAGTAAAGGAAATGTGATCGAGGATTATAGAAAATGGTGTTGAATATTGTTTCAATTTTCGAAGATACTGATTTGGGTCATGTAATGTGGAATAGTAATGCCCATTGTGTAAATCAGGAAGAAATCCGATTACTTAGAATACTCCAGACTAACCTAACACACACTTTCCTGATCATTCCCTGTGAATTGCTTTATTATACAGTACAAAAGATATTGGCCTTTAGACACGCAAACCTTACCTAATAATATAACATAAATCCTTCATCAGATCAAATTAACATGCAGATAGGCCTACTTGCAGAGTAACTATCATCACTTCATAATTCTCACCACTCTTAATAATCAAATCTTCTTTTCCCACAGCCTGCCTCTTCACATGCAGAGATGTAATACATTCAATGAATAAGTAATGGAAAAGACGAGGGCACTGTGCTGCGTTTGGCACAGTGGGCTGCCTGCTCGGGCCAGGCTGAAATCTGCGATCTGATAAGGCCAGACTGTGATTATACAGTCAAGTGGAGTTCTCCACTTTGATGGCTTTGTTCATTTTGGCCTTTCTCCATTACACCACTGTCTATTTGTTGCAATCGCTATTTTATTAGTGACGGAAAGGCTTTGTCGTTCTTAAAAAGCTCATAACAAGGCGGCGGTTGAGATGTGGTGCAGGAATAGGGGTGCAGGGCCTACGGGGTGAGCACACATATTTTGAGCAGATTTGGGGGCTATTTGTGTAACCAGGGTGACAAAGACCACTCAAGACCTGCATGTTAGAGGATTTACCATGATCAGCAGGAGGGATTGATGGGCATCAGTTCACTAAACCACAATGTGCAGCTAAGAGGGCATAGGGTGGGAGGGGTCGGGGGGGTGAGACACTTGAGATGGGTCATGTCTGAAATCTGGAGCTTGTTTGCCAGCTATCCGGTGGGCCACGGACTGTTGTTCTTTCAGCAGATCCACTGGACGACAGAATGAACTGATACTTTAGGATCAGCAGAGCTTCTTTCCTAGGAGTCACTGCGAGACTGTGACATTTAAAATTTACGGCATTTAGCAGATGATCTTATCCAGAGCTACTTACAAAGTGCAGTGAAGTCTCTTTTCAGAAACACATCCTCATGCTAGTACAAACAGGCTGTGAGGCTAAGAATACCATACGGCTAAAACACGTTACGGAGTTAGCATAGAGTTAGTACAGCACAGAGAACAGTACAAGCGTATATTTGATTCATTTATACATTAATAAGCTGTGTAGACTTAGTGCTTGTCCAAATGTTTAAAGTGTATCATTTGTGGTGAAGATGAATGTGGTCCAGGCATGAAAATGTATTCAGAATGTCATTTCTCTGGGTTTCGCACCTGATTTTTGAGTACAACGATCTGTTCTATGATAATTTAAAGCCCACTGGTCTCTCATTAAGATCTGTCAGGACTCCTTAAGTTATCAGTGCTGATAATGTCATGTCTTAATTATAATACATTTTGCACTGTATTACATATTACTGTGGCTATCATAATTACTGCGATAGTTACTGATCTGTAATGTGCACCCTGTGCAAGAGGGTTTGTACTTTAGATTCGTACCCTACATCTACTAACTGTGGCACATTTTCCTGCCTCTGTTTGTTTACTCTGATATATTGGGTGTGTCTGTGAAGTGCCCAGTCACCAGCTGTACGTGTCTTACCGGACTACAACCGACACTCGATTTTAGCGTGTAATTGCGAAAACTGTCCTTTTATTATTTACGTTTGGGAGATTTATGGCATTTAGCAGTTGCTGATATTTACGTATTAAATGAAAACAAGTGTAATGCAGGGTGTGTGTTTTAAGCTTGTTGGAATATGGTGTTGGACTCGCAACAGCTTTTATCTTGGCCACTTTTCTGTCTGATCGAGGCAATTACTGTACTTTAATTACAAGTGATATCCTTTTTTTGGTTGCTGATTTGCTGGCATCATGCAGGATATTCATATCACTAGACTTTTTTATCCATCTCCCAAAATATGAACAGTGAACGAAAGAATTTAAATGAATTTGTTTTGTTTTTTTTAATCTAAGGATATTCACAAATAAGGTTGTTGGCATTGTTAAAAGTGTCTAGTAGACGACCTAACATGCTGAAGACCTGTAAGATGCGATCATATAGTACTCAACTACTGACGACGACCTTAGTTTGGTGTTAGTAGAGGCTCAGCACTGGATGACTGGTGCTTGCATGGCCCAGTGGGAGCCCTGCTGTGTGTCTGCTCTCTTTCCCTCCTGCTGCGTCTGTCTCTGGCTAAAGCGTCCCATTGCGTGCCAACTCTGGCATCCTGTTCTCCATCACCATACTGCAGACTGCCACAGAGCCAGCACACACATACACACCATTGTACCGCAGGCTGCAGAGCCAGTACAGCCCAGCTCATCGTGCTCAACATTCGCATTAACCCACCCACAAAACCGTGCTGCCTGCTGTCATTAACCCACCACGTAGAACCACTGGAGGCCAGAGCACCTCTGTCCTGCAGGCTGCCATAATGCCAGAAAAGAGGGGCTTACTACGCCTGTGACAGAGCCATATCCCCCACTGCCAAGTTGCCAACACCCAATCCACAGCTAACACTGGAGCAGGTGTCTGTGGCAGAACGAGGGAGGGAGAGAACAGTACAGAGAGAAGGATGAGAAGGAAATGGAGGCAGAACTGGGTGTGTTTGTGGGAGCAACGTGGTTAGAGCAGAATTAGTGACTGGAGGGAATGTCACCACACATATGAAAACACAGGAGGTATAGTAGAAAAAAATAGAAGGCTATTTAAATAGATAGAAGATAAGTGTTTTTGCTTGTTGATTAAAGGTGTTTAGGTGTTAAAGCTAAGTACAGATTGTTTTTCTTTTTTTCTTTTTTTTGCATCTAATGCACAGGCTGGATAGCAGGCATGAGTGCTCTGCTCTTTGTTAGGTGTAGGAGGCGTGCTAGCAGGGGGACTACAGAGAGGAATTGGCAAGCAGTGGCTGGCTGTAACCTGTCATATGAGTTCTAAGTTGGTCTTTTGTGAGAAAATAGCAGTTGCCAGCATGCAGAGGTGGTGATTTAGCACGGAGATAAGCTCTCTGTAATGGCAGGGTGGAATAATTCTCATTTAAATAGGTGGGTGATTCCAGCCTCTTGCTCGGAGCCTGCTGCGACGGCTTTTCATGCCTGTCGTGCGGTGAGCCGCACTCGCTTTCAAACAAAGCTCTTTGATATGTGTACCGATACATGGCCTTACTGTAATTGCATGTTTTATAACCTGGACAGACAGAGACAGACGCTGGTAGAACAATGAATATCATGAATCACTGGAAATGTAATGAATAAAGGTGTGCAAGAGGGATCGTGTGTCTTTCAAAGACGTGCACACACTATATGTGATGAAGCTGAGATGGAGGCGAAAATGTGTTCTGTGCACATGGGTCCTCTCTGCTTGTCAGACGTGTGTTTGCTCGTTTACATTCTCCCAGCATTAAGGGCACTGGAGACAGCTGAGCAGTCTTATTAGTCATTACTGGCTGATCGATACAGGGAGGAAAGAGCTAAAGCAGACGTCTGTCTCTGTGCAGCAGTGAGAGAGAGAGAGAGAGAGAGGCAGAGACAGAGAGAGCTTGCACTCAGCTCAGAGAGCACTGCAGTCTCCTAGACAAGGAGAAAAAGACTCTTTAACACCACCCTCTGTGTCGAAATAAGCACACAGGGCATTTTTTATTCTCTATCCACTGTCTCCGTGGAGGGGTCTTGAGAAGAAAGGGGGCTATTGTTCCAGAGGATGAATTCATTTTGTATTAAAGGAAATATTTCATGCACTGCCTTGCACCGTCTTTTTGATGGTGGAGGGAAGACCGGGTTGGTGAGGCAGTTCATGGCTTTGATTCCTGCTGTATCTGAGTAGTACCATACTGGACAGCATGGATCTCTTATATTTTCTCTTTTCCTCCACCTCACTGCACACAGGTGTTTGAATAAACAAGCGGAGAGAGAGAGAGAGAGAGAGAGAGAGAGAGAGTCCAAAGATCACTTAAGGCACTTATTTGAGTCAGAGATATAGAACAGTGAACTGTTGCCATGACATGATTCACCATCCTCAGTTCTTGTCTACCCGTACCTCAGTCTCTCTCTTCCTCTCATCCTCCCACCATGAGCAGACAAGAGCAGTTTTTTTGTAGTAGGATCACTGCTTACAGTGCGCTGCAGATGAAAAGCATATGATCCTGAGAGAGGCCGAAACGACTCTAAATGCTTGGGGAAATACAGGACTGCAGTGTCCTCCTGTGGTAAAGGCTGAAACTGCAGCTTTGAAATTGAAAGAGGATGTTATTGTCAGTGAAGGTTAAGCTGAGACACTGATGTGTTATTGCATTGCAGTCTCACAGAATTACCGTAGTTATTTATCCTCCAGCATGCTTTTGCTTGTCATTTATCACATCCTTTCACTAGAATGTATAATTTACCAGCTGTCGGTGAGAGTGTGTTTTTAGTACTGAAATAAACAAGTTGGATCAGGGTTATGAATAAAGATGATCTAAATGAAGAACAAACCACACTGCAAGTCCTGTATTCCTGTATCATATTAAGGTTCCTGTGCATTGAATCTGTAGATTCATTATCAGTCTCTCTCTCTCTCTCTCTCTCTCTCTCTCTCTCTCTCTCTCTCTCTCTCTCTCTCTCTCTCTCTCTCTCTCTCTCTGTCTCTGTCTCTCTCTCTCTCTAGCACTGCTATCGTCCTGGTGTGAAGAGCTGGGTCGGCTGCTCCTACTGCGGCACCAGAAGAATCGGCAGAACGAACCCCAGGGCAAAGTGCCTATGCAGCCACCCATGAACTCTATGAAGCCGTCGCTTTCCCACGGGTCAGTATAAACTGCCTCGAGAGCTAGCCTTTCCCTCCCTGGACCTTTTTCAAGCACCACTGCCTGTACCTGTTGACCCTAAAGCTTCATAATGTTCTGTTCGCTCTTTAACAAGAGATATCCCATTGACCTGGGCCATCTCTTTAAAATTTTATAGCAATACACTTGTAAAATAAAAATTTTAAATGTCAGTTATACCTTTTAGATCAGTTTATGATTAGCAGGAGAAACATTTTTATGGAACTGAGTCAGGGGGAACACAGCGTTAATGCTATGGTTCTGCTGAATTTAATCTCAGAACAGCCAGAACCACACTGTAGGGCCATTGAGCAAGGCGTTTAACCCCAACTGCTCAGGAATAAACTTGGATTGCTTTGGATACAAGCGTCAGATGAATGAATAAATGTAAATGAATGTAAATGACATACGCAAAATCTCTTCCCAAGGTTGGGGATGGGGGGTGTGTGTGCACAGGTGTGAATGCAAATAAAAGAAGGAGGTAATGCAACAGCAACTAAAGTCATCTCTTTGTTTTCTATTTACAAAGCCTAGTCACTTTTATTTCACTTTGTTACTCTTAAGTGAAATGATCTGAATTTAATTTCAGTTAGCTGAATTTTCATGCACACATAATCCCAAAATTAATCGTATACATATACAAAATGATGCATTCCTGTATTGCTTCACTTATATTGCTTATAGTGAACATTTCCAATGAATAGGAAAGAGCTGAATAAAAAAGATAGGGCTGTTCTTTTATTGGAGTCCTGTTGTTATCATCACTTGCCTGTACATAGTCTTTTCCAAGACACCAGCAGTCAAAGTTTTGTCAGCCGTGCTGCGTAAACATTACATCATTGCAAGATGACTTTGATAGCTTGCAAACTCAAGACTCCCCAAGATAGAGAAAACATTTGATGATATCCCACCTTGCTTTAAACTTTTATCTGTGTAAGTCAGTAAAGATCTTGGGGCAGTAGAATTGTTTGTTGATACGGTGCCAAAAGGCCTCTGGGGCATCTAAGCAGAGGAGAAGTGCTGGCTCAATGAAGTTATGTTTAATAGAACATTCTGTACTCAGGGCCTGAACTCTGATTGGTTGCCAAGGAAGTCTCCCTTGTGAATCTTACAGCTTTGCTTCCATGAGAAACAATGTTCTCCATTGAAGAGAGAATTCTTCCTCAAAGTCAGCACACCTCCCCATACATGGTTTATTGTTACTTCGGACGCTGCATAGAGCTAGGCTGCTGTTTTTTTAAAAAATCTCATTCAGGTGATGTTTTTGGTTGGTTTTCAGTGATGGGTCCTTTCCGTATGACTCCGTTCCCTGGCAACAGAATGCCAATCAGGCCCCAGGCTCACTGTCAGTGGTGACGACTGTGTGGGGGGTGACCAATACATCACAAAGTCAGGTGAGACAGACAACTAACAACATGTACTAATGTATGAAGTGCTCTTATTTGAATATCTCTGGTATTCTATAATATCACTGACAACTAATGGTTTAAACCTGCTGTCATTAAAATAGGTATTGGGCAACCCCATGGCTAACACCAACAACCCCATGAACCCTGGAGGCAATGGAATTGGGTCTGGCATGTCAGCCAACAACCCAGGGCTGAACTCCCCTCAGTTTCCTGGCCAACAGCAGCAGTTCTCAGCCAAAGGTGGCTCCAACCAGGCCTACATGCAGCAGGGCATGTATGGGCGAGCAGGGCATCCTGGAGCTGGAGGATTCAGCGGGAGGTGAGTGTTCAAAACACTGACAAATCAGTGCACCAGAATGAAACTCGTTGACGGAAAAGATACTGCACAAAGAGAGGAGTCTCTCTTTGCCCCATTCTGTGAGAAATTCAATAAACGTGGGCAATGAGGCTTCCATTAGTGACATTTGATATTTTATTCCAATGCCAAGCCAACACTTAGCTCAGGGATGTTAGCCTTCCAGGAGTTTTCTCAAAAGAGATGATATCACCTTCCCTTGGTGCCAAGCTGAGAGAGAGCGAGAACAGTGATTAAGGATGTATCTAGAAATCCAGTAGAGTCAGTGATGTCAGTTGTTTGTTTTTTTAATCAAACAGAAAGGCTTTCTTATATTTCTTTAATTGTCTATTGGAATCTTGCCATTTCAGCTTACCTAAGTGTATATTAAGATCATTGGGATTTAAAGTTTTTTTGGTTTTGGCAGTTATCCGGGTGGTCCGAATGCTCCAGGTGGCATAGGCATGCCGCCTCACACCCGGCCTCCGTCCGACTTTACACAGCCTGCTGCTGCCGCCGCTGCCGCTGCCGTCGCCGCTGCCGCCGCCACCGCAACAGCCACTGCCACCGCAACTGTGGCTGCCCTGCAGGAAACCAACAAGGACATGAACCAGTATGGACAGGTGAATAATGTCAGTTCAGTCAGACTGAAACGATGCCATTGATTCCATCCTTACTTATTGACTAATATGGTCAGAATCAGACAAGTAAGATATCACTTAAAGTGTGTGGCTTTGCACAGACGTTGTAAGAGTAAAATAGGAAATACAGCAAAATAAAAGACTAAAATAATGTGTTAAAGATTCAAATAACTTTGTTGAAAATTATTAGCTGCTGTATGTACATTTTAACAATACGTGCCAACTGGAAAGTATAGTTAGAATTATTATTTTTATATATGTGTGTAATTGTAATGTCTGTTTTCTCCAGATGTGCTCATCGTTTCAGATGGGCCCTACGCAGGGCTATAACAGCCAGTTTCTGAACCAGCCTGGACCCCGGGGCCCGCCGGCCATGGCAGGAGGCATGAACCCAGCTGGCATGGGTGCTGGCATGAACAGCTCCAATATCAGCGGCCCTCCAATGGGCATTAATCAGCCCCGGGCACCAGGAATGGGGCCGTTCGGGGCCCATGGCCAGAGGATGCCCCAGCAAGGATATCCAGGCCCCAGACCTCAGTCCATGCCAATGCAGGGCACGAAGAGGCCCTATCCTGGAGAGGTGAGGATTGACCCTCTATTTTTAGTTTTTATTATTTTACATAATATATTATCAATACATAAATACAAGCCAATGCATAATATATTATTTTCAACTAAATTGTTATTAGTAGCTTCAGTATGCAAGCATGTGACTGCAAAGTAAAGATGGGGACCTTTTTGGTTCATATTTCCAGTTATTTATTTCGCCTTATCACACTCGGTTCATATGACCTACACATAATTCCTGCATATTTCTGTAACCATAAATGTGATAAGCATATTTTTTTCATGTTGCTAAGATGTATTAAGCCAGTAAGGTATATTTTCAAAAACATTTTTAAATTGTTTAACTTTTTGGAAAAACAAAAAAAATTGAACACAAGTTCATGTTAAATGATTTTACTGGGTCATAACTGTCAGAACATCCCAGCCTCCAAATTTAGACATTACATCTGAATATTTTCCCATAACCTTAATAAGTTTACTAAGGAACAGACAATAATAAGAGAAAAGTCGGTTTGATACCCCCTGTCGTCAAACCTGGATTACCGGTCAAGGGGTTAGTCGTTCGACAGTACCCAAACCCTAACGCCTCCAGAGCCCTGCCCTCTCCCAGTTACCCCGGCCAGAGGATGCCAGGCCAGCAGGGCACAGGCCAGTACCCGCCGTCAGGAGTACCCATGGGCCAGTACTACAAGGTAAATGTCACACACTGCTCAATGCAAAGCAAGATCACGCTTCAGTTTACACGGCTCATCATGTGCTTTTTTTCACCTTCAGCAGGAGCCATTTAATGGCCAAAATAACAATTTCTCTGGTCCATCAATGCCGATATTAGTTCCGTTACCCCATTCGTCAAGGAGAAGAAGGGAAACACCAAAAGAACGAACTATACGTAGCGTTTCCACTGTACAGGGCGTCCCATAAGTCCAGCATAATAGGAGAAAGATTAAAAAAAATGGCAAAAAACAAAAAACCTTGCTCAGTGTTCTTATTGACTTCGGTTTCCTGTGACTAGTATTCGTTGGATTCATTCTTCCTTGCTCAGATACATCATGCTCTGTAAAAGTATAACAATACTCAGTCAAAAGACACCCCGTCTTTAAGTTTATCAAGATGTAAAAAATGACATCTTAGCGAGGGAAATTATCTTGAGTATAGTCCGATTTGTCTAGAACTTCTTCTAATAAGATTGCAATTAACAAAATATATTATTAATAATATAATTTTTTATTAATAATCATATTTCTAGACATTTGTACTCATTTCAAACTTCACATTTTCTTGTTCTATTGGCAGATAATCTTGCTTCTTTCTAGAAATAAATGTTTAAAATTAGAAAAAACAGAAAAAATGTATCTGCCAATAGAACACGACAGTTTCAAGCTTGAAATTAGTGAAAAAAATGAAATAGGTTTCAGTAATAATAGATTTGGTTTGTGGTAAGCTTAATCTTAATAAATTTGACTATTCAAGATATTTTCATTTGCTAAGATATAAGTTTTTGCAGTGTAATCAGTAATGTATAATGTTATTACACTGGATAATTTTAAATTTAATAATGAGATTTTGTTTATTTAATTTTTTTTTACTTTAGGTCTTTTATTCTTATCTCCTGATGTTGAACATGAGGGCTATCCCTCTGTGCCTTTCAATAAAATAAATACATGTAATAAATAAAAGCGTATGTATGTACTTTTCTCCTCGTAGCCTCCTCGGCAGGTTGTGAACTATCCGCATTCCCCCGTTCCTGGGAATCCCACACCACCCATGACTCCAGGAAGCAGTATCCCTCCATACCTCTCGCCCAACCAGGACGTCAAGCCTCCCTTTCCCCCTGATATGAAACCGAATATGACGTCTCTGCCTCCACCACCGAGTGAGTGTCACTGACAGCACGCTTTCAAGCTTTTCAGTCAGCTTTATTAAAACCTCAGCATCAGTCAGCAGTGAAGTGTTTGATCCACTTAACACCTTCAGGCGGGTGAGAAGAAGTCCCACTACTCATTTATCTCGCTTCAGTCTGCTTCACATCTGCACAGAGCGCATTCATAATACATGCATTTCAGTGGGAAGGTTGAACCGATGTGACCCTGACAGCGAAGTTCAGCCATGTATAGTGCAGTGGGTGTCGGTTAAAAAGCTAAGTACTCGTGGCATTCGTGCGAGTGTGTGTGTGTGTGTGTGTGTGAGCTAATGCTGTGTACTGCTTTTAGCTAATCCCAACGAGGAGCTGCGGCTGACCTTCCCCGTGCGTGACGGTGTGGTGCTCGAGCCGTTCAGACTGGAGCACAACCTGGCTGTCAGCAACCACGTCTTCCACCTCGCCGGGAGACAAGTAGTTTGTGAGTACACCTCCACACACTCACGATTTCTTATTTACTTATTTACTAGTACTACTATATTATTATTATTAATACTGCTACTACTACTACTACTAATAAAGCTTTCAGTTGTTAGACCATTTCCTGCATGGAATGTATGGAATGCAGCTGCATGTGGTTTAGTGCAAAAGCTTCTATACACTTAAGAAAAAGCAGCATATACAATGAAAATTAATTTCTAACAATAATACATGTCGTTTGATCGCCTCAGTACATGTATGGAAAGTACATTTATTTTATGAACATTATCCAACTGTTTAAATATTAGCCTCATTATTAAAATGTCAACAATATTGTGGCTATTTATTGCAGCCTTAGAGATCTCACTCAGGAATACTCAGGAAAAAGCACAGTTTTAGTTAGATTCACACTGACATTAGTTATAGGCCTACTCGTTTTTCACTTACTGATTAATTAATTTTGATTATTTTAATTCAAGTGACCAGTCAATAAGGCTAAGAGCTTAAGAATAAGTGATAGCTTTGTTAATGGTGGGCTGTAATTTTCACCACTGGAACAAAATGAAAAAATAAATAAATTTAACAAACTAAATTTTAAAAATTTACAAACTAATTTGTTTGTATTTTGGGAAATAGAACCTAAATTGATCAGAAAATATTTCAGACAGATACAAACAGAATAACTGTCAGGATTGGTCAGAATCATTTTGGAAGTGGGCGAGAGTGAGATTAAAAAAAACACACACACACACACACATGCACACCTGGATGCTGACCCTTTATACCTGGCTTTATACCTGCCTCCAACTTCATCCTCTCATGCGCACTGTTCTGTCAGGGAAACTTGTATCCCACAAATTTAGCAAAATATATGGAATGCGGATGCATATAAGATATAATATGAATAGAGGACTGTAGAGGAAAGTAAGAAGTTTGATTATAATATTACAGAAACGTACGATCACACAATTAGTCCGTCGAAGACGAACCTCTGTCCAGACTGGACCTCGACGTCAAATTCACGATGGTGGATGAGGACCGGCAGATGAACACGAACTGGCCAGCGTCTGTGCAGGTCAGCGTTAATGCCACGCCACTCACCATCGAGAGAGGAGACAATAAGACATCCCACAAACCCCTGCACCTGAAGCACGTGTGTCAACCGGGAAGGAACACCATCCAGATTACCGTCACAGCCTGCTGCTGTGTGAGTACTGCTGCACTTCACCTAACAGCCATGCTCTGAATAATGCATAGCTCCTCATTTACTGACCGCCTTTAATGGAACAGTGGTGGTTTAGTGGTTAACACTTTGAGCTATTGACCTTAAAGTTGTGAGTTTAAAGCCCAGGCCTGCCAGAGAGTCACCGTTAAATCACGCTGCGTAGTTAAATTTTATTCTGTCTCAATTATAAGTCATATTGGATAAATGTGTGCGCTAAATGAATAAAAATGTAGAATATAATGGCAGCACTGGTTTGGTTTAGCAGCTGTGCTCTGCGTAGGATCCTCCACTGTGTGTGTGTGTGTGTGTGTGTGTGTGTGTGTGTGTGTGTCTTGTATCTATGTGCATTTGGTATCAGTTTCATGGGCTTTTGCTGGAAAAGGAGATATCATTATCCCATGGCACTAATGTAAAGGAGGTTGGATGGTGTGGGAGTCTCGCTGGTGTGTGTTAACACGTGTCTGCTTTTGTCGCAGTCTCACTTGTTCGTGCTGCAGCTGGTGCACAGGCCGTCAGTGAGATCCGTCCTGCAGGGCCTGCTCAAGAAGAGGCTCCTGCCAGCAGAACACTGCATAACCAAAAGTAAGCGCACACTCACTACAGTGAAGTACATTTTAGATTATAAATTAGATCCGCATTTAAAGCCGTTTAAATCCCAGACGGCTGTATTAATACGCCAGGTTTTAGACCAAAGCTTACTATTAACACACTACACTGCATGGTGGAAACTTTGTTTATTGAGATATATATTATTAATAATCCAGAGAGATATATTATTGATAATAACTTATTTACTATAATAACTGAATAAAGGTATTTCTTTAACACTGGATTTTATCATATTTTTTATTTGATCATTTTGTCTCTATTTTTTGCAAGCAGTAAGTCATTCATGCGCATGCGTTACAGGGATTATATCAAACCGAAAGTGTGTTTTAGGGACTCTGCTTTGTGTTCTGCCTAAGAACACCCATATCCGTGATAAAATCCCTGTAACACAGACCCTCTCATGGCTTATTGCGTTATGCAGTGATTAATATCCATTTGTTGCTTTCTGCTTCATCCTTTCTTCTTCTGCCTGCTGATTCCCTCATCCTCTGTGTGCAGTAAAGAGAAACTTTAGCAGTGTAGCAGCGTCCTCTGGGAACACGACACTGAATGGAGAGGATGGTGTGGAGCAGACGGCCATCAAAGTGTCCCTTAAGTGTCCCATAACATTCCGGCGGATCCAGCTTCCAGCCCGGGGACACGACTGCAAGCATGTGCAGGTAAAAAACAATTTATAATGTACATTTGTGTTGAGGCTTACGACACCTTTAACAATAGACTTACACGACTTTAAAAATACCGTATGAAATCGTAGATTTCTAGAGGTCACTTGACATCAGATGCATTTCTACAGTGTTTTTTTTTTAAAGTCACACGTCTTGTGCAAGTCACACATCACTGATATGCCTCTATGCTAGTCAGTATTTGAGTCCACATCAGCTCTGTGAGAGAGACAGTGTGTGAAAGTGCAAGCCCATGTTTCACACATGCACATAAGCAAGCCATAATGTCCATACAAATCCACTCCATTCCCACTTTCTATGTTATGAGCTCTGCTTAAACTCAGTAATTATGTTAAGTCAGGACTGTTCGGCCTGTAGCGGCACAGCAGACTGTTTGTACAGTAATGATACTCAGAATAAACGCAGATGTGCTTTTTCAAGAGACAGAGTCACACTGTACCGTGGAAAAATTCACTTGACACAAGGTCAACGTCGACCGCGTCGAAATTGAGAGACCACTTTCCATGTTCCATAAGCTGTTATGCTTATAGCTGTGAAGCGAATGGACGGTTGCTTATGCTATGCAAGTGCATCGTTATATGTCGCAATCGGTTAATTTCTTGTTGAATATTTGTAAATTAGTGATAGATATTTCATTTTCATGTTCTGCCAATGTTTTTGACTTTTACCCCTCGCAAGGGTAGAATAGTTTTGACTATTTCCTGTTGCTGATGCTGCCTCTGATCTGCAGTGTTTTGACCTGGAGTCCTACCTGCAGCTGAACTGTGAGAGAGGGACGTGGAGGTGTCCTGTATGCAAGTAAGTTGCAAAACTCAACCACTGTGTTTTTACTGTTGGACCAAGGTGATGTTTTTGAATTTTTTCATAACTTCATATTTTATATGGCTCTCTCTGTCCCTAGTAAAACTGCGTTACTGGAAGGTTTGGAAGTGGACCAGTACATGTGGGGAATTCTCAATGCCATCCAAAAGTATGTACGAGTGAAAACCACAGTCAATAACACATTTAGTTCTTTGTTGTACTCTCATAACCTAACTTTCCTGGGTACATCCAGTGTTTGGATCTGTACAATCGTTTAGGGTTCTCATAACCCTCTGTTTTGTTTTTTTTTGCCCTCCTTAGTTCGGAGTTTGAGGAGGTCACCATTGACCCCACATGTAGTTGGCGGCCGGTGCCCATAAAGTCTGACCTGCACATAAAGGAGGATCCAGATGGCCCTCTGGCCAAGCGCTTTAAAACTATGAGTCCCAGTCAGATGATCATGCCTAACGTGATGGATATGATTGCTCAGCTGGGGCCAGGACCCTCACCCTACACCTCCCTCCCACCTCAGCATGGCGGGAACAACACAGAGTACAGCAGCCAAGGTAGCGATCACGAGTCCAGCTACTCCAGCTTAAATCAAATCAGATTGTTACGTCCCTCCTAGAAGTGGAAAAAACATTAACAGTGATTTCTCAGGTGCACACGGACGCATTCATTTTTAAAATGGCATAATTATATCACAGACATTATGAGCACATTAGCATGATTTCATGCATAAGTGAAATAAAAGTATTATAAATCGGCCGGCCTGTAAATATGGAACAAAAAGACAATGTTAATGCATGCCATGTGACCTTCAGGCCTTGTTGCTCATTGACCTGCCATAGAGAGGATCTTCAAGCATACACAGCGGTTTCGTGTGTCTATTTCTATAAATATCTTTAAACTGCTCATCATTTAGCTGTAAATAAGGTAGGATCAGTGTAAATAGGTTTTACGGTTTCATTATTTCAAGTCAAAAACATGACATGGCCATTGGTAACTAGTCAACAGGACCAGGTTAAGGCTTTTGCAAGATCCTTTTCTTTTGGTTTGACTCATTTTTTCACAGTACTGACAATCAGACACCTGCAGGTTTTTTTAGGTTTTAGGATTTCTCTCTCTCTCTCTCTCTCTCTCTCTCTGTGCCGCTGGCTATGCGTGCCTGAGGTTACAGCTTCTCATTAGTCTTCTCTGCTTTTGTTTGTCAGGCAACAGTTACCAGGGCCATGGAAACTTTGACTTTCCACACAGTAATTCTGGTGGAGGAGCTCCAATAAATGACTTCATGCATGGCCCTCAGCTTTCGCACCCTCCGGATGTACCCAACAACCTCATGGGTCCAGACAAACCTCTGAGCCACGGCATGGTCGACTCGGTAAGACATCTGCGTAGTAACCCATGCAGATTTCTGACATCAGCTCTTCTCACCGCTTCAGCCTCTCATCCAGAACCTTGCTGCTCTCATTCGAGTGTTGTTTATATTAAACACTTCAGAGTCTTGTTTTTTATTCAAACATGAACGCTGGACCAAACCCTTCCATTTGTTGACAGAACCTGTTTGATATTTTTACAACATACTCTCATAGGCACTTGTTTGGGGAGGAGAGGAAATTGGGTAAAGTTGTCTTTAACCCTTATGTTCAGGTCAAAATGACTCATTTCAAACATTTACCAAAGGTGGAACAATTTAAAAAAATAATAATAATAAGATAAAGAGTTTGTTACTGAGGTTCTGTTCAGGTTTCTTTGACCTAAAAGTAAATAAATGAAATAAAGATTTAAAATAACTGGTAAATATGAAACAGAAAAGATCCTGTCACATGACCTCTCTCTCTCTTATCTGGTTACACACTAGTAGTGCCGTAAGAGTTTTGTATAAAAATAAAAGCTTATATATGTATAACTTAATAAATATATACATAGTAATTGTATTGTTATGAAATCAAAAGTGATTCCCTGGGTTAATGGGACATCCATTGCTGACTAATCCTCCACAGTATAAACCTGGTATTATCCCCTAATCTGCATGGCTCTAACCCGTATGTGTCTGGCTGCTCATGCCCCCCAATACCCATGATGCCTCACTGCCTCTCTCTGCTCTCCCTGTAGATGCCTCATCCGGTGAGTGCTGAGCAATCCCATGCTTCCATGCCACCAGGCATGCACGTATCGCCCCACCCCAACAGCCAATCTGCACAGCCATTACATCACAGCGGCCCTTCATCTGGCCCGGCCCCACGCCAAGCCCCGCCCACGCAGCAGCAACAGCCTGGCCCCAACAGCCACACGCACGGTGACATGACCTTTAACCCTGGTGCTGAGGGCCAGGTGGGCAGTCAGGGGGCAGCAGACATGCCCGAGCCCTCTCTGGAGGTGAGTACTGCATTAGTCAAAACAGACACGAAACTCGCCAGCGTGGGACCCTTGTACAAAACGTTTCAGTACCGACCGAACGTACGAGACGAGTGATAAATGGGAGTATATAAAAAAGTATATAAAAGTAATAAACTGAGCATATAGTATAGTGGTAGGTCAAGTTGTCAAGGTGTAAGCTGGTGATGTTGAAGGTGAACTAATGATACCAAAACAGCTTAAAAAATGAATTATATTAAAAACAGTAATCTTATTTTATACTACCAGACATTCAGAGGTAGGTCCATCACATCTGTCACACAAGCCTCTAATCGGAATTATTTGAGCTGACTGGGATTGTTGGAGATGGTTGGAGATGGTTGCAAAACACAGTCATATATGTAGTTGGTAAACATGATGCTTATTCTCAATTCAATTCGATTCATTCAGTCTTTAATCTATGAACTATGTGTAACTACATATATTTTGTTATGGACCCCAGTAATATTGTATTTATTTTCAATGTTTTATATATTTAACTTATTATGTATGTCCTGTCTTTTATTTGATGTCTGTTAAGTTCCTTACACTCACCAGCCAGAAAATATCTTTGCAGAGATGGGAACGAATACATAAGTACGTTAATAGATTACTCGGTTAGTGCACCGTCCTCAAGTGCGCATAAAATAATGCAGATACAAGTCAAGAGCTTCAGTTACTGCTCACATCTAACATCAGAATAGGGAAAAACGTGATCTAGGTGACTTAGACTGTGGCGTGGTTGTTGGTGCCATACAGACTTAGTCATGTTTCAGTTTGTTTCGAAGGAACAAATATACTTGATTATGAATATAAAGGAAAGTCTTTATGTACACGGTTAAATCATAAATGAATACAGTGAAGAGATGTTGAGTACTTGACACACTGTTGCTGATTTGAAACCATTTCTCCTGTCCTGTGTGCAGCTGCTGCCCGAGCTTGCCAACCCAGATGAGTTACTGTCATATCTGGACCCTCCGGACCTCCCAAGCAACAGCAACGACGATCTGCTCTCCCTCTTTGAGAACAACTGACTTCCCTAACTCATCCTTAACCTGAGGCACTGACAAGTTCAGCTGTCAGGAGTCAAGCAGAACCCTGACCACCAATTCAGTACTTTACAACCACGAAACACTCGTCCTCCTTCTGCCTCTATTTGTGTAAATATCTCACTCTTTTACGGACGTCCTTTTTCCACACATGTATGGCAGCCATGTTGGTTGGCACTAAAGTGATATTTCAATACTAATATGAAAAAAAAACAAACTGTGCAGCTATAATCATAAGAATATATGTCACACAGAACTGTATGTGTGCTCACTAGGAAAGTGTTGTAGCATTTTTTTAATTCAGATTTTTTTCCTTTTGTGAAAAGCAAGACCTGAATAGAAAAAAAAAAAAAAAGATACTTCCTGTACTGGCTTATGTGTGTGTCCCCCATGAGCATTCTGAGGTTTGTTCTTCCAAGCTTTATGTCCACAGCTTCCCAAATCTCCATCTAGTGTTTTTGACTGGATGTCCTCACTGTATGTCAGAAGTCCCTTGGAAAAAGCACAACAGCATTCAGCAGAACTGCAACAGGAAAACATCACAGGAGCAAAAGGCTGCATCACAGTCACTGAGAGGTTTTAGCATCATAGCAGTGTGGTACTCCCATCTCACAGACTAATGCCGCGCCTCTGAAGTCCTCTGTAGCTCACGTGGAGCGCGTGATCGCGTGACGTGTGGGAATCCCCTTCAGATCGGCATATCACATCTCATCCTGTCCATCATATTCACTCACGAGTGTTGTGTTCAAATCAAAACAAGTTCCCGAGGGCATTGTGACAATTCATTTCACTGTTTTTTATAGGAACACCAACATATCAATACTGTGTGTGTGAGTGTGTGTGTNTGTGTGTGAGATAACGTGCATCAATAACCAGCACTGTACCTCCTTCACAAATCTCTCCATCTCTGAGTACGGTGGAATCAAAGTCGGTGGGCAACACAATTCATTTTTGTAACGTGAGAAGTAATGCAATCACTTTTTAAAGAGTAGTCTGAGTGTTAAAACATCCGTATGCTCTGTCAGCTGTCTCTTCTGGGAGTCTTTCCCCATTTAATGCATGAGCTTTGTCCCTCCCAGGCCTGTGATGTCATGAATAACAAGAACTCCGTGTGTGCATACAGTGTGTTCATTGTGCGCCCGTGCCAATCCCGCGTTGTTTTTAGTGACCCGACCGAAGTGTAGACTGATTTTCTTTTCTAAATCAGTGCGTTCAGACGTGTTCCTCTGTCCTGTTTTTATTCATTTTAAACATGAACTATGATCATGTAAAGACTACGTTTGTTATGCGCAATATATTGTTCATGATATAATTCCTGTTTTCCCCCTGTTGGTGTAACTCTCTAAATGTACAGTGTATGTGCGTTTATTACACAATGGCCATGTATTACCAAAGTTCTGCATAGTGATTGGAGGAGATGGTCCAAACCTGTCGTACCAAGCGAATAATCTTCTTCTGAGACGGTTAAGCATGTGACACCTTGATCTCCATCAGTGCGTTCACACAACAATATAATTATCACATGCTATTGTATGGTACAATAAGTTTTATGGTCTTTGTTTTGTAGAGGTTACACGTCTATGTACAAGTCTACATAACCTGTTTTATTTTTATCCCCATAACCCCCTGAAAGAGTCTCGGAAGCGATTATTTCCCCCGTGTGTGTACATTCTGGCGTAAGGCCCGACTTGCCTAGTCGAATAGGAAACCACTTAACACATAAGATTACTGTTTAACAGTTTTTATATTATGAAACACAATATAAATTCAGCATAATAGGAACTGCATATAAATATGCATTACTCCTTGCTTATTTAAATTCTGTTAATCAACAAAATGTACTGTATGTTTGCTTTAAGTTTTTTCTTCTTTCGAGTCAGTGCTCAGACAATACATCGACGTGTTTGAGCTTCACCAACGCATACAGCTGAATACCTTTCACAATGTGTTTCGTTTTTCAACGTTCATTTCCATTTTAAATTATTTTGTATCACAGACTGTTGGTGTTCAGTTATGTATAGACCTTATGCTCATCGCTGAAACATTTTAAGTCCTTCTAAACGGGCAGACGTCTTTTAGCCTGTAGGTCCAGTTGGTTTGTAATTCACTTGTATGTCTTTTTTTTTTTTTTTGAAACTGATGCACTGCCACATTTTTGTTCTTACTTTGTAGACGCCTACAGACAGAAACTGAACTGAACTCTCCACTTGCACATTGGTTACACTGCAGGTTGTTGAGACGAGTCCCTGTTTTAGACCTGTCACTTACTGTAGCTGTACAGCTCTTGGAGAAGAAAGCGAGGCGATGTGATGAGACAGTTACAGTGAAATGAATTCGATGCTGTTTGTCCCTGATTCAGCCACAGGTCTCAATGGGAAACGGTTTGAAAGAACGCTCTAGCAGGGGACATAAGGGATGCATGTACATATGTAAATGACAAATAGAGACACGTTAACAGAAATGTATTCATTTTCCCCAGGGGAATGTGCATTGTGTATTTAGAATTTGTAAAGCTTGCAACCTCCTATCAGACTCGAATTGGGTAAAATGAATCTGTGTTTGTTAGCGTCTGTGGAACCTCTTTCCATTTATTTTTTTTTTTCGTTCTTTTGTTTCACTTATGTAAAATATTTCCAATGCCTCCTAGGAAAGGGGAATTATGGGGGCAAAGAGACACACTTGTTTCACCTTTGTGTAATTAGCTTCCGTGTATTGCTCCATTACCTGTGTACTCTATAAGGTGCTACAAAAGATGAAGAAAATCCTGGGGAATAATTTGGAGGATGGGGCATTGGGCCTGGAGTGGTTCCAAAAGATTGTAACCAAATTAATAGTTTGTACAATTTTGATATCATGATCAGAGGGGGGGTAAAAAAGGTACAATCTGAGGTGATTGGCGCCTAAAGTGGCAGTTGTCTTTTTTTTGTTTTGTACATTCTGTGTACAATCATTTCATATTCTGAACTGTTCGGAAGAAAATAAACTAATTGTGATTTTTAGTCTTGCAAAACTGTTACATCAATCTACGACACTGTAGGATTATAAATAGATTATTTATACATAAGTCTACTTTGTGCGAGTACTTCAACAGAGTCTGTTTTTTGGTCTCTTTGTCTGGTTAGAGCTCTAGATGTAGAAAAGCATGGTCGCTAAATCCTGTGTATCCTGTATGTCCAGTAGGGAGCTTTTTGGGATTCAGCCATTCATATATACTGTATATGTACATGTACATATACAGTATACATATGGATGTTATATATGTAACTTTTAAAACATTGTGTCATGAAATTAAGAGTAAAGTTACCTACATTATCTGTGATATGACTTATATTTCTAACACATTTGTTTCCATGTGCTCTGTCCGGTTTAGTTTGTTTATTGATTTTCTATTTTTCTGTATCAAAATAAATGTAGTAAAATGTACCAAACTACTGCAGAAGCAGTTCACAGAAATATTAATATACAGTGTATACTCTATATGACGAAAGGTTATTAGTCACCTGACCATCACAGCCATATGTGAGTCTTCAACAAACTGTTGCCACAAAGTTGGAAGCACACAGTTGTATAAGATGGCTAATGATATGCTGTAGCATTAAGATTTCCCTTCACTGGAACTAAGAGGCCCAAACCTGTTCCAGCATGACAATTGTGCACAAGCCGAGCTCCGTGAAGACATGCTTTGCCAGGGTTGGAGTGGAAGAACTCGAGTGTCCTGCACAGAGCCCTGACCTCAACCCCACTGAACACCTTCAGGGATGAACTGGAACACTGAATGCAGTCCAGGCCTCCGCACTTGACATCACTGCCTGACCTCACTAATGCTCTTATGGCTGAATGTCATAAATCCCCACAGCCACGCTCCAGAATCTAGTGGAAAGCCTTCCCAGAAGAGTGGAGCTTGTTATAACATTATAAAAGGGGGAGAAGGTGTGTGTGTGTGTGTGTGTGTGTGTGTGTGTGCTGTAAATCTGGAATGGGTTTAGATGTTCAAAAATCTAGCCATGGGGGTCACAGTCCAGTGAATTCTATGCCAGTCCCAAGCCCGGCGTCAGGAAGGGCATCCGGCGTAAAACATTGCCAAATTAAATCATGCGAATCGTTAGTACTCAGGTGGAGAGCGATGATTCTCTGTGGCGACCCCTGAAGAGAAAAACCGAAAGAAGAAGATGAAGAAGAAGAGGGTTTAGATGTTCAGAAAGCACATATGAGTATCACTGGTCAGGTATCCACAAACTTCTGGCCATGTGGTGCGTGAGGGAAGGTGACCCGAGTCGTGAGTCTCCACATTATGTCATCCACCGGTGTGCTCCCGCGACACTCAAGTCGAGTTGAGATAAACGCTCTCACTCTCACTCTCACTCGGCCTTGTGTAAACAGATAGATTTGACCTCCAGCACTGTCCTGCTAGTTTACCGTTTACAGATTATTTATAAGCGGACACCATGCTACAAATGAAAAATCGCTTAAAATATTGTTCGCTCGCAATCGCCGCCAGCCGACTGCTGTCAGGGGCAGTGAGGAATCCGCTGGTCTTCCTGGACATCGCGGCTGACGGCGAGCTTATTGGCCGAATTCTAGTCGAAGTAAGAAGCTCCATTAATCATTAAGCTCTATAAACCCAGACTATAGACTGTAAAGTAGACAAGCATCAGGTGGCTACAGGTTTATCTGCTTGTATTACATGTTTTATCTCTGCTGCTTTTTGCACTAAATCACGGATCTTTTTATCCAGCTTAATGCAGATGTGGTTCCTAAAACAGCAGGTGAGTCCATGTTTTGTTTGTTTGTTTGTTTAAACCTATTGCACAGCGCTGTTGAATTCTCAATTCTGATTGGTCAGAAAGCGCTGATTAGTTTTCTATAACAGCAGCTCTGACAGTAGTTCCGGCTGCAAGACAAATCACAGCTTCATATAAATGCGCTAGTCTTAATGTTTTACTGTTTCTGTAGTAACAGTTTCACAGGCACTAATAATAATAGACAGATTAAAAACGTGTTTTACAAAGAAAAGCATAAAATCCTAATTTTATATATATATAATGCGCGCGTGTGTGTGTGTGTGTGTGTGTGTGTGTGTGTGTGTAAGGAGTCTCAGATGTCAGCCCTTTGTAACAGTCAGCAGGTTCAGGACAGAACACCTAGCGCTTTCTGGTTTCTTGTAATGTGACAAGCTGTGTTTTGTCTGTCTGTCTGTCTTTATTAACTTCGAGAGAGAGAAAATGGACGCAATCACAAGAGTAAAAACTGTTTATAGCTGCTACAAAGTAATAACAGGTACCAATCCAACGTTCCACAACATTAAATATAACTATAGCCGGTCGAAAAGCACGACGTGTCGATGACTGTTAAGTTCAAAATTGTAATTGTTGGCAAATTGCTGTGCTATAAGAGGAATAAAACCCTTCAGGATATGCTGTTATTGGAAACGAATCAACTTCTAGGATGTAAATGTAACCCTGCTTCGTGTCGGGCCGCACCACACCGCTTGTCGTTGATTANTAATTGAATTTGACGTGGAATTGTTGAATTTTTCAGAGAACTTCAGAGCGCTGTGTACAGGAGAGCATGGCTTTGGATATAAGGGATCCATTTTCCATAGAATCATTCCTGAGTTCATGTGTCAGGTATTTAACATTACCGGTTCTGACAGACATTTAATTTCACACACTTCTATAATCTCCAGAGAAGCTTCACGCTAAGAAGAAATCACAGAATCTATTCCAGTTTAAATCTACCTTGACGGAACAGCCTGTGATTATATAACCTTGAGACTTCCTCTAGTTTCACTTCAGGCAGCAGAGCAGATGTTGCCTTCATAAAGTAGTGTTAAGCAGCGAGTATTAGTCATCTTCACCGTGCGAACGCAACATGTGGACTTGGGCCTGTGCCACAGCCTGATCGCTTCTATTTCTGCAGGGTGGAGATTTCACAAATCACAATGGCACCGGTGGAAAATCAATTTACGGAAAGAAATTCAAAGATGAGAATTTCAAGTTGAAACACACTGGACCAGGTGATGGAACAAGTTGGGGGACTTTTTTTTTTTTTTTTAAGTTTGATTGACATGAGAGGTTTTCTTAGCCTTTTGCGTACTGATTCTATATACATATATATATATATATATATAATACAGGATATTTTACTTCTATCTCTACAGTTTCATAATATGACCTTTTTGGCTATTGTACAAATGTTCGGAGCTGCTGGGGATTTTCAAGTGAGAGTAGATGCCTGTTTCACTCCTAAGATCACTCCACTAGATGGTGGCACAGGACTCAGTAGTAACGAGCACAGATTTTGTAATTCCCTGGCGATTGGCCTACTTTTAGAGAAAGTCAGCATCAGTGTCTCACAGTGCATTTTTGGTGCCAGGGGGTTCCTAAACCAACAGACCCTCCTGATAGATTGATATGGCCAAATAGTGTCAGCTTGTGCAATCCTGGCCTGGATATAATTATAGTAGTGAAGCATAACTTACCCAATCCAGATGTGCCCTCTGCACTGGTATTTTCTTGCCTTCCCTCCACACCCCCCTTTCTGATCTTCTTATACTTTTGGAATGTTTTTTTTTCTTTGTTATGGTGTTGCCACTAAATCATTTTCAGTTGTAAAGCATGTGCTAAACTGTACACTACGAAGCATGTCAGTAGTGGATTACGGATCGAGACTGCAGTGTGTAATGTTTGCTCGTCTTGGTCTTCACAGGTGTGCTGTCAATGGCCAACTCCGGGCCAAACACCAACGGATCTCAGTTTTTCATCTGCACTGCCAAAACAGAATGGTACACAGACACAGCCTGCATTCACATAGGCTCGAGTTGTGTTACTGACACTGTAATGTATGAAACACATATTGCTCTGTTTAAGATTTGTTTTTCTGTGGTACTTTATTAGCTAAGAAGTCTAACACATCATAGTGATTTATGCTTGCTCTTATTCTTCCTCAGGCTTGATGGCAAACATGTTGTGTTTGGTCAGGTGAAAGAGGGCATGGAGACTGTCAGGGTAATGGAGTCATATGGTTTGCATGATGGAGGAACACTTAAGAAGATTGTCATCACAGACTGTGGGGAACTTAAATAATACAGCTCTCTGCACTGTACAGAGCCGACAGCTGACTGTTCCCATGTAAATGATTCATCTCCGGCCAAAATGTAAATGAATTGGTTTCCGCGCCAATCCTGCATTTGGATGTAATTCTTTATGATTGAAGGGGTGTAATGTTTTATATCTTTTTGATTCAAATAAATATGACCCACTTTTACACGTGGGGAAATTGGTTTTGGTGCTTTATGCTTGCTAAGTAAGCACTTCTGCACTGCATGCTAAATCTGAACAAGTAAAAGCAAACAAAAGTTCTCTATACACATTTTTGTTTGAGAAAAGTGCATGTATGTTTGTATAATGCCACAGAATAAACTAAACTGTACATGAAACGATAACACACGGACACCGAAAGTAAAAATTACCGACTTTACAACAAAGGTCTACTCCCGATGTTGAAAAAGGGGGACTATCCCTAAGCACAGACCTACAGACTATACACGTGGGATTTAGTTATAAAGTGAATTTCCACAATTCCACACCATTGCATTTTGAATCCTCTTAGCAGCTAATTTAGTTGCACTCTTTTAAAAGTTTCCTGACAATAATGTGAAACCTTTTTTTTTTTTTTAGCCAAGACTTCCTGTCCCCTAGAACAGGATGTGACATCATATCTGTGTCCATGAAAATTCTCCACCTTAAGGTCAGATAGGCTTCTTTTGTATGGCATGCAAGCCAAGATTTCTGTAATAGATGAACGGTCTTTTCAGATATGAAAGGTACAGGATACGAGACGCTCAACTCCACCTCCACATCGAATAGCGTCATTAGCCTTATGAAAGTAAATTATGAATCTTTGTGGAAAAACAGTTCACTCTTTTAAATGAAACCATATGTAAGCTGAGATCACAAGGTTTGTTTGACTTCTCAGATTACAGAGTTGCCATGGAGATGCTCACATTCCCGTTCTGTTTAAGTCTACATTGTTGTAAAACAAACTTGATATAATTTGGGCCTCCACCCTCTTGTGAAGTTTTTAGTGATTTGGAATATGAAGTCCAATTACAGAAACTTGGCTTCGAGAGGAACATCTGTCCCCCTGCCAAGCTCCAACTTTCTCATGTAGCACTCACATGTTTACAATCATCACAAGCCATTATGTGAACGGTAAGAAAAAAAAAAAAGAGAGACATCTGTCTTTTTTACTGTGGGCTGTGTGGCAAAGAATATAAATTTACTTTAGTGAAGCGTACTGAAAGTATGAAGTGACGGAAATTCTCTTCCTGAGACTTAACGATATATGAACCTGATGTCAGAGTGACAACTATTCCTAAGGCTGGATTTCAACCTGGATTTCTGTTACACAAGCATCACTCCCCAGGACCATACTCTTAATCATTAATCATTAGGAGCATACTGCCTCCCGAGTGGAAGATTTGCCATTTCTCAACTCTCCCTCTCTCGCCAAAACATATACAGAAATCTTTGCATGCATATAGCTGGATCTAATAAGAAATGAATCCTGCTGTATAAGAAAAAAAGCACAGGAGAGAAACAAAACGAATTTTCAATGTTTTTTCAATGTTTTAATTTGACAAACCCTAAAAGAACAAAGTATTCGATTTTCCTAACTAACAAATAAGGCACATATCGGAATGCCATTTCATGGACATTAAGCAACAGTTGTTCTCTCTTTAAAAATCTCCTTTATCACGCTGTTGCGCCGTCCAATCCAATATGATTTCGAAAATGTTACAGACAATATAAACATAAATATGAGTTTCTAACTGATCACATGAGAGATTCATCAGTACATTCAGTAAATATGTATTAATCGATATACCCTACAAGTGAATAAAGGCATTTAATTATAACAATCAGTTATTTGTGAACTCTACGAAAGCACGTCTCCAAGAACTGAACTAATATTAAATAATAAATTGCACAGAAGTATACTTATTAAATCTGTTAAAATACATGCACATGCAAACTCAACTACAGGTCTTTGTCTCACGCGATTAAGCAAATCTTACTTTCAAAAAAAGATGAAGAAAATTCATATTCATTCTTTGCCTTGGCATTAATTTGTGACAATAAAACACTCACAGTTTGATACAGTTTGACTTACAGTGGTGTGAGTCAGTCTTTTACATGAAGTGTTAGTTAGTACAATATTATTGCTTTCCTAGAACTGCGATTCAAAACATCTGTGCAGACACGCTGTGATTTCATAGCCATATTAAAGCACTTATGTTTGTAGTATGCAAGTATGCAAGGTTACTGTATATACTGAGAATATCGAAAATAACAAAAACATAAAATGGCTTGAAAGGGCATAATAATTATGTACCAACTTTTGAATAATATTATGTCATCATCAATATTTCCTTCATAGTGTAGTTCTGTTGCTTTTTATACAAAAAAAAAAAAGAAAAAAAAATGCAGAAAGACCTTCCATAAATATTTCTGTAGGATAAAACCTAAAGATTATTGTAAAACAATGTAAAAACTCCCAGCTCTTTTGTATCTCAGAAATCTGCCCTTTTTCGCATAAACAATTTTAATATTGTATCACAACATTTCAAAGAGCTAACTTAAAAATGATGGGCATCGAATATATACAGAAAAAGCGTACATAAAATTGTATCTTTGAAAGGGAAAGAAAAAAAAATCGCATCTGGTTTCAAATTGCAAAATTTTCCACATCTATACTGGTTTCCAAAATACACATATCGTTCATAAAAACAAGTTTACGGTGAAAGTGAGCTATAAAAGTCAAGTATACGTATTTCAAGACGAACACATCCGCAAAAGCACTTGTACTGTAAATGCATGTACATCACTACCTGCAATCGCTCCAGGCCTCTCTGGCTGTACGAGCAAAACGAGCACATCACAGGGCTTTACAAAAAAACAAAAAAACAAACAAAATAATAATGTATTATAATCTCAGCCATAGTAATCTATTCTTTTTATGCTTTTCATACATCAGTTAAGCTATTCAAAGGGAGTTGTGCTCCTAATCAGTATAATCTATTACCCTGAAAGGGTGCATGAGAGTCAATAGTAACTACTTTGAGAGATCAGGAAATGAACTTCTGAGGAAAATACTATTCAGGAATAGTGTAGACAGTTTTGTGTTAAGAATTTAGTAATCTGCGGCGAGCGATTACACTGAAGTCTCGGCTTTTGACTGAGAAAAACAGGCTCTGGCGGATCTCCTATGACCATGATCAAAACACAGTGTAACTCCTTCCAAGCTAAATGAGGCTGGAAGGAAAACTTGCCATGTACCAATGTGGGCACAGAAGAGCTATTAGCAACAAGATTCCACAGTAAAACTACATTTATTGAGTAATGAAGAAGCTCTAGCAGAAGACTAACACTGATGAAATGGCGTGACCGATTTTGCACAGAGCTGTTTTTTTTTTGAGACAGTGATCTTTCTATCTCGTTGCTGATTCCTCGGCAGCGGGCTGCAGTGATGATTTACCACCAGGAAATCAAATCTAAGGCACCACGAACGGTATTAAATGGAGGGAAAAATATATGATGGTTTTTTTTTGTTTTCAGTGCTAATGGGTCCGTTACTTTAGCGCCCCATCAAATTCACATCTTAGACCAGCATGAGACATGACATTTACCTCCTGGAATCTCGACGGTTCACATCACCTCTTAAAGCATTTTACACTCATCCCTTCAGACATGGTTTACTTCTTATAGTATCAAACAGTTTGTCTCTACAAAACAACAATTATAGACAACATCATATATATGAGGTTAGGACTTCTAAAGTTTAGTAAACAATTATACACATTCTATATAAATCGAGAAATGTGTTTCACTTTATATGTACATCTAGACTTTCGACGAGACAATATTCTGCCTGTAATAACTTCAATCAATCAGCAAATGCTTACACGTGTCTACAAATGACCTTTGTTATACAAAATAAAGCTACATTTAAAGTTATAATATATGAACTGCTCTTTGATCACACTCAGATGTGACCACTTAGGATGTGAAGTAATTGCTTATAAAACAGAGGTAAACTACAGTATAGTCTTTCCATCTTGTAAGTAATATTTTATGTCCTTCTCCCATGATAAGATCTTTACAATGAACTACATTCCTCAAATACTTCCAAGATATCCTATGTTCAGTCAGCTGTAACCAAATCCATGTCCTGTCAGTTTGAGACCTTTCAAGACTTTTTTTTCAATATAACATACATTGTCCTTTTCTCACTTTTCAGCCATGTTACCTCCATTTCATCTCCACTGGCAATTGTTTCCCAAAAACCACGGCTCTGATGGGACTAAATCCATCATTTGTCAAATCTATTGGTAAATTTGGAAATGCAGATAAAAGCAAAGCTTTTATACAGCCATGATGTATAAATCTTTAGAACAGATGAAATATTTGTCATTTTTTGTGATATCACTACCGTCACTAAATACCGTCTGTATATATATAAAAAAAAAAACTCATATAAATTCAAAAGGAGTTCTTACACCATTATAGAACTTGACAGACATCAGGTAAGTATGCATACATCACAGCTGGCCTGGCTGATTTTAGCATAATCTAAGTACTTTTAGATCCACTAATAATTGCTATTAATACACCATAAACATCTGGCACTTCGGCTATTTGAAAACAAAGCCAATGTAGGATTGCATAGTTACACAAAGGTCAGGATCCTACCTTTCGCAGGCCTTAAACATCATGACATCTTATATGTAATGGTGCCCACATTCGAGCGATACGTGGAGATTCTAATACTGATTCTATCCTGAAGAGAATAAAGGACCTGTAGCATTCAGACCTGTAATATAATGTGCTCAGTAAAATGACTAAGACGTGTAGGTTGCATTTCATTGTTGTCCAAAAAAAAAAAAAAAACCCTACAAAATGTTAACTGGTACTTCCTGACTGCTGAATGCTGTAGTGTTTGGTAAAGTTTTCTTGCAGGCTGTTTTATATATATATATAATGTATATGTGTCTGTATGTATATATATATATATAAAACACATGTACGTCAAAAGTAGGAACTTTGTTTCTTACAAGTTAATTCTATCCTCCAGTAGTTTCTAATGGCAAGAGGTGGGGTTAAACAATATGTGCATACAAATCCCAGTTTAGTTGAATCAATTGCACGACGATATAAAAACATTACAAATAAATATGCAAATAAAAGCCAGGGATGACTAGTACAATATCCCCTGTTAATTCACAGTTAAATTGGTGTGCTCTTGACCCAAAGAACATTGCAAGGCATACTCGGCCCTGTGTGACTGAACTAATATAATACCTTTACCACTCAGCACATCCACATAGTTCACTTGACAGGGAAAATGACGGCAGTCTGTAAACACGCAGTCAGAGAGCACAAGGTTGAGGTCACCCATTGTGCCCGGTTTGGATATCAATACTGGCAGTGACACCCTTCGAAAACATGTTCAATCGTCAATTATACACATATATCAAATAAATGTGTTTCATGCTTTTGATACACAAGGCCATAATTGCATTAGCGATATTTACAAAAAAAAACATTTTGGCACATTTCACTTTTTCTTGGAGCTCTTGGTGGGTAGGGCAGGGGGTAAGATGGGCAGTGGGCACGGACCTGCAGGTCCTTATTGCACGCGGCGGCAGTAGTAGCCCAGGACTTTGCACTTCTCACACAGATGCTGCGGGTGCTCCTTGCTCTGGTCAGAGACATCCAGGCCATCAGGCTTCTCCAGAGGACGCTGGGAAAAGAAAATACACCGCCATTCATACTCAGCGCTTAGTTCAAATCGGTTCTTCCAACCATAAATCTTTCTTCACCTCAATACCCGACTAGGACTGCGGTTATTTTCAAAAATGGTGATGAGGCCTTGAAGACCAGTATTATGGAAGTGTGTTCAGCTTTCAAACCACAGTCTGGATCCATCAGACAGGGTGTGTCAAACATCATAGAACTGGTATTGGATACTGCATTCTGATCACTAAAACAATTTCAGTGGCATTGGAAATCATCTCAGGATTCCATCTCTCTTGTATGCTTACTCTTGCAAAGTTTCACACCAGCATGACAGTTGACAGGGTGAATACTATTCTTGGAAATTATGCAAAAGACCCTGAGAATATGTGTGGGAGCCAGCAGGTTTTGGCTGTTGATCACTAACAATACCTCCACAATCATTTGTTTTCCCACTCACTGCCGCTGCTGAATCTTTTCATGGCCCCGTTATTTTTTCCATTGTGCCTCAGCTATATTTTACAAATTATGGAAAATCAGGCTAACACGGGTCATTGGGAGGAGGCGATGTAGTATTACATTAGGGTGTTTATTCAAGAGTGAAGGGCTTTGTGAATGATAATATTAAGGAATATCGGATACCGCTCTGGATTAAGCATCTGGCTTATGTGCCTAATAACTGGAATGAATTACCTTCAAACAGCAGAAGAGCACAGTCAAGCAGCAAACTTTGAGGGACTGAAGAATTACACCTCTATTCTATTCTGCTCATACAACATGTCAGTCGCACTCCCAGAGCAAGGCATTAAATTGGAGACTGATGGAAGCAGTGCACTCCAGCAGTCACTGCCAAATGCTGTTCAAATGAATTTCTGGCAAAGTTTTCTTATTGGACTTTAGCGTGGCAAAGGCACTGTTGAGACACTTTCACTTAGTCACCTAATAGGAACTATTGGGAAAGATTAAAACTACAATGTGGTACAGCAACGCCCCGTCAGCATGAAAAAAAATAAACACACACACATATTTTATGTTATTGCTTAAATTTTACAGGAACAAGAGTTGGCTGCCTACCCATAACCATAGAGACACTATGTCTCGCCGTGGATCTTCTCTCTCAATCCACCTTGGCTATAAGACCTACCTCCTCCCTGGGTTCAGGAAATGACCACACTATTAAGGACACCATGTGGATGAAAATGAATTTCAACATGGCAGACAGTGCAAATGCTTAAGTAGCCATCTTACATAGTTAAAGTAAGTGAGCAGATCTGGAATAAAATAAATGCTGTGTAGTTTCGATATGGTTTGGTAATGCATTTTAGAGTACAACATAACCAGTCATTCATCTTCAGTAACCTCTTTTTCCTGGTCAGGGTTGCGGTGGATCCAGAGCACTGGTGAGATGAGAATGAGGTGAGAATAAACCCTGGATGGAATGGCAGTCCATCACAAGGTACACATTCACACATCTGGGGAAATTTAGTGTAGCTAATGTTTTTGCGTGTTGGGAGAAAACTCAGAGGAAAGCCACATGAACACGGGAAGAATGTGCACACAAACATGTGTGTGTCATTGGGCTCGAGTCCTAACTTGACCCCTGCGACCTCGACACTCCGACATTGGTGGCGATCGGTGACTACCACCATTGTGCCCTGTACAACAAGTTTATATATTTAGCTCAGAATACCAATATGGGCGGCCAGTGAATTAGCTCTAGCTACTTTACGTTACGAGTTTGTTGTTGGTTATACCTAGCCAACTAACTATATCTACTTGTATATTCTCCAAAGCTCAATAAAGACATAACTTGTGATTTAATTAAACAATTCATTTTTGTTGTATTTGTTCATACCACTATTAAAATAGTTAGCTAGGTTAGACTGGGAAACTGTCTGACTACTATATTTTTAACCACCTCAGTGATAAACAGACCTACTCATTATAATAATATAAACTGCTTCTACTTTTTCATTTGAAAAATTATCCTTTTTTCCCTGCACAAATGATACTTAATTTACAATTCTGCCTCAGCCAGTTTGATGATGAAATTTCTTCTCTAGAATCTCAGATGCGTACAAGAGATCTGCTCCTGAACCCTTCTCACAGAGACCGCATTATTGCCCACCTCAAACACAGAACAGGGGTAAATATGTTAAGTGGTGATGCTTAAAAGGCAAAGAATTTGCCTGCGAGAGAAAAGTTAACCACAACAAACTCGATGAAAAGAGCACCCTTTTCCCACGAGTCTCCTGAGACTGGTTAGTTTCTCATTATTTCAAAGCCACACTGGAGGACAATGAGCACAATCAATGCTTCTATATTTACCCTTTAATCTAATCCATACTTCCCAGAAATTGGGACTAAATATACAGTAACTCAACAACGCTAAAGTGCAGGGTTTTTATGTGTGTCATCTTTTTAGCCATCAAATACAATTAATACTGTTTGGTGAGACTATACAAGAGTAGTGGTGGTGGTTTTAATCAGACTTCATCCGCTCATTTGAACATGATTTCCTGGAAGAGGAAACGCTGGATGTTTTTGGGGGGTAAAGAGAATGACTGGGTTCAACCTCAGGTTTCAAGGTAACCCAAGGTGCCCCAGCCACCACAAAAATTCCACCGCACAGTGCAGTGTGTGTGTGTGTGTGTGTGTGTACATTATGCACGTATGCTTATCACTCAACACTGGACTCACATGCACACATGGTAATTTGATATGCTTGCACAGTACATACTCCGGGATATATGTGAACTATACTGAAGAATGTAGTGAAAACTGTGTTGCACCTGTTTGTGAGGGTATACGTTGATATGACACTTGATACACTCCTGTCCCATATTGGCCCAGGAGTTTCCACTCATCCACTTCCTTTTGCATTTGGGACACTTGTACTCTCCAAAGCACCTCTTCTTTCCTTGATAAGGTGTCAGTCCTTCACCTTTGGGCCGAGCCTGGAACAGAACAGTAGAATATTCGGGTTAGACGAGCCTCCGCTGAAAGTCTGCATAAGCCTGGACCGAAGTGTTAAGTTCAGTCGAAGAACTTGTCACCTGATTCATCACCAGACCTCACTGTGGTACGTGTAATTCAAATGTAATTAAGGCGTTGTGAGGCAGAGCACATGCCTTGCTGTTAGAAATATTACTGCTCCTAGTCAACCAAAAGAAATGATCCACTTTAGGCAAATAGTTTTATAACAAAATTGTCCACCAAATGAAAGGCTGTGGACACGGTGTTTTATAAACTGTTTATGATATTAGCCAAGGCTTTGATGGTATTATAAATATTTGTTTAATGTGCTCCAAAGGGCTTTTGAATGCAAAAAACATATTCAAAAACAGACTTGGGCATGGTTTTGGCTGAGTGAGTTAATGCTGGCATTGATATCTAGGCCACAACTGCAAGAAGGAAAACTCACATTTTCCTTTGTGTGTCACAAACAGGAGTTTTAAGTCAACGTTATGGGAGATCATGAAATGCCAACATCCAAAACAAACAAATTTAGAAAATGCCACAAGTCAGTTTATTTCCCTTTAGCAGAACAGAACACGGTATGCATTAAATTTATGGCAGAGTAATATTACAGCCATGCAGACTGCCAAGCAAAAACTCCCCTACTGTCACCAGTTCATCACTGGTAAACCAAAGCCATTATAATGCAAACCAGAAGTGCATGCAATACAAGCTACAGCAAGAACTTCAACTGCTGAATCCNTCCTCAAATGTGCACTCTATTTACAGAACCCCAAAGAATCATTTTAATCATTTAAGCACAGATAAGACTTCACAGAATATGATCTGCCCTCCACATGTGTTCTGTTCAAACAGCTCAGCGTGTGCGTACTATGACTCTTTTTCAAATAATTTGTCTTTAAAGGAGAGATGCAGAAAATGAGGAAACAGACAGAAAATAATCCAATCCGTCACTGGCTTAAGCTATTTCACATCACGAGCTCTAAGCACGGCTTTTCAAACAGGTGATAAAAGGAGTTTTCGGAGGCCCTGGTCTGTCCATGTGAAACCTATCATATCAGGTTAGTTCCTGTCTCTAGGTGATGGGTTTCTGTGCCTGAAGCTGATTTCAGACTGTAGTCAGTATAAGAGATGGTGGATATGTTGCATTGGTCCCAGATGAGTTATGGGACGTGAAATCATTAGCATCTGCGCCAGTGTGCAAAGAGCCAGCAACATGCGTCACAACAGGCTCGCTGCATGCGACAGGCCTTCCTCCCCAACCTTAAACAATATGACTCAACCACTGTCAACAAACCATCTCGCATGTTTAACAGCAGCTGGAAACCATGAGTTTTGTGGCTACATTTCTAAACTTCACAAATGGACTGACGCAAGGCCGATCAAGCATCGCTCTAGGACTGGTGTGGGTGGGGAGCTCTAGGACAGGGAAAAATAATAAAACCCTAACATAACTGACCTCAGTCCCACTGATTCATACTTTCCATTGTTGTGATTTATTGAGCATTAGGTGTAACTCCAATTTAATGGAATAAACATACTAAAAACACTGCTCTATGTTCTTTAAGCGGTGTAATGTCCTATGTTATGATGTCATGTACGATATGACCTGGTGCAAAGCCTTTCGCCATTCATTTGTAGTACGTCAGCAGCACATCAACCTTAGCTATCATTCGACATTTTCTGCCTGTTCATACGGCAAAGGAGTATGTGACTGATTCTGTTGTGAGACAGATCGGCCGAGCATTCCCAGGCATTTCACAACTCTATCCACTCATGTGAGAAGGCTCTATCTCTGCAGCAGCATCGCTCTGTATCATAGACTGGGCCCATGCTAGTGATCCTCTGTTTACAACAGCTTGACCTAATTTGAGTTAAGCTTTAATAGATTTCAGGTAAATTAAGGCTTAGAGAAAGTTGCAAACTGAATTTTAATCTGATTTAATTTGAATTACATATCACAATATATGACCAAAAAGTGTGTAAGCACAAACCTTTGGCCATATAGTGCACCATTAATACATGAGAATTCAATAAAACACTAAAATTGTATAAGGGTATTTGTATAACAAATAAAAAGAGCTCGGATCCTAGTCTACATCTGGTTTGTCTAAATGTCTCTTTTACAAGAAATTAAAAAAAAAAATATATAGCAAAGAAGAGAAACAAAAGCCCCACGAGCTTTAATGGTCTATAACACATTGAATTATGTTCACTGGTTTATAATTATCTGGACAGTAATGCTCCAAAATCATAACAAGTGCCTGCATTTGAAAACAACATTTTATAATGAATACAGCAACAAACAGCTAAATTACAGACTGATGCCAAGGCCTCTGCATTTTGGTTGCATGTTTACACAGTTGAACTCAGTGCACTGCTCTAAAAGCAGCATGACCACTTCACCCTGAATCTCAGCCCTAGCCTACTGGTCAAAGCAGAAGGAAGTTTAAAGAGAGTATGCATGCTTTTAAGTAAAAAAGACGTACACTAGACCACAAAAATCACAAGCACAGGCGCACCTAAGCACAGGCATGCAAGCACCAAATGATAAAGGCATGTCTTAAACCTCAGTCACTTTGTCTGTCTTTGTTGGAATCATCATGCTCTAGCTTCCTTCAAGAAAAACTCATGACTTCTGGGCTGTTGGCTGCTTGGGATATTAGAGGCATGCATCCAGTGACTGTAAGCTGTTTCTGAGGTAAAATAGGGAATTGGATTTGAGCAGTGTCTCCCCCTCCTCAGCCCTCCAGCTGTGTCCCCTAAGGAGGATGGAGGGGGCTGAGATCGAGCAACAGAGCCAACCTCCCTGTAACAGGACAAATACCACAGCACGGCAGTCATCGCTCGCAGCTGGAGAGGGCCCTCCAATCAAGCCCTACATGACTGAAGGGAGGAGGAAATCAGAAGCAGATGGGTCCCACACTGGTATAACACAAGAAAACACTAACCCCCCCTCATAAAACCACTGATCTGCTTTGAATTAGACCTATAAGTTAGCAAACGAGGACCTAAGGAAAGTGCTAACCTGAAACATTCGCTATGACCGCAGTTGATTTGGCATATTATCATTGGAAAAGATCTGCCATATGATTGATAAGTATGTGGCTTCCATGGCAGAGAAACATTAGGAGCACTATATAACATGACAGCAAAAAAAAAACAAAAAAAAACTAAACCTTCCTGTTACATTCATTTAATACAACATGGGTTTCAAACCAAAAAAAAGTCCTTGTCCTTTTTTTTTTTTTTTAAATACAGTTTTTTTATAAAGTGTAAATATCTGTACTGCAGCAGGCTCACACATATGTTTCAAATCATGGAGATTATCTGTTGTGTGCGCCATTCATGATTTTTTAAAACTAATACCAAATCAACTTCCTGCATTTCTGTGTATGCCGGACTTTATCTTCACTAGCGCCGTTAGCCTTTTGTCTTTTTGTGTTTGTTTGCTTCATTAATGCTAGTCCTCTTGGGGGCTTTTTGCGGTTCCAAGCACTGACATTACATTTCATGTTTTACACATTTAAATAAACACTGCAAGAAATCCAGACATCCTGCAGGTTCCATATGGAAAATAATTTTAAAACCCTAAAAATTAATGGCACATCTAACTCAGAAATGTAATGTTGTTTACAACTACAACAATCTTTCAGCCTTCCCTTCTGTATCATATGTTAACATCATCTAGAAGACATGATTTACTTGAAGCATGCACTGGAAGCACGACTGTGCCATTTAAGTGCATTTTTGGTGGAAATAGTAGAAGACCGCTTTTCTGGCTTCGTCTGAGCGCTTTGTTTTTGTTAGGAAATACATGCCATCTTTTCGAGACACAGGATGGAGAGAAGCCTATACAAATCAGACGACTGCTTTGGCTTTCGCTTGCACAATAGATGTGGTGAGTTTGGAAATGGCCAGCAGATATAATCGTTGAATAATCACACAAACCACTTCTTGGTTAACAGCAAACAATAGCTCGGAGTTCTTCAGTGTGGGCTGAACATTCGCATGAAGATAATTAGGCTTGTAATACAGAGAGGAACTTTGGTGTACAGTTACAACTTTTATACAAATCTATTATATATTCTTGGAAATAGCTCATGGTTGATGCTCTATTTAAAAAACAAAGGCAATTTGTAACTACAAGCTGAATGCCCATCGTGAGGCATGTTAACAGTTCAATCTGTTTGGAATAAGTTTAGAACGGTAGTAACACGATTTAAAAGTGTGTGGGATTCATTTGTCAGTAGTTGATCTCCTGTTTATAAAAGGAGCATGTGCCTTGTAAATATAAACATGGTGGGAGTACCAGTGCGTGCTCAGTAACACATTAGCATCACAATGCAAAGAGAGGATGAAGTGATGCTCTGTCTGCGCTGGATAGAGAGATTCAGCCAAGGCCAAGACTTAGCGTGCAGATGGCCTTCCCTGGAGACACACACAGGAGTGACAGTGTCACCCTCATCAGCTGCGTGTGTGTGTGNGTGTGTGTGTGTGTGTGATTTCCGGCGAGCTCTGCAAAAGGCCTGAGCATTCCAGTCAGGTGCGTGCTGGTGTTATTCATTAATTCCCACAAGAGAGCTTAAATGAAGCCAGTGTTTCCTTAGGTCTTCCCGGGCTCTTTTCTTGCGGGTGCAGCTGTCTCCTTTTCTGCCTGACAGCGAGAGACTGCATCACTGAGACTGACGAGGAGGAACAGGTGTGCTGTTAAATGATAAAGCTGCACGCACACAATGCGTCAGTGTTAGTGAAATCTGCCCTCCTGAAACCGAGAGCTCCGACTTACTGAGAAAGTGCACAAATTATTAAGCGAGGCCTCTCCCGAGACGCCAGTTCAGTTGGCACTAACGCAGTGTCAGCAGCTGACCTGGGATCAGCACTGCAGCTTCGCTGTTCATGGCATTAGGATGGATGATTCTGGAGCTGGATCCGAAGTAGGAGAGGAAAGAAAACGCTGAAAGTATGAGTGTGATGATCAGCTTGCAAAATCTAACCTGACATTAAGTCAACATTTTAATAAGTCTAACTAAATGCTTAAAAACTCTTGGATATTTGCTTAAGAATCTGAAACAAAAATACAGGTCTGTGAAAAAGATGGTAGACATCATTACCTTCCACATCTTTATACGAGTATATGAGAATTACACGTTAGTAAAGTCCTTCTTCATTTTAAAAAATGCCTTTCTTTAAAAACAATTTACTTCTATTTGCCAAATACATTTGTTTAGTGTACATCCTGCCCCTAAATCCAACTAGTGACTTTTAATTTAAACTTCTTCAAACCACAAATAAACCTTTTTCCTTTTTCCTTTTTTCTTTTTTGCTTGTCTACCTTCAAAACACGAAAACAAAAGTCAAACTAGTAAAATGTAACTTAACAAATACAACCAAATGTTAATTCAGATTATGTCTGATCCACTGTTCCTATGTACTGTTTTTTTTTCTGAGTCTGGAGAACAGCCTGGATTAAACAAAGTAAGGAATAAGACATGGTATTACACACTCACTCCCTATGTATCCCTGGGGCTTAGTTTAAGGTCAGATAACTGTTATATCAGATATCTGTTTAAGAAATATGCAACAATGTTGAATCTCAACCAGAGGAAATTTGTTTTTTGTTGCACTGTAGGACTTAAGAATAATATGCCCAGTTCCTAACATTTGGCATCCTGGGAGTTTCTCATTCCAAGAGGTCACTTAATAATTAAATGCAGCCCAACTGTTGGGCCCTGCACTCACTTCTAGGTTATTACAAAGCTGCGCCATGTTTCCAAGTATTCCAGATAGCGCTGGACAGCTTCCTGGTTACTGGCGCAGGCCCTGAGAGTTTGGCTGCTCTCTCTGCCAGCATATGGAAACCATCAGCGTAAACAATGGAGGCCTAGGAGCCTGAGCCCCTGCGCCGGCTCCCACGAGACTCCGCTGCACACAACACTGGAACAGCAAACGCACCAGATACAACATGCTCAATTACCCCACAGAGAAGAGCAAGAAAAAAAAAAACACATACAGCTCAACTTCTCCTAATCTGTGTTTGACTTGGCTGAGATACCGAGGAGATAGATTTACAGATATGCAAAAGCACCACGATCAATTCTGGCCTCTTCGAACAGCTCAGTCACCTATCTCATATTTACTTAAACAATTAGCTGCGGGGTGTTTGATTATACGGCTTATCCGTAATTGAAGTTCACACTGTCTGATTTAAGTAGATGTTCAAGCATGTGTTGATCAGATAAACAGAGCTTAGGGCATGATTCTTGTTCCCCTGAATATTATTTTCTGCTCCATGTCCTATAAATGGCAGTTACAATCCTAAACTATAATTCAATTCTGAGTACGTTTTCCTTTTCTCAAGCACAATAGTCACAAACTGTGGAAAGAAACGTATGAATGTACAGCATCCTGTGCGAGTCTGCTTATTTGCTTCACCATGTCAAGACTGCTGTCAGTGGGAGTTTGCGCTTAGTGCATTCCAGACTAATATAGCATGTATGCATGCACAGTAACGGGCGCAGAAAAAGAGGGCACACAGGCCAAGTGCTTTCAGGGTTAGCCACTAGCACAGATGAATGAGAAGCTCTCTTTATGCTAAATCAAGCCATGGATAATTCACCTGTTTATTTATGCTGATTTATTTATACTCTGTGTAAGTCAAGCAACCTTGGCCTATGCTCAGTTATAAGCGATGGCCAAATTTTACTTGACACAAACACGTACTGTATGTGCTCTACAGGAAGATGTATCTGTAAAAAAGCAGCTATGAATGAGTGCGCCTTAGTGTCCACTGCCAGATGCACTTACTGACGCATTAATGCTGAGATAAGCGTGCTTATCTTGCTCAATAGAAACATTAGCATTACACAATCGGTTAAGACTGATTTAAGACTTCGCAGTCTTTTCAGAGACAGCAGGGAATAGAAATACATATTTACATGGTTTTGTTTATTTTGATTCTTTATACTGCCAAAAGGAATAAAAATAATGTGAAACATTGCTAACAAGAATAGAAATAAGAATCTCTCAGTACTCACGACAGTGCTTTAAAACACAATGAGCACAAACCTCAGTATACGTGCAATGGACGCTAAATAGCATAACACACAATAAATCAGCTGGTGCAAGCCAGCTCCCGAGATTAAATCTCCGTCATTTTAATGTAAGTCAATGTCATTGTTTACCTCTTCAATAATATTATGGTGGTTTACTGCTCAGTGCCTCCCAGGACAAGGAGAAAGGAATCAACAAGAGCCCAGTCCAAGTTTTATATATATATATATATATAATACCATATATATAAGTGGTATTAAATAAACTGAATACATTACACATATTAAACGGTCAACATGTATAATTTAAAAGACAGTTTACAGAAAGTAAAATAATAATAATAATAATCATATATTATTATTATAGTATAAAGAAAGTTGGGTTTATAGTCTAAGATGGAGATGACATGATATCGTAAATAAAGGGTATATCCTTCACTGAAGCATGTGACCCAGCATCAGTGTCTAGTGGAAGAAACGAGGAGTGTGACCTTTACGCCAGACACACAAACCAGCCACATCTGCATTTATCGCTGGATTCCTATTCCCGGTGACCAGCAAGCAGAAGACAACCCACGGATATTTTCCAGAAGCCTTACCAAATACATACGGGTCTGTAAACGTTTTCGCTATGAACAACACAGTCACTATGAAGCACCTATCAGACATCATGCATTATGATACATCTGGGTGGAATTCTCAAATCTGTTTGGTCAGAAGGAGTTTAATCATTTCAACACCTGACATCTGCAAGGCAGCTCCCAGGTTTACAGCAACGTGCTCACGTTAACACACTATCGTTTCTATAGTAACGGTTTATTCACAGGGACTTGTGTGGTGGATGCAGTGATAATCTAGGCATAATAGAAATTGAATAAAATCGTTGATATGATGAAGCTTGTGGATGTTTATTTAATATTTACCTAAGGAAGCTGCTATGTTGTTCTTTGTAACGGTCAGAGGTGAAGCTGTAACTGTAGGTTTTCCTCCGTGTTAAAGTCTTCAGGACAGACGGCTTTGTGCTTCGCGTTTTCTCGGCAACATGACAAGATGCTTACATTGACTTACACTGTCGCATTACATTGGGCCACCTCACACCTCACACCATCAAGTCATGTATATTATTATCCTTTATATTATTTTCAGTACAATATATTTTTTTCCTTTAACAGGGCACCCTACTGTGTTTTAAACCTCATGTTTCAGCTCAAACATTATACACTTTTTATCCAGGGTGTATTTATCCGGTGTCTCTACAGTCAGCTGAGCCATCAGTCTATACTTCGCTGTCTCCAACACATTTCTCATTCCTACTCATCAGATGCAGTCAGAAAGACTATAGCTTCAGTACATTCCTGTGACACCAAAACCTCTCTGGGTGCTGTTGTGAAATGGTTTCACATTTCGGGCCCTTTAGTTCAGCCAAGGCGAGAGCTGGAAGCATCTACACAAAAAAGCTTACACGGGAAGAGCTTCTGAGCATTTCACGATGTCGAAACATTGTCCCACTTTCGTTAAGACGTACAGTATAGCGGTAAACTAGATCGCCAGAGAAATAGTCTCCAGTGCTGTGGTAACACTGTGCCTACTGTGTTAGCCACTAACAGTTGTTGCTCGGTATTTCAGCTGGATCAGGAGTGATAAATGAACATGAGAAGTGTCTCGTTTTTTTCCGAAAAAAACACAGGAGAGAACGGACTGATCTTGGCTGATTATCTGTCTGCACATTATCTGACATTTCTCAGATATTATACCTCCAAACAGACCTGCCTTTTATGATCCCTTAGAGGACAGGAATGTAACAGCGAATAAACACTTCCTTCGCAAAGGACATGAGAGAAATACACAATGACTGCTGTTTAGTCTCCTCTCAGACACTGCGTCGAACTCCTCTGCGTCAGCTCTTTCTGGTCTTTACAGGAACAAACGTCACAGGGCAGTATGTGATTGGCTGCGCTGAGCTAACACAGCTGATCCACTGTAAGGAATTTTAAGTGCACATCCGTACTGCTAGGTCATGTCAGTCAAGACTAGACGTGAATAAAGGCTTGTGAAAGGTCACGTGAACCTCTTTTGAATTCAAAGCGACTCTGCAAACAAGATCACGGCGCTTTTTTTTTTATTGATACTATCTTACAACACAAACACTTAAATGTAACACGCCACATCATGCGTGTAACCTACAGCATTACAGACAGCCTTTGGCATTGTGCAAAATAAAAGTTTTGTATAATGTGATTTACTATGGACAATTTCTTAGGAGCTTACAAAGATAACATGTCTCCAAAAGTAAATCTCCACCACTTTCAGTGACGCGAGCTGAAACAAAACAAGCAGGTCTGGGATATTTTTAGACATATTTATTCATGTAGTGTTTTTTTTCTTTCCTTAGTACAAACACTTCAGATATGTTATGGTTCTCATCATGGTGCCTCAGATAACTTCACCTGTCAGTTGTTACAAACACAACTCTCGCTTGTCAAATAAGTTTAGTAAACTTAGGTTTGCGCAAAAGCTATTTGTATGGCATATTATCGTTAGCAAAATCTCAGAGTGAGGTCCAAAATTTTCACCATCGAGTGTAGTCTGACTGCCATTTTTAAAGCTCTGGCTGCCATGGTTAGAGACAAATCATTATGTAAATGTACAGAATAGATTAATAAAACACAAACATAATAATCTTAAAATTATTTTTTGCGATTTTTATAGCACATTAATCAAAAAATTCCTTTCTCTGTGCTCTGTTCTCATGTTTCTAACTTTGTTGTTATTAGCACTCTCCCTCTGTGCACTATATAAGTAGACGTGTTGTTTGTCATTTTGACGCCACAGTCAAACAATTTGATTTGTTTCGCCATGTCTGCGTGCCAAAACATGTGCATGTGCAAGTGGCTGCTCCAAAAATAGTGGCATGTTGCGTAACCTAATTCAGACTGTAGAACGACGGTTTATGCCGCTGCGTGCCGTTTTTATCCTTGCATTCTGTCAAAATAAGAAAAGGTGGTTGCTACAGGGAAAGGGCCATGAAATGGTTGCTGAACCCCTGCCTCGCCACATAGACCTTATTTCAGTTTGAACATCTTTTGGTTGGCAGTTGCAGGGAGTGACACCAGACTATACTCAATACCCCATGCAGATTTCAGGCACTCACACTCACAGTACTCTGATTAGTCTGACCAACCAGATTTTTACCAATTAAGTGCAATTTTTCCAAACGAATTTTACTTGCGCTACATTCTGGCCTTTTTGAGCAGATTAAATAAAAGAAAAAAGAAAAAAACACAAAAAAATATCCACTAGACTTAATTATGAATAGCGATATAAACCATATACACACACACCGGTCTCCCTCATGACTCCACAAGCCTTTGAAGGTGTGCTGTAGTATCTAGCAGATGTTAGCAGATCCTTTTTTTATGTCCTGTAAGTTCCCAAGGTGGGGCCTCCCTGGATCATCCAGATTCCCCAAATCTCAATTCAGCTGAGCATCTGTGGGAATCTGGAGGTCGAGTCAACACCTTGAAATCTTTGTCATGTTCCTCAAATCATTCCTGAACACTTATTGCAGTGTGGCAGGGCGCAATGTCGTGCTGAAAGCGACCATTGCCATTAGGGAATACCGTTGCCATGAAGGGGTGTACTTGCTCTGCAACAATGTTTAAAGTAGGTGGTACGTGTCAAAGAAACATCTACATGAATGCCAGAACCCAGGGTTTCCCAGCAGAACATTGCCCAGGGCATCACACTGCCTCTGCCATCTTGCCTTCTTCCCATAACGCATCCTGGTGCCATCTCGTCCCCAGGTAAGCGACACGCGTGCACTCGGCCATCCAAATGATGTAAAAGAAAACATGATTCATGAGACCAGGCCACGTTCTTCCATTCCACCATGGTCCAGTTCTGATGCCCACATGCCCATTGTAGGAGCTTTCGGCAGTGGGCAGAGGTCAGCATGGGCGCTCTGACTGGTCTGCGGCTACACAGCCCCATACACAGCAAGCTGCAATGCAATGTGTGTTCTAACTTTTTCAGCAATTTGTGCTACAGTAGCTCTTCTGTGGGATCAGACCAGACGGGCGACCCATCGCACGCATCAGTGAGTCTTGGGTGCCCATGACCCTGTCGCTGGTTCACCGGTTGTCCTTCCTTGGACCACTTTTGGTAGGTACTAACCACTGCTCACCATGAACACCCCACAAGACCTGGCGTTTTGGAGATGCACTGACCCAGTCGTCTAGCCATCACAATTTGGTCCTTGTCAGAATCACTCAGATCCTTACGCTTGCCCATTTTTCCTGCCTTCAACACATTAACCTCGAGAACTGACTGTTCAGTAGCTGCCTAATGTATCCCACCCCTTGACAGGTGCCGCTGTAATGAGATAATCAATGCTATTCACTTTACCTGTCAGTGGTTTTAATGATATGGCTGATCAGTATATATCGATACTGTACTGTGCAAAAGTCTTAGGCGCCCTATTTTCTTTTAGTACAAACTTTGCTATAGATTTTTATTTTATGACTTCTACATTACTGATTCAGTACAAAAGCATTTTAGATTTCCAAACATTAGTTTTCCAGCACAAAATTAAATGTTACAGAAAAATGTTTGTAAGCAGCGTATTACATAAGAGACACTTTTCAGACCAAAAAACAGAATGAAGGCTGCTGGGTTTCGCTGCAAAAATAAGAAGCGAGTCGACAGTCAAAGTCTCCAGAAGAGCTGTGTC
>CM074947.1:14755980-14768480 GCA_037577455.1 Pangasius macronema
TACAGTGTGCTTTTTATAGGAGTACTTTTGAACAAGCTAATAAACTAGTAAGTACATGTATATTTTGAAAAGGTGTGTGCCTTATGAGTACAAATGTATGAATTGTGACATTTTTTTTTAAAAAGTACTCTAAATATTTGTTTTTCAGTTAAGCCCAAAGTGGACATGGCCTAAACCAGAATGGGTTTTTTGTTTTTAATCTACATTTGAACCACTAAGCCCTTGGAAAACTGGAAAACACAGTAAAAACAGCAGTGGAAATGCCAGCAGTGTCAACATGGTCTGTGAGTTCTGGCTCGGACAGTCCCTCAGCTACATCAGCCACATCACCCGAGTTCATAATTGTTCTCAAGTAGAGATGAATGTAGCTTGTTGTTTATAATCCCACTCATGGAGTTATTTTTGTTTGTACCTGCCGACAATATTTTCTACTGAATTTAGTTCTATTTATAAATATAACCACACTTATAGCCTAATTAATCTGCGACCCTGACCAGACAGTTGCTAAAGATGATTGAAGGGACACTGTAAATCCATGTTAATGAGTGTGGTCTATCTTTACTTCACATCTGACCGTTCACTCCCACATGAAACCCATCACTCACATGACTTTTTTGTTGCTTCCCACTGGATCCCTGTCCTGAGGCACATACCTAGTCTTGCTCCTCTTCTGCTTACACTCCTGTCCTCTTTTCTTCCCCTCAGAAAAGACAGGAAATCTTGCATTCTATTCACCCCCAGTTTTCAAAGATCTTCATATCATATCTATTCAATACCCCCTCAGCCGCATGTCATAACTTCTTTCTTATTTGCATGCAAGTATGAACAGACCAGACAAAAAGAAGTGTAGACTAATTCATATTCAATTGTAGAAGCATGTGCTTCATTATGGAGTAATGGACAAATCATTCATTACATCACACCTACACAAGGATACCACATGTGATGCCATACAGTTCATTACATCTGTTCACAGCATTTCTTTTTCCGCAAGGTACAGATTCGCTCAATTTACGTGTTACCAATATGTACTTAGCTTTAATATTGAGTATTACTATTACTTCACTTACAAGTCTCAGAAGCAGTATAGGTTCAGCAAGCATTCAATAATTTATGGATTAAATATCCTTATACAAATTAGCAGTGAATAACTCCTTAACTTCGGCTAAAACGGAGTTACAATGGTGTGCAAAACAAAGAATGAAATGTGATATGCTTACTTTGAACCAAGTCAGATAAGCATTAGTTAGCCAGTGCTTATGATGAGGTTTTATGGGAAAAGAAAAAATACAGATGATAGCATTCACCATTCATACACACCCACACACTTCAACTGACTCACATCCTGCTCAAGCACAGATCCACTCCAAGCCTGTCATTATGTAATGTCACTTTAACAAACATCTTACAAACACTTGGACTTGATCTGTATAACTTGCACATGGCTGTTAGTGAGGGAGAGCCAATTTTAATCATAATGCTTAAAGTGACGTTCAGTTAACTTCAATTTTCCAACTGTAAACAACAGTTTCAGTGTCAGGTCTGTGGAAAACCACTTTTGATGATTAGCTCACTGATTCTCATTTGTCATTGGTCTTCCTTCCTGAAGCAGCTCTGCATGATGGGAATTTCCTACAGGCCCGAACTAGTGCAGTAAATCCAAACAACATGACAGCATTTATCATTCACAAACTACAAGTGAACCAAAAAACCCCCCAAAAACATAGAAAACAGAGATGAAACGGAACATTAGAAGTAACTAAAATGTGGTAGTTCCTAAACTCATTGATGTTTCCTTTTAACTGAAATCTTTTTAAAATTCCTCTCAGAGAGTGACATTCATATGAGTCATACTATGACTGTAGACTGCTGCATATCTTTAGTTACAGCAAAGTTACAAAGTTACAATCACACAAAGTACACACAGCACACAAATATGTGGACACCTAACCATCACAATCATGCGTGATTGCTGAGTATCGCATTTCAGAGTTTGTCCCTCTTTTGCTGTTATAATATCCTCCACTCTTCTGGGAAGATTTTCCACAAGGTTTTGGAGCATGGCTGTGGGAATCTGTGACATTCAGCCACATAAGCATTAGGGAGGTCAGGCACTGATGTTGGGTGAGGAGGCCTGGGATGCAGTCAGTATACCAATTCATCCCAAAGGTGTTCAGTGGGGTTCTTCCACTCGAGTTCTTCCGCATCTAACCTTAGCAAACGAGGTCTTCACGAACCTCGCTTTGTACACAGGCATCATTTGAGGCTTGTTATAAGGCCTGGTGTAATGAGGAGTTGTACAAAACCTATAATTATGAATTTTCATCTCTGTGGTACAAGATTTTATTTTGTCCTATAATATTTATAGCTTTTCTGGCACCACAGCTTCTGCTTAAAAACATAATTTACAGATCTAACTTTTTTTTTCCCTTAACGAATAGTTAAGTAATTTCACAAACTTTGAAATTTAATATTTCAAAACAGCAAAAATGCTTGAATTAGGAAAGTCTAATTAAAAAACATTTTAAAAAACATGGTGTCACTTTTGACACAAAGTACTATGTATGTAAAGAGTATAACAACAGGAAAAGCTAGGAGATAAACTACTTCCTGAAACTTAAATAACCATTCTTGGCCTTTCACTGACGGCCCACAGAACTCCAATCACTAGACCAAGAGAGTAAACACTGTCTAGAAACCTAGATTGAACTTTCGGTATCTGAGTTTGCACATACCTCTCGGAGGCGAAGCTGAAAACTCTTTCCCTCACGGTAGCAGTTATAGGTTTTCAAAAGGGACAACAGCTCTGACCTTAAATGAGGATTAAAAAAAATGAAGGGGTCTGAATTTTGGACAGCACATTGGAGATGCTCAAAATGATAAGCTGAACTCAGAGCTGAACTCACTTTGAGATGACTTTCTCTTCATTCACTCTGACAAAGGGGACTTGAGCAGGATTCATGATGGGAAATTTCCGTTACCCTCTCAGCTAGAGAGAGAGAGAGAGAGAGAGAGAGAGAGAGAGAGCTCATTTAAGTTAAGCATAGAAAACACAACGACCACAAGGTTTAATTCTTTTGTTGAGAAACACTGCCATCATGTTTTGTTCAGTTCCCTTGGGAGCTGGATCAAGTGAAAGTAAATACCAGTTTTTTTTTTGTTTTTTTGTTTTTTTTGTGTGGGGGGGTGGGGGGGGGGGTGGCGCAATCACATGACCACGCTTGGAGTTCATGCTGTTAGTCATGTCAAGACGTGAGCTTGCACTGGCATGTCTTGAAATTTCCGTTTTCCAGGTTTTTTTTTTGTTTGTTTTCCAGGTCTTTTTTTTCAACATTCTTGATATAGATGTAAAGAACACACACAAAACAGATCGACAGATTTCATTTAAACCACACACATGCATCTTGCTTAGGAAACGAGACTAAATGGAGCAGTCAGATTGAACTTAGTAAGAAAAAATGCTTTATGTTGTTTGGCACAGAGTTCATGTGAAGGTAATATACAAAACAGGGCCATGCTTTGAATGATCACAACAAAGGAAGTCAAAAAAGCAATACATAAAGACTGATAATTCAACTCAAAACAGCAAACACATGGTAAAAGGCTGCATATGAAAAGCAGATAAGCCTTTCATAAGAGTGCACTGGTACACATGGATTAAAAATGAGAGCACCCGAGAACTCCTGCTTGGCGAGTGAATGATACTAAATGGTTGGGGTGGGTGTGAGTATTTCATTTTTAAATACTGAATACATTAGCCGAGCTGCATTTTTATTTAACATTTAAAAAGAAACTATTCACCGTTTTGGTTTTTATTGCACTTCTGCAGCTGAAGAATGGCAGTGACAGAAAAATATTTGTGACTCGGGAAGTCATAATCAGGATTATACGGAAGTCCAGAAAGGCCATGCATTATAACTGTTTTTGTCATCTCAAGATAACAAAAGTTGTTTTCTGAAGATCACAACTTCTTTCTGTCATACATCGAAATACATTATTAGGTATAAATGCTATACTTCAGGGAGCACCTTAAGAGAAAGTAGCTGGTACAGAATTACAGCTTTGAGGTTGCAGGGTTGATCCTTAGCTCGGGCGACTGTGTGGCGTTCGACTATATTTTCCCCAAAATTTTCCATTCCAGAACAATAAAGTACATCCAACCTTCCATCCATCTCTTTGCCAGTGCTAGATCATGTCCAAATTAGTGTCAGTCCCTTGAGAAGGTGCCTCAGAAATCTGCAACTATACCGTACTGAACACTATAGTGATCCTGAAAGTGTGTGCAGTTTCAATGCCAGTCAATTTGGGGGAGAAGGATGTGTCCTTAGTTAGTTAGTTAGTTGCACATTATTGATCCCAAAGATGAAATACAGCACACTATTTGGGGTGCATTCTTGGTGGTTAAACAAGTTTGTCATTTTTCCTTGATGCAACTATCTTGCCTTTGCATATTTGGCAAACAGCTGGTGTTTTTGCCGCTGTGTAAAATCCAGGAGTTACATATAACTGATGTTGAATTTTTAGGCACCAACTCCTCCATGTTTTCAGCCATGCTGCTGCTGTATGCTGCCAAACATAACGAGGAGGAAACGTAAGCCTGCTCTTGCTTATTATTGGATTGCTCATGTGTCTGTCAGGGAGAACGCCAGCTCGATTAGTGAACAGAGTAAAGTCCAGGTCATAAAACAACCAGGGATGCCATGCCCAAGGGTTTTCAGTGCAACCGACAAAATGCGTTTAGCATAACGATACGAGACCTTTTAACTGTTCATGATCTAAAATCGCCACACAGCCCAGACCTCTACAAAACTGTTAATGTTATAGCCTCATATTACATTTCATTCAAGACGCTTGATTTTTTTTTTGGTATAGTAGTATAATATATGTAGCAATATCATAGCTCAGTTAGGCCGGCAAAGTTTAGCCAGTTTAGCTTTGGCATGTTAACCTTAATGATTACGAATGTCGATGTGATTTAGTAGAGTTTAGATAAAGAGGTAGAGAGAAAGATGCATTTAAATCCATGAATTTCAAGTATCTTGAGCTTTTATTTAAAATAAACTCCTGATCAAATTCCTTACCTGTAATAAGGAATGCCAAATTCCTTACCTGCCATAATAATAATAAAGTTTTGTCTTGTATTATATTTAAAAAGAAAAACAGTAAACAAAAAATGTCAAAGATTTGTTTCAGCCACTCATTTATAAACCACATTTAAGCAGAATAAGTGATCATTTGCTAATTAATTCTTGTAAATAATTGATGATTAAAAATATTGTTTTTTTTTCCAGCTCTAAACTAGATGTGATTCACTGTTCTCTTTTTCAAGGCTTCCTATAGATATCCCATTTCTTATAAATCCCTGTATTGTAGCTGAGCAGTGGAGGACTTTCCAGGGAGTGGCAAACGGGAAACCCCACGCACAGCGTTTAAAAGCAACCCGGAGCAAAACACTGGCAGTGTTACAATGAAGTCCACACTACACACTCTCCCTGCTCTTCTGGTTCTGGGAATCTGCATCCACTTCATAGGTGAGTTATAAAGAATCACGAATCACAGAGAGACTACAGCCTTTTTGAAAGTTAGATTATATTGCGAAAAAGGTTTTCGGGATATATTGTAAATATACTAATTAATTACAAATTGACTGGTTACGTATTCGTTATATTGATGAAGCTATTGCATAAAAGACCAAAATCTTTAAGAAATGTAATTATGGCATGTTCCTTTAATGCAGTTCAGAGGGCAGACAGTCAGTATGTTCCAAACCGCTGCGTCTGTCTAAAAACCAGGAACGGAGTCCTGGGACCGTTTTCAGATTTCTCAGTCACCTTAAAAAGACCTGGCTGTACGAAAGATGAGATCATGTGAGTAACACACCTGGGATTTGTCCAAACGTTGCTCAGTTTACCCAGTTAGCACCCCCCTGAGTCCTAAAATCTGTGTTTGTAAATGCAGAGTGATACTGAAGAAGGACAACCGAAAGGTGTGTCTAAGCCCTCATGGACCTCAAGGCAAAAGACTACTGAAATGCTGGCACAGGTAAGAGAACAGCAATTAAATACTGCGCATTGCATAAGTATTTCACCCTCCTTGAAATTTTCTACATTTCGTAGTGTCTGTGCAACACTAAAAAAATGTGGAAACGTTCAGGAGGTGAATCCTTATGCAAGGATCTTTTGTACTTTACATGCCCTTTTATTTAAGTGAGTCATTGCTTCAATTTCTTTTAAAGAAAACAGGAGGAAGGCAACAATGGGAAGAAATGCATGGGAAGACTCAGACCACGGCGACAGAAAAAGCAGCGTGCCAAATCCAAGACGATCAGAAGATAATCAGTGCAGCACGATGGGAAACTAATGTAGTCCTGAAGACACACTACTGAAGTACTTCAAATACTTCAATAGCCTTCAACAGCTTCAGCAGCTTTTACAAGCTGTGCAGATTGTAGCAGTGTGATTGTTTTACAACCTTTATATACAGGGCTGGCCCCAGACATAACTAGTTAAATTATAGCAAAGAGGTCATGTTTCAAACACATCCTATCACTGCCAGTTTTAGTAGGATTTATGAGAGAAGTTGAATGTATTTTGCACACTGTTTATAATTTTTTTAATCAAATTGTTATATATGTATATATGTATTTTTACTAAGCTTTATACTAAATTAAAAAATGCAAGTAAAAGAGCCACATTTCATTTTTCTAACTTCATTATTATTGCATGCATATCACAATAAACAGTCAACAGTTTGCGTGGACCTGGTTATAATGTTATAATCTTCGAGTCAGAGCCGATGTTATAATCAGTCGAGTCAAGCTTAGACTGAACATCGCAGGGCATCACGCACCTGTTCACACATACTGGCTACTTAGAGTAATCAAGGTACCTATTGGCATGATTTTGGGAAGACAAACAATTGGAAGCCCACACAGGCAGGGAGAGAAGATGCAAAAAACTGCTCATACATTAACCAGAGATGTTGTCTCCACAGTTCTATTTTCCATGACGCAGTAATTTTGAAATAAGTTTTACTGCATTTGTTATTGCTGCGTGTTGTTTTGAAAAGTGACATGAATTTTTTTTTTTTATATCTAATTGCATGTGACACACCAAGATGAACTGTAGATACAGCAGAGTATAAAAAGTGAAACTTCTTTATTCCTGCCGCTTCTGTTTTGCCCGATGAGGTCCTTCTCAAGAATGACTGCCTCTGATGGGTTAATATTTAACCAGCTAAAAGTGAATTCATGTTTAAAGATTTCAGGTGCTTTTAGTGAATAATAGAAATCATGTGACGTAGTTCTAAATATGGGCAGGCAGAAAGAAAAGGGGGATGGTGAAGAGAGGCACACACCTCTCCCAGCAAACACTTGCACAGAGATTCCGCCACTGCAACTGCAACTAACATGGCTTTCAGGAGCGTGCAAGAGACTTTAACCCCACTGCTACTTATCTTCTGCTTAAACATCCTCACAGGTACAGTCCTCTCTGTGTACTTCTATAAACACTTCACATATGTGCAGAAGTCTGGTTAATCCTTGATTTTCTGTTTTTGCTTCTAGATAAGAAGACAGAAGCAGTAAGCATTCGTGAGAAATGCTTGTGCATCAGCGAGACTGATACCGTGTTATGGAGACGCATGGTGGACTTCAACGTGATTGATTCAGGGCCCCATTGCAATAAGGTTCAGATCATGTAAGTACGCCCCATTGTTAAGATGCCACGTTACAAATGTGTGTGCTATAGAATAAGGATGAATTTTGCTTTCACACTGAANAACATGCCACTTTTTAATAATCGACATTGGTGTGAGGCATAATATATTTGTAAAGCAATGATTCCCAATTTCAGGTCCACATGCCCTAAACATTTTTTTGTTTTTTTTTTGGCTGTTGCTTGCCTGAATCAAATCAAGGCTTTGATTAAAATCTTAGAATAGTTAGCTATAATACATATACTATCAAAACTGGTAGATGGATCAATGTATGAACTGGAAAGCTTTTATTTGATTGTGGCACCCACTCAGGTTGCTGTGCTTAATTACTGTTATTGTTCTGTCTGTTCTCAAACCTCTTTGACATATCGACATGCCTAATTTACCCTCAATGCCTGCAAATAGGGGCTTACCATCAGGTTTCCATTATCCTCAAACTGACTTTTGCAATTCTTTCACTAAAGAGCTGTTGAGACACGAATTGGCAAAATATACACTTCCAGACAGTTCATGTTTGGTCTTTGCTAACTCCTTTGGTCCAAAGCTACAAATTGAAAGGGCTGTAATTAAAACAAACACTATAAAATCTGTTACACAGTACATGCTACAGTTGTCATGAAAAAAAAAAACTACTGATAAGAATGAAAAATCCAGAGCATAAACAACATCTTATTTACTTTTGGCCTTGAGGGAAATAATTAATTACTGCAGCTGGCCGGTAGAAGTGTTTATAAAGCTTGCCTAATTTCAATCCTAGCATCAACATGGGGAGTAAATCTGTTTGTCTGGCTCCAAATTCCAAACAAGGGAAGATGATGCAGAAATGCTGGAAGCGGTATGTACCAGTCTCAAACTGTATGAAGACATTTCTCTAAACAAGTACATTTTCAACTGATGTCACCATGAATAGAAATAAAATGGTCAAAGTGGCCATCACATGTGAAAATATTTAATTATTTTGTATCATACATTACTAACATTTTACACAAGCAAGCATACTGTTTAGGTCACGAAGCACATATAAAATGTCAGTGAAATGTTCAGGCACATGTCCTATATTGGCACATTTTTGAGACATCACGAACTGTATACACACAGTTGCCAGTTATACATCAGGTACCTAACATTGCAGCTCAATGTTTCCCCTGCCATTATATTAGCAGGGCGGCCCCCCTAGAAGGTCAAGTTAATTTTTTTATTAAATTTTATTTTCTATATAGCGCCAGATCACAACAGAAGTCACTTAAGGTTCGCTTTCCTACAGAACAGGTCTATACCTTGTTCTTTTTTTTATTATCTTATTTACACGACAGCACGTCATTCACGTCTCTACATGTTCGCGCCTTCACAGTTCCCCTCAGCTCTGTATCTCTTGCGGCGGAGTTCCGCCCCGATGCGCGCGCACACAGGTGAGCAGTAGCGATGGGAAGTTCGGATCATTTTACCGACTCGGACCTTTGAGTCTCGTTCAGCAAAATGAACGAACCTTTTTTTCGAGTCATTTCGTTCATTTAGGAAAATATAATTAAAATGTTACGTGTTACTTCCCTAACACATAACGAGACTCTTTATTACCTTTACCACATTCAGTGTTATGGAAAAGACCCATCATGACAGAAATGAAAAGCAACAATTTAAGACCAGAAACGCATCACGTAACTGTAAGAGTAAATAATAATAATAATAATAATAATAATAATAATAATAATTACTATGCACCCGTTTGTAAGGAAGGTTGTAAATTAACTATTGTAAATTAACAAAAGAACGAACAACTCGAAAGATGAACTAATCAGTTCTCTTTCCGGCTCAGACTGTATTGGTTATGCTTATGGGGCGGTCACGTGACGAACGAACGGCTCAGACTCGAAACAGGTGAACTAACTCCAGTACAGAGCCTATGGGATGTTGCGCATGCGCGACTGAACGAATCACTCCCCGAGACGACTCGTTCTTCCCGAGTCACATTAAAGATTCGTTCAAAATCGACCCATCACTAGTGAGCAGTACACTCCCACCAGCGGACAGAGAGCGCGCGTCGGAGAATATGTGGCATCAACCACCTGAAAAACAGAAAACATATCTGCGTTTTTTAAACGCTCCCAGGGGGGTGAAGATGGCAACACTCGCTCTCCTGCGAGTAGCAGCCGGAGTAGCTCTCCTGCTCCGAGTCAAAGTACACAAAAGAGCCCAAATGCTGCACAAGCAGCAAAAGTCCAGTCACCACCGGGTGTCAGGTTTTGACCCAGCATGATTCCTTTGTGTTTGTGTCGGTGTCCGTCTGTCTAAACCGCGCCCCCAGCCCCGCCCCTCCCGCCAGTCGCCCCGCCCCCCGTCAACTCTGTAAGCAATATGTCGTACAGGATAGGAACTACTGCTTCCTCAGCCTGTTCCCTCTGCCTGCCACTCATACACAGTCAGGGAGGCATAAATGACAGACAGACAGAGACATAATATGTATTGTAAGTGATTAGGTAAATTTTTCTATAGAAATCACACGTTTCCCATATATATATATATATATATATATAAGGAGACTTCTTTTGGTATAAGTGTAATAATACTAACCCTGTTATAAGCAGTGAGAAACCTAATAAACTGGCAAATGAGTATCAACAATTGAATTTGATGAACACTGTCACCTAGTGTTAGAGTAAAAAAACTGCATGCACCTGTTTCTCAAAACCTGTCGGATGAAGCCCTATGCCAGCGGTCTTCAACTGGATTCACAAAGTGTCCAGCGCCAGTGCAGGTTTTTAATCCAACAAAGCACAAGCAAAACCCGGATCCGGATCCATTGATCTGGTCAGTATTCAAAAGTACTATTAGCTGACAATACTATTTTACTGGAATGAAAACCTGGACCACTTTGCAGATAAGACTGAATTCAAGTAAGTGTTATTGTCTCTATAGGACTATAGGACACATAAAAATAAATACACAGGACAATAAGTACACAGAACAGTGCATGCTAACTAGACGGCACAACAGAACAATTCTGGATGAACTATATGGCGTGGCTGGAAAAGGTCTGAACATATGCGTGCAGTTTCATAGTGACAGTAGCCTTAATTTAGAAACCAGTGCAAACAATTGTCTGCAAACTGTAGACTCTATACTGCACTATCAAGCAATTTAAGTGGAAAAACTTTTGAATGGAGAAACGTGTAACAGGAAAGTTACTGCAAAAGTGTCCCAAAGCAAAGAAATACACCATTGTCTCTATGAGCACAATACAGATAATTGAGAATGTTCATTAACTGGTTTAAGTCATTTCTAAATGATAAGCACAAAAATGTACCAATGCCATGTGCCTACCACAACAAAATTTATGAAGACTATAAGTGTCTTACTGCTTACTACAGGATGCTGCTTGTGTTGTAGAAGGTACTACTTGTGTGATTTTGCACAGACTGAGGCTCACCGGTGCTTGAATTAGAGTAATGTTACCTAACCATGCAAGACACTAGGGCTTAATACATTCAGCTCTTCTGTTGCTCAGACTGAACACTGATAATGAAATCATTTAACCCTTTGATTTCTGTAGGATTAACTTCAATGAGAGGAAGAAGAAGGGTTGCATGAAGCCAGAAAAAGTCAAACGAAGACCAAAAAAGCCGTAACCTTGATCAAATACTCAGTTCTTTGGCTGCTGTCCCCATGTATAATGCTTTATTTTATACTGCTTTGTAAAACCTGTTTTGTATTCATTTTGTACCATTAAAACAATATGCTTAAAGATGTAAACTGACAATGGAGTGAAAATTGTCAGAAGAACCAGAAGCAGAAGAAAAACAACAGGACTATTTCAGCCGGAGTTATATCGCTTTAAGGATCATTTATTTACGGAATAACTTATAAATTGCTATTTTAATGGAACCAACTATTCTGATGTCTCCACCTCTGTCTCTGGCCATAAATGATTAAATCAGTCAGTCTGATCTTGAGCAAAGACAACAAATGGCTGCCATATAAAATATGAACAAACCTGTCTGTACCTGACAAAAGGAAAGTTCAGTGACCAGCAAAATGAATCAACCCAAATTCAAAGATGTTATTTTAGTTTAAATCTGAGTTCAACTGCATTTCTAAACTAATTACCGTTATCTAAAAGCTGTGTCGGGGAGCACACTGGGACAGCGGGTGCTGTTACCACCTCACAGCTCCAGAGTCCCTGCTTCGATCATGTTCTTCATGTGTGTGTGGGTTTCCTCTGGGTTCTCCGGTTTCCTGCCACTGTTCAAAAACATGCCTGTAGGCGGGTTGGCTATGTTAAATTAGGAGTGAATGAATATGTATGTGTGTGTGTGTGTGTGTGTGTGTGTGTGTGTGTGTGTGTGTGTGTGTGTGTGTAAGGTGCACTGCAAGGGACTAGTATCCCATTCAGTGTGTATTTCTGTTCCCAGGATGGATTCAAGGTTCATCATAACCCTGATCATTCCTTACTGAAGATGAAGGAATGCGTGATATTATAGGATATGTGCATGAGTATGAGTCTGATCATGCAGCACGGTTCTCACCCACAGCATACACCTTCATTATACTTAGTCAGTGGAAAATGATGTATAAGGAGAAGCTATTTTGCAGAAGTTCTGCAAAACAGTTCAGCCACAAAAAGTGACTGTGTCGAGTTAATATCCATACCAGGAAAATCCCTTCTGATGTAACCGGTATGAAGGGAGCAAGGCCTGGTTACAGAGACACAATGCTACACCTGCAGTCTAACTAAAATGTGCAGCAGCTTTCTAGCTGAATAGTCGATCGGGATGATTTTAGTTAGCAGG